>JAPZEB010000002.1:2521188-2544819 GCA_029783705.1 Chaetodon striatus
CACTAGAAAAGACCCTCGTGTCACACAGGTGGAGAGTCTCTTGGGTAATACTGAACTCTACTCTCTGGATAACCATAAGGCAGAGATGACGGCAGTGTTTTTAAGATGGTGAAGCAGGTGTGCTGCGTGAGCAATGATAGTACAGACAGGAGTAAGGAATAAAGATCAAATTTAATGCAAAATAAAGTGTACAGATTAATAGATGATTGCGCAGATAAGATTTTAACATAGTCTTTGGCGCTTAGACACCACAGGGAGATTATTGAAGATCGTTGGATGTCTGAGCGGCAGCAAGATAAATCCCCCCCATGGAGTCTACACAGTGGTGGACTGATGAGGCGAAATGAGGCTGCATCGGAGGAGACTAGGTGGTGATGGCGTGGTGGAGGGTACGCACAGATGCAGCATGAAAGGACTGCGGGCAGAAAAAGAACCGTATTTGAAATGAGGAACAGTGAGATGATAGGCTGACGGAGAACGTGTGTCGCTGTGCGATTGATTTATCGTAGATGAGCTGTAGAACAGCTGATGACTCAGTTGACAGCCCCAAACACTGACAGCCAGAGATAGTGAGTGAGTATGCGTGCAAGGAGTGAATAGTGGGGTGAGGAAGAAGGTTACAGACTAAGCATGAAAAATACTGTCTTCCTGACTGAACTTTCGCTAGAGCTTCATTTAAATTGATGGAAGAGCATTGGGCATATCTTTTGCAACGGTCAAGCAACTTATTTCTGTTCAAATTACCTGATATCACAGAGGTATGTGAAATGACCACAACCTGCTCACATCACATTATCTGTGGTGGCATACAATGTGTTAAAATTAGTCGGCACCATGGAAACAGTGTCAGTGGAGTGTCTATCAGGATCCTTTGTTGTGGTGGAAATACATCAGCAGTGGTCACGACCCCACAAGCACTGTTGGTAAGGTTACTTTGAAAAAAAAAAATAGGTTACAAATTACAAGTTACCTTGTTAAAAATGTCAGAAGTAATGTACCAATTTAATTACTTTATCAAAGTCATGTAAATTATTACCTGTGATTACTTTTCTAACAAATGTTTAAAACAGGGCAATAAAGTTGAAAAATATCCAGAAATAGGCTTTGCATGAACAAGATGGCAAAAAGAAGTATTAGAATGAATGTTATATATTTCAATGTCGATTTTAACCTTTTTGTAATTATAAAAATTTTAATTGATAACTGTGATTTGGTCAAATGTTTTTTTCTCAGTAACTGACTATAATTACATTTATTTTGTGATTCAATTACTGTAACTAGTTACATGTAACTAATTACTCCTCAACATTGCCCCTAAGTAGTATAAAGAGTGAGAAAGTCCGCAAAGGGGTGGGGTCAAGGTGGTGGATGGGTCAAACAAACCCAGGACTTTTACCCAGCAGATAGCTGTTTGTCTTCCTTGTGAAACTAAAACTCAATGCTGTCTTATTGTAACTTTTTATACGTATGCAATAGCATCCTGCTGCAGAGTTTCAGGCTTGGGCCACCTCCAGCACCGAGACCCGTCTCCGTCACCGTAAACATAGGGTGGAAAATTATGTTTTCCACATGTTAAGACAGAAAATCATATGTGTTTATTGCACTTCCTTATCACTATATAATGTTTACATGCCACTGTATCATAATGTACAGTGTATTGTTTAATCATGCTTTGCATTAATAAAGTAGCCTAAGTGTCTATTTGATACACTGTATCTCGTCCATGCCTGAACCTTATGTGGTCTCTAACATGTTACTGTATATAACATAAGCATAGGTAGCTAATGTCACACTCATTATGTTATGAGCTGCTTGATGTTATGTTACCTAGCATTAAACACAAATTACAGTTCAATTTAGTAAAAGACAACTTTATTTCTATTTGCAGTATTACATTTGATGGTATGGCTCTGCTCTGGGGCCTCTCTTTCTTTCCTAGGCCTATGCAGAAAGCCTCTTTTGGAGAGCACACATCACCGCCCCGCTGCGTGCCTACGTTGAAACCCTAAGGCGGGGGTTCTCAGTGACAAACAGAAATGACACTGATAAGTCAGATACAACAACATGAAAAGAAGAAACATGGGTGGAGGTGGGTTGCAAAGCGGCTTGCAGGGGAAGCAGCAACAACAGGCAGGATAAAGCAGTTTAAATAGGGCGCTCTGAATGAGATTTGCCAAGTGGTTGCATAGCAAGATCTCATGTGATCTATCAGCTGACTCTCTTCTATCAATCAGCTGCTCCATCAGTTGACTGGGCGCTTGAGATCAGCTGATGTAGTTGGAATGTGAACTGAGCTTGACATTGTGTCCTGTCTGAGCCAACGCTATGCTCAACTTATATTGAAAAGGTTGTGCGGCTTATTCAAACTAATGAATGTACGCTGTTGTATCCAGATGATCGTCTCTGGTGTACACAAATCATTACCCTTTCCAAGCTTGAGACGCTGATGGGAGAGGTTTGCCTTGAGAGCTTTCTGCCAGAAAGGGATTTCTTGATTAAGGTTAGTGACAAAGTCTTGGCTTGGGTTTAATTGAATAGATTTTAGCCAGAGAGGACGAAACCCCTCTGGGCAAACTTCTACCATGCGCACTCACACAGGACCAAAAATGATCCAACAGAGAAGACAGGCTCAAGCCTAGAGTTCTGCAGTGAGACTCTTCTCTATTTAGTCTTTTACGCAGTTAAATCACCTTAGTTATCACCATAGTTATTTTAACCAAAAACACTAGTTTTGATCTCAAATGAAAAGAGCTGCAGGATCATCAAACAGAATACTACTAAAGTAGCCTACTGTAACCTGAGAGTACAGTTACAGTGTACATTTAACATTTAATGGAGGACAGTTTTTCTTAGATTCCTACATTTTCTGTGACAAGAAAATGCAGAACTGGATAATATTTTCTCTCTGTCAGATCATCCAAATGATTTATACTACATTTTTTAGCCCAGCTTAACTTTATTTCAGTTTCCTCTCATATTTCCATGATGACTAAGCTGGAAGGCCTTTCAGACCTAGACACTCTGTTTCCGGCTTTTGTGTTCACTGTGTGCTCAGTGTCACATCTGACGTCAATCTCAAAGATAAAGATAAATATTCTTGACCCTGCCACATATGAGCAATATGTGCAGTTCCCAGGTTTGTAGACACCACAATGGTTTTTGACAGTATTTTTGCAACAACTTTTGCCTAACTTTCTTTTTAATTTCACATCTGGCATAGTTTATTATATTCCACCAATTATTATGGACCTTTTTTTTTTTTTGTATTTTCCTTTTCATGAGCCTGTGGTGCCACAGAGGGCAACACAGATGTGACATTTTCATCCTGTTAAACTTGATCCCATTACTTTTTATTATTTCCACTCATGTCCTGTGCTGATTATTTAACATTCCAAACCCTTTTAAAATGAAGATGGAAATGTCTAAAAACTTCCACAACATTACTCAAACAGAAGGAAACAGTGCATTTCTTTAGGGGCCCCACAGATGGATGTGTAAAGAGAATTGGATCCAATGTTGGATATGGGGGCCCCATTCATTCCTCTAAAAGTTTCTCAGTGGCGCATGAGGCCAAAAAAGTTTAGCATCCACATTTAAAATGATCCGGATCCTCTGCTCTGCTTCTGCATCGCTGGGCCTATAGAGCGAGAACTAAAGTAGGGTGCCTTGGTCACTATATCTAAACGGCTTCAAAGCCTGGTGCTCTGGGGGCTTACTCTGCATCCAGCGCTGTTATTATTATACATCTATAGGAAAACATGTCAAGAAACAACTGCTTTGGCTGTGAATCTTGCAGAATAATGGCGCTGAATTTTGTACATGTGTTTAATATTGTTGCTATTAAGCCATGTCAGATGTCTTTTTTCATCACAGAGACTTAACACAGTGACATAGACACCTTACTGCAAACTAATGTTTTGGAGGTGTAACTGCAGAGACACACACACACTACTGCACAAGTATAAATGCTCACGACAGCATAGGCCACTTACGTAGGCTACAGCGTAGGCTCTCCGTAGAGACCCCAGCGGGGGAGTAATTGCATTCCCTTTTCCTCAGTCAGTGCAGGCAAGCAAAGGTGAAAGCAGTGTGTTGATTTTTTTATTCCTCTGTCTCACTGTTTCCCTTGTTTAAGGTAATTACCTTCCACAAAGCACTGATAACACATGTTGTTAACAATTTGTAAAACTTAATTGTTTAACTTTATGAGAGAGAAGTGCTTGTTTTCTATGTTGTTTGAAGGTTTCTGGCTAACTATGTAGGTATTTAGGCTAGCTGCCAGAGACCTCATGTTCCTGCTGTCAAGTCTGACTGTTTACCCTGTCGTTGTTAGCATTTAAGCCAGGCACTGTTACAGTCATATGTTGTATACAAGCATTTATTTCATTAATGTTCGAGGTCTGCTCATGTTAAAGTGAGTTAAAAAGTTCAAATATATTTCATAAGCAAGACTTCCTGTCATGTGGAGTTATATGGGTGGGTGACTTGATATAGATGAGTAAAGGTCAGAGCAGTGTGTTGATTTCTTCAGCCCTCTCTCTTAATATTCCCAGCAGCACAGAGGAATACATCATGTCACTCTTTGGATACTCAGTTCATTGGTTTGTGTCTTTTCATGGGATTTGTTGTCATAAGAACAATGCCACCAGACTTATCCTTTACATATTATACTTAAAATTAAGTTATTTGTGCCCACTAGGGGGCAGACAAACTCCAAAACAAACTCATACAAACACAGCGCTCATGTATTGTCAGTGCAGCAAGTGTCTGTGTGTGGCATTGCAATAGTCGTCCTGTCTTTTCAATCCTGTGGTATTCATGCCCGATGAGATGTGAGCTTAACCAGTGCACACACCCTTGGCATGGATGTCCTCGGTCTGTGGCCTTACATCTATATCACTGCTGTACACATTCAACACAAACCCTGAAGCTGTGGTACTTCAAGACTGACCCACAAAAACAGATGCTTGGACGCAGCACAGGGGCCAGATAGAGGGTGAGAGAGGGTTGTTTAGCATAAAAGGATGTTAAGGCATGCGCACGTGTGGTTTATGACTTCAGAATAAGACCAGTGAAGATGATGGAAGTCATGACCTTGAGATGTGAAAATAAGTCTTCAGTCAGAGATGCTCTGATATGGAAGAAGGCTCGGGTAGCGTCATCCCTGACATCATCACAACAGTGTCTATTTCTGTACTTCTTTGTTTCTTTAGATTACAATCCCTTCTCTTTCTCTCTGCATCTCCTTATTAGGACGTGGTTTATCTTGTCTTTTGAAAATCTTCTCTAAGATTTTATCATTTCTCTCCCTACTTTCCCCCTTATCAAAAACTCCTAGAAATCTGCTGTTGATCTCCACTGATCCAGACTGAAAATTATTTCTGCCAAGACTCCTAACGAGTGCCAAGTATGCTGCAATGGATGGTGGCCACATCTTTGCAGAAAAAGACTGAGTATTTAGAGAGTTGTGCTTTCAGTTTCTCTACTGGTACCATATATTAGAACCACATTTTCTAATCAGATTAAATTTGGATCTCTCTTTTGGCTTTGAAACAAGCAGTAGATATAGGCTCAGTCTGCAAACTGCCTCCTGTCTTTCTCCATATTTTCCAGATGCAAAAGCAGGATTTTGGCAGGACCTGAGTTGATTAGAAGGAGTTCATTTCACGGCATGTAAAACCAGGGGAGGGGGGGCTCGTTGTAAACACTGTCTGCAGCCTGAGCTCATGTCTGAGATCTTGCCTGAAAGACATACATGGATGGGAGAGGCAAAGCTGAGGGAGGGGCTGGAAAGGGGGGCTTAAGAGAAACAGGACTGTGGGGGACGGGGCGAGTGGGAGGAGGGATGGAGGGATGGATGGTAGGGTATAGGAAAGGAGGAAAGGAAGGACACCTGGACGGCTTGTCTGGGGCAAAATGCCTGCAACAACAAGAGTGCCTCACCAGTGGTGTCTGAGGAGAGAAAAGAAAGACGAGGGAGACAGAGAGAAAGAAGACAAAAACAAATGAGAAGAAAGGGGGAATGTAGAGAGTAAATACAAAGAAGGAGGGGGGCTTTTGGAGGCACATCAAGAATTTGCCTTTTAAGGGGTACAGTCTCGCTCTTCCAAGCCTTGTGAGCTCTTGCGTAGCAGCCAAAACACTCAAGGGAAAAGAAATAAACAACAGCTAAGAGGCCGTGAGGAACAGCAACACGAGTTTTTCACACTCAAGCAACATTAAAAATGGCCTCTTTGTGACATCTTTATCCAGGCAGAAATCATCAAAACAATGATAAGGATGCATCTGGCAATTCCTCATTCAGCTTCTCACATCCTTTGTTATATGTTAGGTATGGATTCTGTGGTGAAAGAGACTGTGTTTCACAAATGCAACAAACAGGCTTTTGCAGTGTAAACAAGGGAAGGCTCAGTCTGATGGAGGCTCAGTCCACTCTGAATCACTGGTTTGCCCAGCATCCTAACAGCTGCCCTCACTGTTTGGTTTTCTTGGTTGTTTTCTAGACAATACCAACAATGTGTTGCCAGAGCTAAGGAGAGACTGCCTGTATCTGGGAGCAGGAAACTGCTGAGGAGGAGAGATGGGTGGGGGTGAGAACAGAGAGGTAATTGTATATGTAAGAGTGAGGCAACCCTAGTAGAGAGGTAGAACGGAGAGAGGAGGAAGGGAGAGACGTGCTCTTGGGATGGGAGGACTGAGAAGGAGGAAGAGAAGCAACAAGAGGGTGAAGAAAGAAAGAAATAGAAGAAATAAAGAGGAGCATCACAGGATCCTCGAGCATTGACGCTTGAGTCGAGGGTCGTGTGTGAGTCCAGAGAACGGGGATGTTGTGAGTGTGACTGATTGACAAGACGAAAACAAACAGAAGGAGAAACTAAAGTAGGGTGCCTAAGTGTGCCTAAGAAAGTTTGGGTGTTTGGAACAGTATGTGTGAAACAAAGAAGAGCAGTGAGAGGGGGTGGAGGCAGAAAAAATGGGGAGTCCACATGTGACTGAGTTGGAGAGAGAGGTGTTTTTAAAGTGTGTATAGGAAGGGGGGTGGGCAGCAAGAGCATGCAGAGTGTATCCTTCCCTCTGTCCCTGTAGCAGGGCTGAACCAGAGCCAGGAAAAGGGGAAGGGCCTCCCTGTCCTCCACTCCAGCTGACAAAAACAGCTGCCCAGCAGCCTGGGCTGGAGCCTGTATAGAGGACAGAGAGGGAGAGAGGACAGAGGGAGAGAAGAGAGAGAAGAGGAGAGGACGAAAAGTCCAGAGGCCAGGACCCGTCCACCTATATGGGTTGCGTCCTGAGTTCGGACTGGTGTGGGGAGGAAGAGGTGCAACCGGTGCCGGTGGTCAGAAACTCGTCTCTGAAGAGAAGGAGCCTGGAGAGGAGTGAGAGCGGCAGGATGAGGCTGACAAAGGTCAGTATGCATGTAGTGTTGACGTGAGTGTGTGATGACATTAAAGAGATAAACATCTTCACTTGAAGTGGGCATGCATATGCTGATATGCACACCCTTGGGCATCCATGAGGAGTGCCTGTGTTTGTTGTCAGGGTGTTGCATGTCACATCTGTCACAGGATGCCATTTTTTGGCTGAGTGAGTTCATAGATCAGACGTAAATTATAGGGAAAATTATGTAAGATTATTTTGCTGACCCACAGAAATGTACAATAACGTTATGTCAGAATTTTTAAAAGAAGATTAAAAGATATATTATAGGCATGATTTTATCGAGGCCTGTGTTTCTCTGAAATCATCCAAATTAATAATATCAATAGCTTATTTAAAGGGGAACTCCCTAGATTTTATACCTGGGAGTCTGTTTACAGGTGTTGCGGAGTACTACTGCATATGTGAAAATATCATATTATAAAGCCTCTTGTTGCTCCAGAGGGAGCTGCTTGAAGTCTAGTAAACTGCCTCGAGTGATGTCACTTGAGTCAGTGCCAGATGGGTTTGACAAGTTATGAACATGAAAACCAAAAATGTGGGGTTGTGGAGTTATGCTGCAAAGTCAGGGGTCAGAGCTGAGGATGATGTCATACCCAAGTTGACTGTGTTTCAGTACAAGTCAGACAACCTTAGTAAAACTAGTTCTAGCCAGGTTAGCCATTGTTAGCAGTAGTAGTTAATAACGATGCATTATGCTGTACTTTGCACACACAAACACTGTAGCATTATGAGTACAGATAGAAGCTAAACGGTACTTTATATGCAACTGTTTTAATGAGACATAAATGTATTATATTACTACAGCTTTCACCACAGTTGATGCACAGAGCAGCCATCTTGGATTTTGAGGTCAGGGTCAATGAGGTTGTCCCAACTTTCCAAGTCAGAACTCTGACTTCAGGGGTCATTGCAGTTGGAATTTCTGACTGGGAACTCAAAAAATCTGACTTCCCAGCAAAAATGGAACGAACCATTAGCCCTGAAGCTAGCAACTCAAGGCTACATCACCTGGTATTAGCATAATACACTCAAATCTCCAACTGAACAATTGGCAGGCGAATTGTAGCTAATGTAGGTGCCAGGTTTTGAAAAAGGACAAAGAATGCATGGAATAAAAAAAAGATATCTTTGGTTCTGCTGCATTGATTTTGTTTTTTAAAATATCCATTGTGAGTCCGCCAATGTTAGAGAAGTGCTAGATCAGTGTGCACTCTTAATCCAGTTTTGCAATGAGGTGTACTGGAGACAGTTCAAGTATTTGTAACTGTAATAATCATGAGAATAAAATTTGGAGTGTTAGTTGTATACACATTTTGATTTCCCAGCCATAGATCTTTAATTTTGTTGCCTTCCCTGTGAAGGTGTAGTAGCGATGCTTCAGCAGTGCTACGTATTGGACAAACACTGATTTTACACATATCTATTTTAAACCAATGAGAATGGATATAATATAGTTCAGTATTTTTAATCATCTTTACTTTTAGTTGAAACAAAAGAATGCCTTTTTTAGGAGACTTTAATTAAGAGACGTCAATTAATCAGTAATGACGTATGTAGTCATGTTAGACTTGTAATACCTGATGGGAAATTCTCTGCCCTGCCGACCTCAGGTCAAAGGTCAGAGTTGGCTCAAGAGCATGTAGTCAATCAAATATTAGATCCATGTGTGATAGAAAAGTGCCAGGAAATGACTGGACCTTCTGTTCTTCTTTAATGTGAGCAAATTTGTCAGTGTCATATTGTGTTATGCTGATCTCATGGAGATGTGCAGGAGGTCTGAAGTTGAAGCAGTAATTGTTTATATTCTTACAAGGAGAGTGTGTGTGTGTGTTTTGTTTGGCCCTGATTTAAAAGATGATGTGGATGACGATGGCATCTCTGAGCTGAGGTCACATTTGTGCAGACACAATGGTTCTGTTGTGACACTGTGGAATTACCATCATGTAAACAGAGGCAGGCTAGCTGGAGGGCTTATGTTGCTATTAGCCATGAAGAGAACATTGAGAACCTTGACCTCTGTCCACCAGTTTACATCACACCGGATTACATACAGACCTGAGTCTCTGTGGTTTTTGTATCCAGATGTGTGAATTATCTAAGTGTGTTTTTTAAAATGTGCATGAGTGCCGTCTTCCATCTGGCTTGTTTTTCGTGTGTGTGTGTGCATGCTTGGTTGCACCACAGTCCCAGTGGCTCTATATCACATGCTGAGCAGCGTGGGAATGTGGAGCCCTCTGGACGACGTCATCCTGCAGTGACCGACCCCACTATAGGGGTGTGGGAACAAGTTAGATCCCACTGTTTATGCTTGAGGGGGAGATGTTGTCTTATCTATTTATGGTCATTTTCTCATTAACTTGTTTTTCACTTCTTTTAATAATTTCATGGTTGTTTTGCTTGGACTTGCAAACAATCATAGGTGTGAGAAGATGCAGCTGTTAGTGGGAACCTGACCAGAATGCCTTTATTTTCTTATATCCTGGAACATGCCGTACACATACATTCCCAGTCAGACTCGTGCCAAGTACTTACTGGAAATACTTGGCAACAGAAAATGATGTTCCACATACTGGTCTGGGTGTGATTACATAATTTGCTGTTATGTCAGGAACACGGGAGAGAGATGTGTCTTTTATCATTTGACTTTTTTTTAGTAAACTTAAGAGAGAATTTATCATTTGGAGAATTTTTTCAAAGAATATCATGCAGTATATTTATTATTTCTTCACCCAGGCCTACTGAAGAGAGGAATATTTGCAGTTTGCAGGGTGGAGTTGAAACACATACGTCAGTGTCATTAATGGCTTTTGTGAATATTGGTGTTTTACAAATTAATAATAGATCGATAAAAGTTTTATTATTCTCTTGTAGCTAATTGCTGGATTACCCCATAGCCTTTTATGATCTCTCATTCTCATTCTGTGCCGTCACAATTCGCCTCACTCCCTCACTGTCCAGTGATTCTTGTGCAGTTGTTGATGGACTGTAGCTAAGCATCAATAAACAACCTTCTAAAAATGTATTCCTGAAATAAACAGTCTCTGGTGGAGAGATATAATAGTTCATATGGTTCTCTTTAAAAAATAAAGCTCCGTGCCCTGAGGGATGACGCAGAATTCCTGTGGGACGAATCAAAGTAGGCGAGCCTCGGACAGAAGTAATGAAACTGCCACCTTGAGGTTATATTCTCGTCATAAAATGATTTTTCAGAATCCGTCCTGTTGTGTGTTATGATCACAAACAGACCATATTGGCTTTGAAATGTAACTGTCTTAAAGCCTTGGCGGTCATCATAATAAACATGTATGTAGCCAAGAGTTCAAGTCTGACAGTCATTAATGGAATCACTTGGCAGTCGAATTTTAATATGAAACATATTCTCTCACAGCATCCATTGCAGTGAAATGGCAGGATCTTATTAGCCACGCTAGCGACATGGCTCTAGAGATAACAATGTCTCTTTGGTCCAGACTGAAGTATTGACTATTGGATGGATTGCCATGGGAGTCACAACAGAGATCCATGGTGCCCAGAGCATGAATCTCAATGACTTTGGTGTTCCTCTGACTTTTCCTCTAGTGCAAGCATGAGGTTGACATTTTTTATTATGACTGAAATGTTCCAAAAACTAGTGAATGGATTGTCTTGAAATTTGGTACAGACATTCACATTCCTCTGAGGCTGAATTGTCATAACTCTGTTGAATTTTCACTTGTCCAGTCCTTTGGGTTTATGATCAACTACCTGCAAATTAATGACATTTCCAACTAGCAAGTGTTTCTTTGCAAACACACTAAACTACAACTATTAACATGGCATTATGCATGCTGAACATTCAGCCTATTGGCATTGTCATTGTGAGTGTGTTGGCATTCTTATCTTAGCATTTAGCTCAAAGCAACACTATTCTTAAATGTCCAGTGTGTAGGATTTAGGGGTGTTTTTAGTTTATAATCACATGAAAATAAGATTTGTGTTTCTGTTACCTTAGAGTGAGCCATTAACATCTACATACAGAGCGGGTTCTCTTCCATGGAGCCCACCATAATGTTTCTACAGTAGCCCAGAATGGACAAATCAAACACTGATTTTAGTTCTTCAACAAGCTTGGCACACAGGAAAAGTTTCAGTTCTGTAACTTTACCGCTAGATGCCACTAAATCCTACACAGCAGACCTCACGTAACACTATCCCACCAAAGAAACTCTGGGTCTTGAGCTGATTTCATTTAGTATTCTTGGAATCAGCCCACTATTTTTTTCACCAGTTTTGAGGCATTTAGCTATAGAGCCATTGTATTCATGGGTGAGAGGGCGCTGCACTGTGCACAACAGAAGTAACCAGTAGTGGGTCCTATTCATTACCTGACAGCTATTGTTCTGTTATTAAAGCCTTTTGTGTCTTTAAAACCAAGCCAACTGCTAATGATAACAAGACAATTTCTCATTTGGCTTTTACACTGTTGTCATCTCCATCTTCTCTTTCCAATATGTAGATTATGACACGCCCTCTGGTGTCATCACAGTTCACACTTTAGGTCAAGGAAACCCTGCAACTTTATTATCATTATTATTTTGTTCCTGATGGGACACAACAAACCAATTCATTTTTTTGTCAATATGCTCCGATCAGTTCAAAATGTATTCAAAATCAGTGTACAAACTACAATAGAACCTTTTCCATGTTGGTGAAAAAGGGGAAACAGTTGCTAGCATGGCTGTAGACTCCTAGTCTCAAGTTCAGGGGCGAACTGGCAATTGAATTGGCGTTAGTGCCAGCAGAGGCCGTCAGAGAGAGAATTCGCTCTGATTGGCAGCACAGCTCAGTGCATGAGAGGAGAAACAGAAGTTAGGAAAGCAAATAAACAGCCACAGTCAAGAGGGAAGTGAGATCAAAACAAACTTGTTATATTTGATCAGATTTTTTTTTTTTTTTAGCCACTGAGCTCTTACGCAGAAATAGTCCAGAACTGTTTTTGTTATTGCTCACTAGCACAGAGTAAATATAATTTGTTTTTCCAACATTGGGTTGTGGTGTGCACGTGCTAATTGGCTAACTAGCTTCTCATATCTGTCTTGTCAGTCTCTTGGTTTCCCTCTTTGAATGACGCACACAGACTACTGCCACCTGCTGCTATGGAGAGCTATCTCCACTCATGCAGGTGCAGTGTGAGTTGGCCAACTCTCTGACCAAGACACAGAGGACATGAGTCGACCAACAGTTGACCTTTATCATTACAAGTTCTGAGCCTTAAGATTGCCAAGCTTAATGGTAGTTGTTTATAATGCTAGTGATCTAGAGGTTCGTTCTATTCTTTCAACTCGCTTTGTCACCACAGAGAATATAAAAGTAAAATCTGTAATCATACTAGTTCTGCTCCTTTTTGTGAGTGTTGTTGACTCTAGAAATACATAGAGAGCTGGCGTTGCGACATTGGTTTTTATATGTATTTGTCTAGCTTCCCTGTAATTTCTCATGCGCAACACAGTTTAGATTGGTCATGGCCAATACTGAGGCCATGAGCCACAGGCATTCACTACAAACACACACCCAAAGCAGGAAGGAACACTGACCGGTTAGGGTTAAATATAGACCGTCCCCCTGCATCCAGATTTGAAACAGAGTGGATTCTCACACTCTTGCACGTCAGAAAAAAAGATGAATTCCTATGTAAACTCCAGACTCAGAGGGTGGCTGACTAGATTCCTGCGGCTTGAAAACAATGATCTGTCCCAAACTCTGAGCAGGATTTGAGGAATGCTTGTTGTTGTGTGTTGCGGGCACGCAGATGAAAGCTGATCGAGGGAAAAGGGAAAGACATAAACCACTTCCTCCCTCACTAGGTCCGCAAAAGGCCCCCCAAAAAATCCCAGCACCACCCTTTAAAGAAACACCTCACTGCGAACTATGCACAGAATATTTTCTTTTCTTGCACTCAAAAATGTCTAGCGTGACATTTGCCCAAGTTTTGAAAGTGACTTTGGGACTGCAGCGTTGGCTGACTGAGAGGATTTTATGGAACTCATCGGCACAATAAATACGAACATGTGCTTAACTGTGTCATCAGTATCTCTACGTCTCACCCACTGCTTTCTCGCGCCTTTGCTCTTTCAACAGCTGCACCTTATCAGCCTTTGGCGCAGTGCTGTCTTACAAAATCCTTCATCAAGCTACACAGCCCCCTTTTCTAGCCTCCTCCTCCTCCTCCTCCCCTCATTTCCTCTTGGCCTGGGTTCCCACTTTGTCCCCCTCTTTCTCATTTACCTCCAAGCGTGATCCAAGTCCTTCCACTTCCTCAAGACTCTAAATTCTCCGTTCTAGACAGACTAGAAAGAAAAACACACCTGGCATCCTTGCAATATTTCATGAAGTGTTTACCGATATCAAGCACCTTGTATCGACTGCAGTGATTTAGTGTAGAGAGAAAGCTAGATTCAGGATTCATTCCATATGTTTGCAAAAGCGTCCCCCTCTTTCTTCTTCTCCATCTTTCGTCCAACATGACCCTCCCCCACTTTACTCACCGACTCAACCCCTCATTCCAATCCCAAGCACCAGCTTCCTGTCTCTCATGGTCCTTCAGTATTTTTCTAGTCTCACATGTGGCCCCCCACCCCCCTATTACCTTTTTCACCTTACTACTTTGTTCTCTCCTGCTTTATCCATCTCTCCCCCTCTTCAGCATCCACCTCTTTCCCCCTCAACCTGTCTATGATCCAAATACAAGGGAGTCGCAAAAATACCACAAACAATTAAACTCCCCAAGACAAACCCCCCCCTTCACAAATCTATCAGTCCTCCCTTCTTTCTGTCATGAGCAGGAAATTCTTGGGTTATGAGCGAAGGGAATTGACTGCATTACCACACGTGTTGTTTGGGGAGTGATTACTGCATACGTCGTGACTCATGGTCACGTTTCACACTGATTGGTGGGGATATACTGTACAGCCTTCATACCTGCACGTCAGTCTGACACATATGGAAGAGATTCAGGCAGCAGACAGAAATAATGCTGTGTGCATTAGGGGTCTGGGGCTGGGGAATATTATGGGCTAACAGTTTAAGACAGGCAAAAGGACTGAACCTCCATGTGCACATGGGCATGTATAGAGTATAATGACAACCATGAGCATGTACAGATAGTTTGGCCAGGAATCAAACATTTTTTTTTGTTATGATTATGGTTAATCATCTCAGTCTGGCTTTGCATTTACACATGCAAAAATGCATTTATTTATGTTTTATGACTGACATTCACATCATCAAAAAGTTTTTTAGTCTCTGTATTAAAGATTGTTTGTAGTTGAAGATTTTCCAGAGACTCATTAGCTGCAGAGAAGTGATATTCATACAAACATGAAAGGAGATTTGTATATTTACCCAAACTCAGCCTCACCTGGTGCATGTTCTCTCATTTCACCACTAGGTGCTGCTACTGACACACTAGTCACCACTGAGCAGCAGCATCAGTGCAGATGTTTATCAAGGGCACATCTCTGTTTGTGTGTGTTTGTGTTATACAGTGAGGGAATAGAGGTACTGACCACACAGAACCCAATATAAAGTAAGGAGTTTTAAACAGCAATTACCAACCAAGAAACTTGTTGCTCAGCGGATACTTCCAGGGGGTACGTGCAACGATTGTGAAGTAGATCAGAGGTTTATTTAAAATACATGCATACATTATCATTTAATGGAACATATGATGGGTGTTAAGGAGTAAAAAAAAAGTGTGGATTCCAATTTGTGAGATGTTGATCAGTAACCCTCAAAGGGGTGAATTGGCAATCCTCAGTAATGGATAAACTTTTAAAACATCCACCTTCTGCCACTGCATATCGTAGCAGCACCAATACATAATATAAATGAACCTTCTAATAACAAGAGATTAAGCCTTGAAAAAAAGTATTGTGACAATTTCCGCTTTTATATACTTAACTAACTCCTAGTTTAAAGGTATACTCTACCCAAAAAATTACCATTTGTAAATCAATGAGTCATGATGCATTACCTTGAATCTGTTAAGAAAACTGTGTTTTTCTCACATGAATTCACAGAAAACAGTGAACATATTGATTTATTTATTGATTGGGGACCACGTTTAACAACAGCAAATCCCAAGTACTTCCCAAACACATACACTTTTGCTAAATAACCTTAGAAATTGGAGTCTGGCTTTGAGGTAGATAAGTTTCACTTTCACCTCTGTTTTAAATAGTAAGGTTTTAGTGGAAATACAGGTGTTTGGGAAGTACTGAGTGTACAACTGGATTAATGAAACTTGGATTATACTGAACAAGTTGTTTTAGTGTTTATAAACAGATGTTTTGATATAATTTTGCTGCTGTTAAACGTGGTCTGGAGAGCGCTGCACTGGGTCAAGACACTACGACGTGTAGGTAATTGCCAGAAATCAGGTGCTCTTCAAGGTCACATAGGAATAAAAAAACAATGATTGTCCCAGTTCACTCTGTGTAGATGTCCATGGCGTGGTCTGGCAGTCTAAAAAGGCATCTGAGGCGGTCTGATTATGGTTGAAAATACTTAATTCACATGGACAGACCAACATGTTTTGACACTCATCATCTGGGTATGCTGAAGACTGTCCTTGTGTGCCACTACAAACCATGGGAAACATGTAAACACTAGGACTAGAATGTGTTTAAGAGTCACTGTGACCACTGACGTTGCTACAGTTGGTCTATCCATGTGAATAAAGGATTTTCAACCATAATGAGAGTGGCTTAGATGCCTTTTTAGACTGCCAGCCCACAACATGGACTCATGGACTTCTACACTGACTAAGCCGGGACAGTCATTGTTTTTAATTCCAATAAATCAATATGTTTGCCATTTTCTGTGATGGCATGTGGGAAGAACAAAGTGTTTTCAAGGTAACACGTCGTGACTAATTGATGGTCATGGTCATTTTGTGGGTGACGTGTTCCTTTTAACTGGGTGTTATGTAATATCATTAAGAAAATAAAAGTGGATATTCATTCATTCATTGATTTATTTATTATCCGTAACCACTTGTGCTACTCAGGGTTGCAGGGAGGGCTGGAGCCTATCCGAGCTGACACTGGCTCAGGGAATGGTTCCCAATCAATCAATAAATCAATGTCTATGCTGTTTTTCATGGAGGCATGTGAGAAAAACTTCTTTTTCACAAATTCAAGGTAGTGCAGCATCACTAAGTAGTACTCTAATGGTCATTTTGTGGGTGAAGTATTCCTATAAGTTCATGTGCTATTTGTTGACATAAAAATGTCTGCTAGACATGTAAAAACTGTGGTGTAGGAGGAGTAGGCCCAGAGCCACCTCGTGCACATGGGGCCCATAATTAAAACGCACCAGTATGTGTGTGTAAGCTACATAGCTTCATGTTTATTTACATGCTAAGGTTTCAGATGCCTCTTTTTTACAAAGTCACACCCAGATCCACCTACTATACCATAATTTGGACCTTGTAATGAAGTAAAGGGTGGGTTCTGGGGTTGTTTAATTACAGTAAATTACAGTTTTTCATTTCAAATTAAACAACTAAAGCGACTGTAATATTGGGGAGTCATGTTATGAATCTAATTGGGATTACTGTGATAAAGAAGCATGATCAGGTTAAGTACATTCATTGCGATAAGAACATTACAGTGTTTAATTCAGCCAATCCAGATCGAGTTTCCTTACGCTCCCCTCCAGAAACCGACCAATCAGAGGGTGGAGTTCCAGTAATAGTACTCCACACATGCTTTTAGCTGCGTGTAGCTCCGCCCCGCAGCCCCTGTACGGAGGGGCGGACCGGGGTAAAGAAAACAAGTTATCTCAGTGGCAGGCCATGTTGTTGATGGTCTTCCTGAGAATGAGGGGCAGCGTTTAAACCTGGGAATATGATTAGCGGGAAAGTGAACAAGGTAAGACCCCAAAGTTTTATCAGCCTGGAGAGAAAGTTGCTGTCTGCTTATGTTTGTCCTGGACTCAGTCATTGGTCATGCAGTTAGTCAGTAAGAGTCTGTGTGGAGGATTTTTGGATGGATGTATGATGCTGAGTTTTCATGTGTTAGCTGTGCAGTTGCGCACTTTGTGAATTTGACTGTCTCCTGTAGAGACGCCATAACTTTAAAAAGTTTTGCCTGTATGAGCTGTTGGCTTACTCGTTACTTAAATTTATACATATTAGGCTACAACATATTTTAGAGGTGGCTCACTTAAAGGAAAAACAGCCTTCAGTAGACTCAATGTGGCGTTATAACGTACCTGACGTAATATATCTCTTTGATAACCCCACATTTACATACTATATGTTATTGGTTAGTTATTCCACTATAGCAGGGTTATGAGAAACATGGAGACTTTGTTCTCTGAGAAGTTTCTCGATGCGTCGCACTTAATTAAAGTGACATAAAGTGCTGTGAAAGGGTCATATGATGCACTAAGCAGCCCCCCACCATCCCCACTGTTACAGTCACTTATTGTTAATGTCGCAAAGTCATGTTAGAGAGAGGTGAGATGGGGGCGTGGGGGTGGGGGGACATGTTTCTCACGAGCGCACGTGCGCGTGCAAGGCTATGACGGAAGATGACCAGGTGACAAGGAGACATTACAGGTGAATAGGGTGACACTTAAAAGTATATCACCATGAAACTTCCCCAGCTGATTACATACATCAAGACAATTTGTTTTTGAATTACACGTTTTTTTTTTTTTTAAATATGTAAGTGACGCGTTTTATAATTAAGTCTGTGCTAATTTGCATACATTTCCAGAACAGAAATCTGAACACTGGATAAACACAGGTTCAAAATTCTTGTTTCAGGATGCTGACATATTAGATTTAAAGGTTTTTTTCAGAAGGGAATTCACTCCATAAATCAGAAAATACTGTCATCGGGCTTAAGAAATACATTGTCACCATGTTTTTAGGAATAAAAATGTTATATAAATTAGGCTATGAATGAAAGGTGAACAAACCCCCTCCGCAAAGACCTTCAGAATATAGGTAGGAACAAAACTGTAAAGTTTGGTGTATGTAAGTGCTGCTGAAGTAAAGATTTCTGGCTCGGTGTTTGAGAAAATGGCCTATAAAGATATGTATTATAAAATTCTATACATTTTTAGACCAAATAAAGACACTACAAGTGAACAGGGTAAACATTTTTACTAAGATATAACTGCAAAACTTCTCCAGCTGATTACTTATGTTAAGACAAATAATATGTATGCATTATTTAATCAAATATGAGCCTTTGCAAACACTTTCAGAACAGTAATGTGAACTAAAATAAACACTTAAATGTGTATTTTTGATGTTTTATTTCCACTCATGGTCTTTAAAAACTTATCTCAAGGTTGACCTGTGCTTGAAAATACTTGTTTTCACCCAGGAATACATAATTGCAAGTAGTAAACTTCTTTATCAGTTAAAAGCAGGCAGTATTTGGAGTCACTTTAAGTATGAATAAGTAAATGTGCGCATAAGTTGGCGGATGGTTTCTCCAGTAAAATTCTCAGTGTATTCTTAGCTGTAAATTTAAAAAGGCTAAAGCCAAGGACAAGAGCTGGAGAGGTGATTTGGATCAGCTGCCTCTGACTCTCATTTACCTTGTTTGTCTTACACACCACTCATAAATTGAGCAGTTTGGAGTGTGACAGAAACATACAGTTCCTAACTGGTGCTTTATGAAATGTGCCCAAATAGTTGAGTTACAGTCAGTTTGGTCAAAAACAAGTGCCTCGTTAAAGAAAAGTAGGCTTGAGTTATATAGGCAATTTGTTGCTTTCAGTCTCATCAGATTGTGATGACAAGCTATGATTTTGTGAGTGCATGTGTTTAAGTGCCTGTGTGTGTGTGTGTGTGTGTGTGTGTGTACGTGCTATGTTCAGCTTTCCCAACGGCACACATTAAAAGCACAAGTATACTAAAAGGATGCTGTTAACACAAATCTGTCAAGTGTGTGCACGATCGCGCTTGATGCAGTAATCACACTGTATGTGTGTGTATGTATGCAAGCCTACACTGATTAATGGCTTTTTCGTGGTTTATACATCCGACAATTAGTGTTGGCTCCGTATCATGATCCCTATCCTGCTTTGCAGCACGAGGGAAAAACAGCTACGCATTAACAACAAGATAACATTGTCCAACCTCTCCAACCTTTCCTTTACCGATAACAGTGTGGTCATTAGCAATTTTTCTCCTATGTGAAGCATATGTAATGTAGACAGGCGGTGGTCGCCCAGCAGATTGGGAATGGAGCTTGTTATTTCAAGAGTCAGTTTTTCAGGGAAAAGTTGGCCACCACTGCCTTTGAGCAAGGCACTGAGGTGCTCCGCTGGAGATGCTCAGTTGTACAAAACTGTTGTTGTACTCGGTGTACAGTAGGTATTCTATATTCGTAATTATTGGGTGTTAACTGAGAAGTTTGATGGTCCAGAAATGGTCCATGATGGCTGTGTTTACTTGGGACGCCCCCTGTTCACTGCAAGGCTGAAAGGTTGAAACAGAGCCTGGTTCACATTCCCTTGTGCCAGATGCAGTTACACTGAATTCAGATGTACAGTAGCAGCCATTCACGCTCACCTGGAAAATCCTGCAGCAGTAAAAACAGAATGGATGTAAATGATTCACATCTAGTCCAGCAGGAGCAGCTAAAGATTTCCCTCGAAACAGAACTCCTGTGATTCATGTGTCTGAGGCTGCACTCGCATCAGATCTGGTCCTAACTTAACCATCACTTAATCATCGCTCCTGGATGATGTCATCCACTGACTGAGGCCACTTCACTGTGCATTGGTAACATTTTGAGGCAAAACAGATGGTGCATTTTGCCAGTAAATATCAACAACTGTAGGGAGGGGGTGTAGGTGGTGGTGCTGGACTGAAGCAATGAGAGATGAAGCAATGAGACCATTCTGTGTGTGTGTGTGTGTGTGTGTGTGGGTGTGTGTGTGTTAGCAGCAGGAGTCCCAGCGAACGGAAGTGTATCATGGCGGCAGGCTGACCTCACCTCGGGAACAGGCAGTCTCTGTTCCCTCCACTGCCTGTCCCACCCTTTGGACGCACACGTGCACACTCACATACAAATGAATTGACACAAATATATTAACACACATGCTGGCCTTGATGCCAACAAATGATGCAGGAACAAGGAAACCAAGACCCATGTGAGACACTCTCAATGGAGGGTGGGATTTAAGTACACAAGAAGTCTCACACACCACTGAATGACTGTGCATTCTGTATTGCATAAAACACACTGTATTAAGCAGCCATTATCAACTTTTGGCTAGTTCTCCATTTCCGATGAACATTACCTAAACGTTTCTGTTACAAAAAAAGGAGAGTCAGGGTATTTCCATTAGAACTGAAGGTGAAGTGTGTAAATTCCTTCAAGGACTCAAGAATTTTCCCTCTTGTTGCAGTAGACTAAATATGTGATTGTCAGTGGGAAAACCTGCTTTGCATTCACACCATTTGAACACCAAATGCAAGTTTACCTGGCAGATAGTTTACTTGTATTGATTATAGAGCTGAAACAATGAATTACTTAGCTGAGTAATTGACAGGAAATAATTACTGTACATTTTTTTGATAACTGATTCATTATTACAGATGTCATGAAAGCATATCTTTGGGGTATCTTTGATGATGTTTTAGAGTCTGTCATTTCCTGGAAATGGTTAAAAATTTTGATGACCCATCCTGAACTCCTGGTGCATGGTCGGGCTACTGTCAATAATGCCATCCCTCTCACAGTGGTGGGACGATGTTGTCACAGAAGTGTAAGGGCTAGGGTTAAGCGTGAGCGTGAGCTAACCTCCATTAACAGTGTTAGCACGGTTAGCACTGTTACCATGTTTGCACTGTTTGCATGACTATAGTAGCTGCTGCCATTTTGGCTTAGCCATCTTCATATTTGCATTTAATGTCAGATTTGCCAGAACTTAACTTAAGTCTCTCCCTACCCTCTTGTTATTACAGAAAGCATGTAACTATGTGAACTCAAAAAGCACTCTGCTAACTGTTGAATGGGTACTTTGAAACAAAAATATCAATCATTCAGTGGTTTAAGCATCTTAATTGTGTGGTTTGCTGCTTTTTTGTCTTCCATTATAGTAGACTAAATATCTTCAAGTTTTGGATTGTTACAAAAACATCTCTTGAGTAGCCTGTGTGAAATCATTGTGCCATTAGCAACTGACCTAATAAGCTTGCTTGCTATCAGTTAGCAGAGGAGAGCTATTTCCCATCCAATAACTCTTTGGGAAATGAAATTATTTCCTGTGAAGTAATACCAAGGGGTAGTGGACAGCCTTGTACAGCGAAAACAGAAAAAAATCCAGAGCAGCCAATAGCCCCTTTTACATTGCCTCTTTAAGGAGGGAATTTAATCATCATTTGGTCCTGTGTAAAAATGCAAAGGTGGTATGAAGAAGGAACTTAGTTAAGACTCTTTTGTGTAATCTCTGTGTGAAAAGGGCCAAAGATTTTGGATGTGTTACTGCTTTCCTACAGGTCCTTTTTGAACCAACAAGTGTGAAATGCCTTAGAACCTTTAGCTAGATCTTCTGATATTCTTCAGTAGTGTCTGACTGGTTTTTCCATGTCACATTACCCCACTATTCAGATTTCTACCATGTTTTTACAGTGACTGAATCAGTGCTACAATTTAAAGTGATGTGGGCAAACCAGGTAAATCTACAGTCCCTCTGTGAGTGAGGATGGGGCAGATTTGTCTCTCTCCTTTGATTCAGGATTGTTATCTGAAATCATTCGCCAGTGCAGCTTTAAAGTTGCAGCACTGAATGATTGTTAGTCGTTGATTAAATTACTTTACTTGTCAAGAAGCTCACAGCAGGTGAGTCATTAGTAGTAGGCAGTTTGTCTTGACCCGTTTTATTCATGCCTCTGTCGCTCCCCCATCAGCTGTGGAGTGTGTTGGTCTGTGTGTGAGAGGTGTGTGGGTGCACATCCCTCTCTCCACAGTGACCCGCTGCTCCGCTGCACTCCGCTTCCACAGCATCCCGCCGGCTGCCTAGCAACACTCAGTGTCCATGGCAACGGAGCCAACAAACGCCCCCACTCCTCTTCAGCCTGTACCCCTCAATTAGGGCTAAAGTGTGGCAATCAGGAGAGCAGAGTCACAGAGCGGATTATCGGGGGAAGCCTGGAGGAACCTCGGTGTGCAGGTCGGAGCTGAGCGTTCGGGTTTTCTGCAATCAGACTCGACTTATGCCAGAGTTCTCTGCAAGGATCTGCTAATTCAGATCTGAGACCGCTGAGAGGTGGAGAAGAGGTCAAACAGAAACTGACGCTGATGGGTTGACAAGCTGTGGAACAATGTAGAGCTGTGGCTTTGGTTCTCAGAGAGCTTTGTTAGAAAATGAGAACATAATTCTGACTGGCACAAATTCAGTCCTCATACTGAGGGAAGTGTTGAGTCACAGAAAAATCTGGATGAGTAATGACATGATACAAAGTGCACATGGATAGTGAGTGAAAATGTGGAGCATACAGTCTTTTATGTGTAGTGGGAACACTGTTGTTTCTGCTCCACGTGTGTTTTAGCTCTCTCTTGTGGATTAAAAACACACCTACAACAACTGAGTAAGAAAGAAAGAAGGAGAGAAAGAAGGAAAGAAAGAAAGAAAGAAAGAAATTTCCTATTCAAACTATAAAATCTCACAATTAGAATAACCATTTCAGATCTTATAATTTTGGAATCAAGTTCTGTGGCTGACAGTAAATGATGAGTTGGCTTCTCTGCAACGTCCATACTGGATGATTCTGCCAAAATCTGGCTGACTTCAGTCTTCATTCTCACTTTCTACAATATCTGTGCAGATTAAATAGGAAATGGTAAAAGTAAGGAAAGACAGTGGTTACAGTCAACGATACTGATACATTTTATTTGTAAAGGACTTTTCTTAAAGGTCCAGTGTGTAGGATTCCAGGGGATATATTGTCAAAAATGGAATTTAATACAATAAATTTGTCTTCTTTAGTGTATAAATTGATTGCCAGTTTACTTTTGAATTGAGCATAAGATTCAAGAATAAGACACAGCTGGAGTAGGGGGACAAGGGCAAAAGGAGGGAAATGAGGATTGGCTAACAACAAGGGTGTGGTTGGGACCCAATAAACAGCACCACAGTGAGAGTCAATTTTTTATTCATAGCTTTTCAAGACACAGGTTC
>JAPZEB010000002.1:2546466-2562512 GCA_029783705.1 Chaetodon striatus
TCATGAATGTTTCGAGAGTTTACCCCGAGCAACAGATTTGCATACAGTAAGTAAAATTTTGTACAAATATAATTCCCTTCCCACTAAATAATTATACAGGAGAGTTTGATGGCCTTGGTGAAACAGGGTACCCCTGCCAGCCCTCTCTGTCTACCCCTTACCATGACCTTGAGTCAGGTCCTGAGCAGCGTCTCAATGAGGCCAACTGCAAGACCAAAGCCCAGGTTGGGATGACAATATGTATGCTCAAAGCCCAGTTCCAGTGCCTGCGTAGACGCAAGTTAACCCCTAAGAGGGCATGTGACATTAATGTAACATGAGTTGTTCTATCATTCATTCTATTGCCACAACTAGAGGAGAGCAACACCCTGCTGTACAAATGAGCGACCCTGAAGAAGACCATCCCATCCACCCTGCAGATGTCCATGATGGCAGAGCTGCCCAAGACATAATTTGCCAGAAACTACCACCGTGAGCACTCAAATAAAAACAATAATTGACATGTTATTCAGTCTCCTCCATTTCCTACAAACACAAATGCAACAATGAGCATTTTTATATTGTTCCAACATTTAACATAATACACCCGTGACCATGTACTCACCTCTGATTAGTGTTCCAGTATTCCAGTTTCAAGGTCTGCCTTTCTTATCTGCTGCCCCAAGTACTTTGTCGGTTTTTGCCATTTTCTTGATAAGGTCCATTTTGTGCAGCTCCTTGATTGGTAACTGGGCCAGCTCTTCTGCCTCTGACAGAGGTGGTGGTGGAGGCCCATCCACCCATACAGTAGCTGAATAGAACTCATAATCTTAATCTACTAAACAGGATGTTAAGTGAGAACGTTTTTGTGTTTAAAAACAGGACTCTGTTGGGGTTAAAGCTACTACAAGTAAAAATAGCCATGAATTATATTTACTTTGTTTAATATGTCAAATATGAATATAACCAAAGTGAGATGTGATCATAAGCCTATAGGCTTAAGCAAAATGCCTTATCTGTTTGAACTATATTTTTATATTTCATTTTCACTCTCCTCCAAGTGCGCTTTGTGCCCATGGGATTTCTCCTAAATGAAAATAAAATTTTATTCAAGAACATTTCACCACTTTATCACCTTTGGTATTAAAAAGTAAAATGACTTTATCACATTCAAACTTACACACTGACATGGTCAGCAATTCTCTTCAATGCCAATTTTCTCTTTCTTTTGCTGCTGCAGCTGTGTTTCCTTTTTCCCTGAAAATGTGCCCATATTTGCCAAAAGCATTTATTAACACTTCGAACTCAAGTAGGGTGAAGTAGGACGACCTGTTTTTTCTCACTGGTGGCCGTGGTGAATCATAGTGCCAGAGCTCCATTGATGATAGCTAGTCATGCAGATCTTAACTCAAGGTGAACACACTCAGAGTTGATTGAACTTACTTGGATCAGCTTTGCTGGAATGAAAAGTTTCCAGTCTCAGGGTTCATTGAATTAGAACTCAGGGTTAGGCTCAGGGTCTCTTAAACCTGCTTTCTGTAATGGACCCCAGTGGTCCGGTTGGTTTTGAGCATATAAGAATCCTGGAGGGACGTGTGCCCCCTTTTATATATATTATAATTACTGCCTTGTTAATATGTATGTAAAGAACAACAGGTAGATTAGCCAGTGTGTATTAACTTAAGTGTTTTTATTTGAGGGGACAGAAAACAGCATGAGGGGATGGAATTGTTCGACACCACTTTTAACAGTGTCATTTTAGTTAATTTAAAGTGATAAACAAACATTAAAATCAAGTGTTTTTTGTTCACTACTGACAGCTATTTAAGGGTTTATTTTATGGGGAGAAAATAATTTATAATTGCTTTTTACTTTACTGTACTGAAAGGCTTAATAAATTGTCTCATGTCTACTTAATCACTTTAACAGTTAAACAAATCAGGTGCAAAATATTAATAAATGTATATATGGCCTATTACATGATACAAATGTTGTATTTTCTTAACAATTTAAAAGTCCTGAAATCCTGAAATCTACCCTTCTGCTGGGATTAGGATAATCCTGATTTTTTTTTAAATCAAAAGTATCCCAATCCTACTTAAATGTTTTGAACAACACATACTGAAGGTTTGATAAAAATCAATACCAAAACTGGATTATGGGATCTATCTGATTTCAGAATCCATTTTTCTTTTGAACAACCCATTTTCAAGATTTGATCCAATCGGATAGCCAAAATCTGATCAGATTACTTGCACACAGCTGGGCCCTGGCTATTCATTTTCATGTTTCTGGTGTACAGATGGAAAGTTTGAATCATTAGTTCTAAGAATTCATCATCATCATCTGGGGACCATGAGTGTACATCAAAAAAAACAAAAACAAAGGGGAAATTCAACAATTGGCTTCAAGCTTACTTGTCATCAACGAAAGTATTGGTTAAAGTCAAAGTCTGACTTGAATAAGGGGTACCAAAATGTAAAGGAATAATTGGCTGGGAACCATAAATATATCAGTACTTGTAAATACTGATAAACACTGTATTTTGGAAGTTAACTTGTACTCTATGCTCTGTGTCCTGTTTGGCTTAGATAACCTGGGAATAGATTTATCTGCACTGCCAGGTTAGCACGACATCTTGTGGGTCACCGGAGAGGCCAACCAAGAGTCAGTCGGTATGATGATGTGGCAATCCTCTCCTCTGATTTCACTGTACGTGCGGGATATGTCTGCAACAGGGCAGCCGCTGGCCCTCACTTCCTCCTCTTGGCTGTGGCTGATTTAACAGGCTGTTTGTTACACAAGAGTTTGGCATGGCCCGAGTCCTGCTGCTGTGTCCCTCATGGGCCACATCCTGTTACCGCTCTGCTCCCACTTGCTTGTTGACACATAGGTCATTGCAGGGCGTTGGCTATGCTTCCAAACATTCAGACATAAAAAGACATGGCAGACACACAAATATAAGAATACACACACACACAAACACACACACACAGAGCTGAGCTTGTCAAGTAAGCAACAGGCAGACTTTTCTCTTCTCATTATAGTGCTACTGTGTGTGTGTGTATTTGTATGTGTGTGTGTGATGGTCCCTGCTTGTGGGACATGTTGTGTTTGGCCATGACTTTTCATCCTGGTAGCCCATAATTAGACGGCACTGCATGCTGCCGAGGAAGGATGAGGTTAGGGAGTGGGAGCAAGCGGCCTGTTTTCACAAACATGATGATGAGCGTTTGAGGCTTAATTACAGGAGTGACACCCCCGCTGGACCTCGATGACACGTTTCCTGTGATTAGAGGAAATGACCGCTATCGATTGTGAGAGGCGGAGTAAAGTCAAGTTTAATTGCATTAGAATAATTGCCTATTGATGGCTGAGGTGAGCCCTGTCCCTGACCAGGCTGCAGTGTGTCAGGTGTGAAACCTGTTCACGCTACAGTGCTCTGAAAGTTGTTTAACGCCATGATGCTGCAATTCATTTGAGACTTTTTTCAGTGTTTGGGGAACTTCTCACACAGTGTTTTGGCACCACATTGTTTGCTGACGTTTCCTGATGCAGATATACAGACTGATGTATTAAATTGAATAGTTTGCTGCTTTGTGTAATGGATACAACTCCCATATAATCCTTTTCCATGCAACCATGCAACCACTGTTGGGCAGTAACGTGTAACTTGTTACAGTAATAACTTTACTTTTGCTAATAACAAGTAGTTTAAAAAAACCACCAATAAAATTTCAGTAATAATATTACAGTTGCCCAAAAACAAATCCTCCAACTGATTTGAAATCCAGCAATTAGTCACATCCCCAGATTCATTTTCATAATCGTTTTGCATGTACATCATAAAGCAGCAAGCTAGCTTAGGAAAAGCTTACATTCAGTGGCTGGAAATATTCACATTACTTTGACTTTGCCAAGAGGAAAGATGACAAGAACACTGCTCTCATGAAACACCTACTATGACCAACAGCACAACAATGTGAGGCTCGTGGAGATGAGCTCCACCAAAGGTAAGCTCTCCGTATCCACAGCTGAACGATACAAGCGTGGCTGAATATGTGGAGAATGAAATGTTGCCTGTGTCCAAAACTGACCCAACAGAAGTGTCCCATTCCTATGTCACTCTGTCAGGGCACCTAGCACACTGATCTGATACTACAGCTGTAAAACATGGAGCTATACACACTGTAGTCTGATAATTGGTCAATAGAGAATGTTACTCTTGGACAGGGCTGAGTTGTAGCTGGGTTTATGTAGCCACTGCTCATACCATGGCAAGTTTTACATACATTAGCAAACTGCAACTATAAAATGAAAGGATGTTTTGCTTCCTCTTGCAGCAGAAAAAATAACTTAATTCACCGGGCTGACTGCCAGCAACTTTTAAGGTGGAATGTTAACTTGTAATGTTACCAAATGCACGAGTTGACAATGTAAATCCATCAACACACCTTAAATTTCAATGTGACAACTTTGACTATTACCTTAGTTTTTATGTTTTTATTGTCTCTCTTGGATGACATACACTTTCAGTAATGAGTGGATCTTCAAGCGGTAATGTTTATTAATTTTGACCAGGTTATGTAAACTGCATATATTCTAATCCTCACTTAGAAAAAAAAATGCAGAGCGTTATTCCTGTGGGCTACAGCAACATTAAACCCCTGAGCTTGCCTGAGAAGGACTAAATGGACAAACCTACTAATTTTAAATTTCCCATGGAGAGAGACTCTCACTGCAGCCTGATTTTGTTCTGAAAATGTCGGTGCGCAACCTCGTCCTGTGGACGATAAATGAGGTGCAGACCTCCATCTGTGTCAGCGGTGATGGGTAAATTTAGGGGGTGCTTGATGGAGCAGTGAGTAACAACCACCCCACCCACATTTAAGGTTACTGTTTGCAGCGGAAACACTAAGCAGACGTAAGGTCTAGGTACCATTTCTGAAGGGTTTCAAAGGTACCATACAGAAAGTGATTGGTGGAAATGGGGCTTAACACTTGCTCAAAATTGTCTCTCTTTTTTTTTCATCATGCTGCTTCTAAACCAACTTGCTGACTTGTGGGTATCAGCATTTGGAACTACAAAAATGGCAACAAAAATGGTGGCAACTATAGTATACTGCTAGTCTTGTCACTCAGAAAAGTAAATTCAATAGATATAGTTGACTCTCATTACAAAGTCCGTTTGGTAGCTGTGCTGGAGGTTTAGCCAGCCATAATTTTGGTTGGTTGAATTGTTGTTCAAACCTATATTTTTCTGAGCACTTTGAAGACTTCTCATCCATGTTGGCTTTAAAAGTTTGTCTTACTAAATGGTCTACAGTTTCCAAGGTAAAGAATGAGCTTTGAACCTCAACGAGATAATTACTATTTTTTAAACAAAAATAAGTTTCTGCTTAAACACTGAATATTTTTAAGTTTACTTGTACGTTGTACTTACATTTTGATATTTTAGATCCTGTATTTGTTTATGCAGCTGCATACTTTCTCTGGGTATGGTTGTTGAAGAGATCAAACCTGCAGCCTTTTAGAAAAATAAGTGGTCACATGAACCACTTGGCCAACATGTCATTTTGCTTTTGACACAGAAAAGCAGCATTCCAATGCTATTTTTACCGACCGCAACAGTGGGTTTGGTATTGTTTTCACTTTGTTAGTCTTTGTGTGTGTCATGGCAAAATGTGCTCCTTTAGACACCTAGAAGACCACAGAAGCAGTTTTGAGTACTTTGCCAGGTGCTTATGTCTTTCTGTCTGCCATAGCGTCAAAACCATGCAATATGCAGTCATGACGCTTTACAGGTGTGTAGTTGAGATCACAGTGAAGGATGATTGTGGAGATGGGTGTGGTCTGAGCAAAGATGCTGAAAGTTTGGGGGTGGAAGTAAGGGAAAGGGATATTGCCCCCAACTTAACGTCCCTGGCCTACATTTGTTTTAAGTTTGGTCTTAAGTTTGAAATATTCTTATTTATTTCAGAATGTCATGCCCTTTATTGGTTAGCTAAAAGGAGAGGTGGCAGGAAATGAGGGGAGAAGGAGAGTTGGGGGATGACTTGCAACAAAGATCCCAAACCGAACACAAACCGTGGACGTTGCGGTTCGTGATCAGCGTCTTAACCCCTGGGCCACCGGGGCGCCGCAGCACACCAACAGTTGTCAGTTGCATGAAATATGAAATGGTTCCATCAGTGAGGACTCACCATCCAGTCCTGCGCATATGAACCAGAGTACAGCAGCTTATATTGGTGTCAATCCATATGAGACCTTATAAAGCATTCAGTAGCAGAGTGGTATATCACTGTCTGACCATGATTGCCTGTGGTTGGACTATATAGTGGTCTTGATTGTGTCTGAAACAGGAAGAATGTTGCCAACCTCTCATCTGTGTGTTTATCTCTCAGCCCACATCACCACTGCGGTTAGCTGACAGTAACTGGCTGCTTTTTTAAACTCACCGTGGGCCCCATGTGTATACTCATGTATGATATACACACATACTTCACAAGATTATTGCACAGATGAGAATGAGGAAATACTATAGACTGATTCCACAAGAAGTCTATTGTCCTTTTGTGACTGCCTGTCAAAGTTTATATCTAACGTGAGTGGTCAGTGGGTATAAATGTCGTGAGAGAGATAATGAGCAACATGAGGTTGTTAAATTGGTCATGAGGCGAAGCAGGATTTGTTATGTTTAGGGTTTAGGAAAGGGTGGACTTAGAGTAAGTAGGAGAGCCAAATCAAAGTTTCATGAAAACAGGATCAAGATAAGATAAGAAAACATGAAACTTTAATGAAGTGTGTATGGATTTTGGGTTGTTACTGCAAGAAAAGAAACAAGAAAAGGCCAAGTCATACTGAGTCTGATAGAAATTAATGAAAACATTAGAAATATGGTTTCCAAAGGCAATGACTCCACAATTTCACAGAGGGACGTCAATTCCTTCACCACACCATATTACATAACAGCCCACCACCAGCCCCCCTAAGCCACCCACTCAGTCCACCTCCACCATCCAGGGTGCTGCGGTTGTAGTACACTTGTACTGGAGCAGGCCAGCAGCCGCTTAACACGGCTGGCAGAGGGTGATGCCAGGCAGGCAGCTGTCCAAACACTGTCCAGTCCCCAGAACAGAATCAGAGCAGCGGGATAATGGAAAAAGTGTGTAAACAGCACCCTTTCTTTGTTACTAGGGAGGAAAAGCACACACAGAGGAAACAAAAAACTCTTTATGTGCATGCATCAGGTTAATTATCCAAAGCTATGGAAAAGTGGACACTGAGTAGCCTTAGCAGCATGATGGCTTTCTTGCATATAGCTGTTTTCTCATGGTGATGATGTCGACGGTGTGTCCCACCTCCCACCACACATACACACTCATTTTCCTCCTCCCACTATTTATCCATACAAGAAAAAATGCTAAGCAATCCCCATACTTAGCCCTGGGTTGTTAGGGTTCTCATGTTCAAAGTCTCCAGAGTCACGTCAGGCCTAGTCATCTGTGGACGTGATCCCATGTTGGGAAACAAAGAGGCACTGGGCGGGATTGGCTACCACACACACACACACACACACACACACACACACAATATGATACATGTTAAACATAGACATGAGGAAGAAAAGTGATAGATTTCTTTAACGTTCTCTTTTCTTCGCTTAGTTTTTAAGAATTACACTAACGTATTTGCTCTTTTTTCTCTTTCCAAAACATTCTCACACACACACACACTACGGATTATAGTGTGGTTTGGGCGGGAACCACAAGGATTATTACTGGAAGACAGTTACACAACCAGAACAGAAGTTCAAGAGGCAAAGGGAGTAGAGAATGGATGTAGCCATAGTTATGCACACAAACACTATGCACCCTGGTCTGTCATACACATAAGTTAAAGCTGACAGTACTAAGCTCCTGTCATTATTACAGTCCACTAACTCGTACTTTGTTTTCTCATTTCTTTTTGTGAATAGAGTTGGGGAAGTCCAGTTTCTTTGTGCGTCTTGTTTTCATCTTGTGAGATGTGTGTAGAGGGTTAACCGAATCAAACTCTTGGATTAAAGTCAAGCAAGCAAGGATTTTTTCATTGTTTCTGAGAGTACGCAGCTCCACAAACTGAGTTTCCATGTCTGGTCGTGTATCGAGTTTCTAACTGAGTGTGAATCTCGTTTTTTCTTGTGTGTGTGTTTTTGTGTGTGTGTGTGCAGGGGGGAAAGGGAGAGCCCCACGCCTTCAAGGAAAAGACCTTTAAGAAGAAGCGGCAGTGCAGTGTGTGCCGTCAGAACATCGACAACGTTGGCTCCTTCTGCAGAGGTAAACATTGCCAGCATGTGATGTAGTTGGTGTTACAGTGTGGTCACTCACGGCCAAGTGACTCCAAAGGACCAAAACGGACATTGTTAACAACGTCATGACAGGCAAGAACGGCAACAGGATGTAGGATGTGTCAGATATGAATGAATGAAGGGCAGCGCACACCAGCCGTGTCACGTAGTGAAGTGTCATTTGATCCCTGTAGCACACACCGGACATGCCATTCAGACAAAAGAAACACGGGTGCCAAATCTGGGGTGCGAATGTGTCAAAATATCTGCTTTCTAGAGTCGTTCCACACGTTGACACAAAATAGGACAGTTGCATATCCTGATGCATCTACCCACATGCAAAAAAAGCACTGAAGTTTTGACATCTGTCATAATCCTGGTTTAGGATGTAGGTACGGCAGTCTTGAGTCAGGCAAAGCACAACAGAAGAATCTCATTTGCTGTTGTGTTTTGGGAATTGCTGTTGTGTTTTCTGTTTTCATATGTCCTTTGCCCTTCAGGGCCACCGTATATGGACCTAATGATACAGAGATTAACTGTACGGTATTATAGCAGGATAACATCAATATTTTTACTTGTGTCATGCTGTAGAACTACATACAATAAAATAAAATTGAGATTATAGTTTCATACTAGACAAACAAAGCAAACTGACCTCATTACTTCATACGCAGATGAAACTCATACTCATTTGTCTTCTTTTTGTCTCTCTTCTTCTTTCCCAACTCGCCTAGTATGCAAGACAGCCACCCACAGGAAGTGTGAGGCCAAGGTAAGGATCCACCTTACACACACCCAGTCTGAGTATGGCCAAAATGGCCATAGGGCTCAAAATAAAAAGAAGAATCAGTTTTGATACAGACATGGACTGTGTGACCCAAATGTGTCAGCTCTCAAACAGACTTTATTACCTGCTGTGTGGCTGATTACCATGTGTATTTCCATCCTCTATAAAAGTGTATTTTCTGTTTATGCACATTTTCAGTTTGTGCATAACAACCCAAAGTGGAACCAGAAATTTGAAAAAAAAAGAAAAGAAAAGAAAAGAAATATGGCAAAATAGTTTTTCAGGAAACAATAATTCGCTTTTGCCTGTTTTCTGTAAAGTTTGTTAGAGTGTGTGCTACACGTGGATGGAAACCTGACTGCTGTCAAACTCCACCAAATGAAATGCATTCATTGACTTATTAAATCAGTGACCCGAAGGATGTCTCATGAAACAAGGTCAAATAATATACGTGTTAAAGGAAGCTGAAAACACTTCTGCCAAATGTACAGCACATTAAGTAGACTGTGGTAACTATGGGAAGGAGAAAATCGTGGTTTTATCTTTAGAAGAACTGGATAAATATGATAAAAGTAAAACATTACTGTGACTTATAATGCTGCCTGTAAGATAGAACAGAGAGATTAAATCTGTAAACACAGATAATATAAATAAGAGGAGGTGACATAAATGTTTTTATCTTTGTGTTTGAGTTTCACATTCCAGTAAATCTTGCCACAATACACAAGATAAATAAATACAACTTGATTATAATTAAATCAATCAGTATTAAAAATAAATGGTTTAAAGTCGACAGTTTAAACAGGGCCTGCTCTGCAGCAGGTTAAATGCGCAGTCATTGCCAGCCATCACCGTGACCCCGCTAATTCAAGGTTAAGCCCAGATGCTGACCCACTAATCTTAACGGGACAGGCCCCTGGGAGATAGCCATCCTTGTTCGTACATTCATGTGACTGCACTGGACTATGGGAAATATGTTTGAATGCTTATCTGAGCTGTTTAGATTGTTATGCCAGTGAGGTGTGAAAAGACACATGACAGTGGCTCTACGAGGGCAGAAGTCTCGAGATCTCTGCTAATACGAAGGCCGCTCAGTTGCATTCCTCAGAAGGAGCTGCAAGCCTTGCTCAAACCCCACACTGCTGCCTCTGTGAAAGGATCATTGATGGAGGGATGGCATAATGAATAGACAGAGGGATGCAGAGGGGGAGAATGCCAGCCGTGGCTGAAGTGATGAAGAGGGGGTAGAAGCTGAAGCAGGGAGCCTTGGCAGGCAGCTGGCGAAAGAGAGAAAGCCAAGGGCAAAGGCATGTGGCAAAGACAAGCCTCATCGCTCCATCCTCTTGTCTTTTATCTGAGCAGAGGAGGGCCCTGAGGGTGAGTTCAGAGATGAAAGGATGGCTTTGAAACAGCACACGCAATAAAAAGTGACACTATAGCTTGTGATGTAGGGTTTTATCCTTGGTTTTATCCTAAGTTGGTTTGCTGTAGGGCACGTTGATCTTTGTACAATGTGTTTGATTTAAAGAATGATTAGAAGATTAGATTATGTCAGAGTGACTTTTTGTAAAATATGCTTAAAGGGACAGTTCTCTGCAAAATGAAAAATATATGTTTTCCCCCTACCCTTAGAACTATTAATCAGTTTAGTTTGTTTTGGTGTGAGTTGCTGGGTGTTGGAGATATCAGCCATAGAGATGTCTGCCTTCTCTCCAATATAATGGCACTAGATGGCACTTGGCTTGTGGTGCTCAAAATGCCAAAAAAATACATTTGTAACACTCACCAACAGCGTCCTTTTCCAAAAATCATGAACCAATTACTCATGATAATCCACAGACATTGTTGTGAGAAGTTTCATGTAGGAACTTTTCATGTAGGAACACCCGCCAACCGTATCGCTGCACCGAAGGAACTATGCATTTACTTCTAGCTCACCTAGCACCACTGCGCTAGCTAACATTACAGCTTAGCCAAGGGGGACACCATTAATGTTTACATCCTACACTGTCACGATCACGAGCCTCTCATCCATGAGAGGATGTTTCCTTTTGTGAAGTGATCAGGTTGGCAGGTGTAGTTTGGTAGGAAGAAAATATTTCCTACATGAAACTGCTCACAACAAGGTCTGTGGATTATCTTGAGTAACCAGGTCGTGATTTCTGGAAAAAGACATTACCGTTGAGATTTTCAAACATATTTTTGTGGCACTTTGAGCACCACAAGCTGAGTGCCATCTAGTTTCATTATACTGGAGAGAAGGCAGACATCTCTACGGCCGATATCTCCAACACATTTGGCAACTCACACTAAAACAATCTAGATAGAGCGATACCACTAAAGGTAAGAGAAAAATATTTATCTTTGATTTTGGGGTAAACTGTCCCTTTAAATATGCTAAATATGATGCTACAGCTGGTTAACTTAGCCCGGTAAAAGCAGGTAGCCTGGCTCTTTACAAGGTAAAACCAAATTGTATTGTTTTGACACTTAGCTACAAAGATACATCTTAGTAAGCTGTGGATGTGCTGGTAGACGTATTTTGTGACATTTGGACGGAGCCAGGCTACCTGTCTCCCAGAGTATTCTGTAGGAGACAAAAAGGGCTGAAGAGAAGTTGTAACTCTATCCCCAAGTGTAGACATTGTTTTATTTATTTTAAATAACACAAGAAATGTTGAGTCACTAAAAGGCCACAGGCATGTTATCAAAACATCTCGTTTTTCAAATTGTTGTTTCCTTTTGGAAAGATAACCTAGAAATGTTGCAATAAATGGATTTATTGCTGTTCTACAGAGTTTCTAGATAAACTTATTTCACTGTTAAGATTGATTACAGGAAGGAGCAGGATGTCGTTTATCAGCCTCTCTGTGACTGTCTGATGTGTGGTTGTTGACTGGTTGCTAAACAGCGATATCAATCGCTGCTGCTCAGGAAGGGAGAGGTCGGATAAGGCAGGGCAGAGGGGAGGGGGGATGTCCATCCCAGCTGTTATCTAACCTTGTATGTAGGGGGAATTCTGAGGCAGGAGGGCATCAATCTGTACTACTGAGAATTCCCTGCTTTTTTTGTGACGAAAGAGATCGAAATAACAGATCCCAGCTGTCTCCTTGCCTAGCTGGTTAGCTTTAGCCTTCCTTCTATAGAAAGTGACTTGTTTTGTGCAGCTGTTCTTACCTGTGTAACAAGTCTTATAAGTTCAAGGTGTTTCCTCACTTGCACCCCATTCACATTTGGTAGTTATTACCTATAACCTTGTGTGTGACTCAACCACCTCTACCCTCTACCACCAGCATATTTACCATGTTTGTGTGTGTTTACGTGCACTCACACATCTGGAGGTCTGCTCTCTGTCATCTGTAAGCCATCCTGTCCTTCCCCCAGGTTTCTATTTACATCTCCACACGGCTGGCGTTGCCGTAAGCACAGTGACAAATCATTTCATCACCACACCGTCCAGTATCCTGTGAATAGGTCTGCTCCAGTTCTCTGGAAAAACCCTCATTTAATTCGCAGACTCCCTCGAGAATGATTTGGGATTATAGGTAGTCTTTTTACAGATCATGTTTTCTTGTTGTTTTCTTCCCTACTGTTTGTCCACAAGATCAACAGCCTCCAGCTGACCTATCTCTATTCTATTAAAAACACACAGAGACTCTCTCTCTCTCTCTCTCTCTCTCTCTCTCTCTCTCTCTCACACACACACACGTACACACACACACACACGATCACACACACACACACAAACAGAAGGCCAAAAGCAGTTTTATTTCAGCATGTTCTTCTCCCAGAGAACAGTTCCTCCTTATCTTTGAACCCAAGTGGAAAATTTAGTCCATGGGGAATTCAGAGGGAAGAGTGACTGGACTAAAAGAGATGGAAGGAAGTTTGGGGAACAGTGGGAGGAGGAAGGATTAAAATTAGTGAAATACGGCCTGTGACGTTTTGACTGGCCTGCCTGTCTAATTAGGCAAAGAGGCATTTCCGCTGGTCAGGGAAAAAAACTCCATAACTGACTGTTTGACTGAATATCTGCTCAGTTCACAGACAAAGTAGAAATCACATAGTGACTGTATGGCTGAAACCCTGGAACACTCACTGGCTGGCTGACAAGTAGACTGACAGAGTGACGGATGTGGCTGACTGTTACCCTAAGCACACCAAGTGTGACCACCAGTGTTACCAACATGGGGACCTAGATTTAGCGACTTTAAGACCCTTTATAGTGAACTTATTTCCCAACAGTGACTACTGACAAATTAAGCAGCCTATTCAGACCATTAGGGGAAAAGAGAGAAATATATACAAAAATATTATAGCGTAATTAACTCCCATATATGCTGCTCAGAGTAACTGTAGTCCACAGCTCTTCTGCTAGCGCGTGTCACTTCCCCTTTCTTCTCATGTGTCAGACCATAGGTGTGGAACAAGCAGGAAGAGAGGAGATGCTGCTCACCATGGGAGTTCAGTTGTAATGAGTTTCGATGATTAGCTTTACACTCTTGCTCTCTGGACTGGAAGCTCAAGCACCATAGCTCTCATGCTGTTCAGATGTTATGTTGAGGATTTTTCTATGTAATCTAATTCAGCAAAGTTTTAATGCTTCTGTTAATGTGCCATGATGTCTCCTATATGCAAATAAATGGCGACTTATAGCAACTTTTGGAGCTCTTGCTAGATACTTTTATTGGAAAACAGTTGGCAACACTGATGGGTTTCCTTATGAGATTTAAAGTAATCAGTTCACCAAGTGATGCGCTCACATCAGGTGAGGAAACTTGAGGTTTCAGCCCGCTTTAAGTCTCAGCTCCAGCTTTTAATGTGACTGTTAGTTATGTAAATTATAGGTTAAAAAAAGTAAAAAAGTGAAGTAAGTAAATCTGAATCAGTCAGCCTTTCCACAATCCTATCCTTCCCGTGCACCACAGCTACTTTTTTATTTTATTAATTTTATATAATCTCAATTCATAAGCTGATTACGAGTATGTGATAGGATTGCAGGTTTACAAGGCAGAAACTGTTAGAGTAGTTTCCAGTTTCTTACCTTAATGAAAATCTAACTATAGGTGTTTTGCCTCCTCAGTTTTCCATCTACTTGTCTTAACGGTTTCCATTGACTGAATGACAGACTATTTGTGCGACTCCTCACTTTAATGACAGACCGATGAATACACTAACAGTCGTAAACTCAAATAGTACCGACTGGAAAAATGGTTGACTGATAAGCCATCCTACAGATGGTGTATGTTGGCAGAGCAGATCTGTGTATCACAGTAATTACAATCCCTGCTTCCCCTCTGTGTATCAGAATTCCCCCTTGCCTCTCGTCCTTATCCACTGAACATGTCAAAATACATTTTACACGAGACTTAGCTGTGAACTGTTTGCACTGCCTGCTCCTCTTTAGAAGAAGAGGATGTACAATCAAGTACAGATAGATAGAGCGGAAGTGGGGGAGGATGTCGGGATGAGAGGAAGAGCAACAAACCCCTCCTGATGTTTCTCTAACATAAAAGCTTTTCATCAGGACAGTTGTGGTTAGAGTCCTGCTCCCCAGCCCTTCTTTATTTTTAGGAGAGAAAATGCATTCTAGATGAAAGAGCGGCAGTAGAGGAAACAGTCTACTACTTTTTCTTTCTGTGATACTATTTAAGCCCTGTTCTTCCTTTGCTGGAGCCATTTTCCTGAAGGCCATGGTACTTGTATTTTTCTCCGGCTTGCAGAAACAGAACAAAGGAAGTGATGAGGAGATGGAATGATGGAGTAATGGCAGAAAAAAAGTGAACCATATGTCTATGTTTTCCCAAACACGCAGCTCAACATCACAGCTGACCCAACATCCCCCTCACCCTACAGACTTCCTGTCAAATGGGAACCTCTCGGTAAAATATCTTCCTGGTTTTTGCAGTAATGTTACTATAGGATTATATCACTCACTGCTGTTCAAACATGCCAGGCACTTAGTTTTTAGCGGTTTTCAGTGCCAAGGCTCTAAGAATCACAACAGGGTCGTTCCCAGGGTCCTATGTTCCCAAGGTCTTATGTTCCCCAGATTTATAGGGCAAATACTGTAATTGGAACATTACAGAGGGTCTGGTCCTATGTTCCCAGAGTCCTATGTTCCCCAGATTTATATAGCACATAATGGGAACATGAGAGAGGGTACTATGTTCTCGAAATTTGTATGGAATATACAGTCATGGGAAAACAAGAAAGGGTCCTATGTTCCCCATGTTCCTATGTTTCCAGGGTGATATGTTCCCTGGATTTATATGGCACATAATGGGAACATGACAAAGGGTTCTATGTTCCCAAGGGTCCTATGTTCCCAGGGTCCAATGTTCCCAAGATTTATATGGCATATACAGTGATGGGAAAACAAGAAAGGGTCCTATGTTCCCTAGGGTCCTCTGTTCCCAAGATTTATATGGCATACACAGTAACCTGAAAAAAAGAAAGAGTCCTATGTTCCCTAGGGTCCTGTGTTCCCAGAGTGATATGTTCCCCAGATTTATATGGCATATAACCGGAACATGACAAATGGTTCTATCTTCCCTAGGTTCCTATGTTCCCAGGGTCCAATGTTCCCAAGATTAATATGGCACATAATGGGAACATGACAAGGGGGACGATGTTCCCCAGATTTATATGGCATATACAGTAATAGGAACATGACAAAAGGTCCTATGTTCCCTAGGTTCCTATGATCCCAGGGTGATATTTTCCCTATATTTAAATGACATGTAATGGGAACAAGACAAAGGGTTCTATGTTCCCCAGGTCCTATGTTCCCCAGCTCTGTATAGCACATAATGAGAACCTGAGGAGGCTGTTTCCTAGTTCTGTATGTGTTTAATATGACATGGGTTAGGTTAGGTTAGGTTAGGTTAGGTTAGGTTAGGCGACTAAAATCATGACTTTTGAGAATTAATGAAATTGTCCCTGCACAGG
>JAPZEB010000002.1:2572379-2590406 GCA_029783705.1 Chaetodon striatus
GATACATTTACACTACAGTTACATTTGGAGTTATTTTTTGTAAGGTAATGTTATTTTTACATGGAAAAAAAAAACAACAGCTGTGACATAAAGAGGGTGAGCAGGCAAGCTTGGTCAGGTCACAGCAAAGACTGTCAATGCTAATTTAAAAAATGCTAACAACAATAATTCATTGTAATTAGCTACAAAAGTTAGAACTGTAATAATTTAAGATTTGGGAAAATACCTCTATTTATTTTCTTGCTAAATATTAAATGAGACGATTGATACTACTCTTACATCTGTTAAATATGGAATAAGAAGACAACTGGCTTGGCTTAGCTTAGCTTAGCTTAGCTTAGCATAAACCAGACGAACAGGGGGAAATAGCTAGCCTGGCTCTGTCCAAAGCTAAAAAAAGATATGCATACCAACACCTCTACAGCTCACTCACTAACACATGGTGTTAACACATATGTGTCTTTTCTTATATCACAAACTGAAATGTAAAAACAATAAGTTGTGGTTTTACGGGGAGTTAGCTGCTAGAAACCTTTTCTCGGCCAGGCCAGCTAAGCTAGCACTAGCTGACATTACTTTGAGGCAGTTACAGTGTTACTGTTACTCTCTTTTTTCCCATCTGTAATGCAGAATCCAAAATGTGTTCTCACATTACTTGAAACCGTTTGGTGTCGTTATTATGTGTTAAGCATGGCATGCTAGTCCTCTTAATTTTACATTAGCAAAGATAACTGCATAGCCTAGTTAGCTCAGGATAGCAGTCTCCTGGCTCCAGTACCATATGTAACAGAAAGATATGAGAGTGGTATCAATCTTTTCATCTAACTCTCTGCAAAAAAGTGAATATGCGAATTTCCCACACTATTAAACTACTCTTTCATGTGAGCTTTAGGTTCAGCAGTCACTCAGACTTAAGTGTTTATTTGTGGATTTTTCAGGCTTTATCTTTTTGTCTAAGGAAGCATTTGTTCTTAATCATCTACCAACTGTGACTCCTACCCTCCGGCAAAAAGGATGCTTGTTTGTTTTTTCCTGTGTGTGTGGACCTCGTATTCACATGTGGCTGTCTTTGTGTGTTCAAGGTGACCTCAGCATGCATCCCAGCTCCCTCCAATGATTTGGTGAGTCTCCTTCATTTCATTTTCTCAACAGCATTCTGTTTGCAAGACCAGTTTTCCCTCTGTCTGGCCTTAGTTACAAGGTATGGCTTCCCAAAACCACTGTATGGTTTTCCTCCTGCTGAATTCCTTTTGGGAAGCCGAGCCCTCAACCCAGTTTGAGCTTGGTTCATTCCTGGAGCACTGCAGGATTCCAGTCGAGAAGAAAAAATAGCTGATGTTGCTACAGGAAGTAGTAATGTTTATCCATTAGAGAGTCTGTTTGTTTAATTAACTCTCCTTTCCTTCCTCTGTCTCCCCCTCCTCTTCTCTCCTCCTTTCGACCTCCTCCCTTTGCCCCACTTCCTCTTTTACCATCCTTCCCTTCACACCCTTCTTTCCTCTCTTATCATCCTATCACCACTCTGTCCTCACCTCCAGCAGCGCAGAGGGACCGCTCCTTCTCGACACATCCAGCACCTGGTGAGCACACTTTAACCTCTCATCCTCCTCACCTCATACATTTTCTCTGCATCTTTCCTTTTCCTCAATCTCTCCCTCCACGTCCCCGGCGTCATGCTATCTATCTTGGAAATTTCCAAACCTGTCAGGAAAAAACCATGTGTGGCTTCAATGAATTTGATTTAGAACATACTAAACAAACCAAAGTGAGAGCAATGCCAGATACAGTAAGAGTAGCTCTAAAAATAAGAAACAAACCTTAACGCTTGTGACTCCTAAAGGCTGCAATGTTCATTACATGCCATGACAAGAAAGACAACTTTCTTGTGAGGGTTGTGCTAGAGGAAAGGCCATGAAGTCATTCATGTCCTCTCCTTTAGCCAAAAGACGATGTTGCATCATTGGGAGAGCACAAGGAGATTTGGCCTGGTGACATGAATGTCGACATCTTTGTTGAAAGTGTTTGTTCACATTTTTTTTTGTGGGGTTGTACAAGGTAATTATTCATAGTCAGTGTATTACATACAGTGAATGTCAGTCCGCATTCCCCCAGATTGGAGAAGCAGGCAGGAGTACCGCCTCGGAAGCAAAACAGTGTGCTGCTGTGGACCAGAGTTAGCAGCACAACATTTAAAAACACTTTAAAAACGTAAAAAAAAATGAATATCACTTTCAGTGTACACTATATTTAGAATGTTGTTACCACTGCACCCTGCCGCCAGATAGCCCTTTCCTTTGGTATTACATTTTCTCACCCATATAACTTCCATATTCCTATCCTATCTCTCTTACCACCCCTTCTACAGTTGAGAAAATGCAGTGCCAAAGATAAAATGTAGTGCTGTTAGAGGGCAAGATAAAGCAATGAAATTATTCACGATATAGCGTCCACTTAAACTGATAATGTTTTTTAGGCGTGTCTTTTTTTAAGTGGCTGAAAAACCGCCATTCACAGCAGTACATTGCTGAGCTTCTGAGTTCTGCGCTTCTCCACACTGGAGGCTCGTCGATCGCCATGTAGTTTAGGTAATACACTGACTGTGGACAGATGCCTTATACATCCCCACTTCAAAAAATTTAAACTATCCCTTTAAATAGAATGAAATAATGTTCTGACGTGTATCCATAAAGGGCAGTGGCTGCCAAACTGAAGGTTCCTGTGTATTTTTCTTATTCTTCTGAGTCTGAAACCAAATATCTAATATTCTAAAAATCTATGTTGAATAACATATTATTCTATTGATGATTTTTAGGATGATGTTCCTTCCCTAAAAATTCACAGATCAGACCAAAGCCCTTTCAAATACATCTGTTTTATGTTCCTAATTTAAATGCTTCATTACTACTCTCTACTCCTTTCTTGCTTTTTATGTGATTCTAACTGTAGACAAATGCCATATGGTTGATCTTTCCTTGTTGGACATTAAATAAAAGCACCTGAGATTGACTGGACCGTGTATTTTGTTCGTGGGATACCCTCATTAACTAGCCGTATTTTTTTCCACAGGGGTCCACCAAGTCACTGACCTATGCCAAACAGAGAAACACCCTGCCAAGGTAAAAGGTCATCTCATTCATTTCTAATAATACATGTTACTGAAGTGCCTGTTGCTCTGTTCCAACGAGGGATATTCTACAGAAATTGTTCAATGCAAAAAATGCTTATTGTGGATTTCCACATCTGAACTTTGCTGTAATCACTTTCCTTTTTGTTTCTGCCATCTTTCACTTGCTCCTTACACTAATGGCCACCTCCTTCACTCTTTCAGGAAGATTTAGTGTCAGTCATGTGGTGGAACAAGTTGGCTTCTGATCTGACCTACATGTCACAAACAGTATCCAGTTTCTCTCTTTTTCTTTCGTCCTCTGTTATCTATTTCTCTCCCTCCATCCATCCATCTAGACAGAAGTTTCATCAGACTGTGTGTGTGTGTGTGTGTGTGTGTGTGAAGGGGCACATTCATGTTGCCGCAAACAACCTGTAGTAACGCTCACATTTTGACCCGTGTCCGCCTTTCTCTCTGTCTCTCTGCGTGACCACCTTTCCCCTGCTCTCTCTTCTGCTCCTCTTGTCTTTTTCCTTCTCTGTTCCTCCAGGAGCTTCAGTGTGGACCGCGTGATGGAGCGAGTGATGGAGCGCCACTATGACTTTGACCTGACCTACATCACCGAGAGGATCATCTCCGTTTTCTTCCCCCCGAAGCTGGAGGAGCAGAGATACCGTCTTAACCTGAAGGAGGTGGCTGCCATGCTCAAGTCCAAACACCAGGACAAATTTCTGGTGAGCAGCACACAGTAATTACAGAAGCTTTCACAAGATGTCACATAGTAATTCTGTGGTATTTGTTACAGCTGTGATTTTACCTCCGTCCTCAGAGTATTCACTTCCTTTCAGCTGAAGATTCTTGCTGCACAATAGAGACAATATGTTTTGACACGTAGCCACAGGAAGCTGCAGAATACACTTGGCTACCCACAAATTAGCAGTCTATTTATTTCATTTGGTTACACCCATGATAAAACAACTGAAATGATAACTGACTACAGTGATGAATATCTTTTGTGTTTCAGCTCCTGAACCTCTCCGAGAGGCGCCATGACATCACCCGACTAAACACAAAGGTAGAACTTTTGTCCTTGTAATTCTCATAGTGAGAGTTCAGTTAACGGCCTTTGGTTTAATCTCCTTGAACCACATGATCTGTCTCTCCACCAGGTTCACGACTTCGGCTGGCCCGACCTCCACGCCCCACCGCTGGATAAGATCTGTGCCATATGTAAGGCCATGGAGACGTGGCTGACCTCTGACCCCCAACACGTGGTGGTCCTACACTGCAAGGTCAGAGTTCAGGGGGCCGCTAGGGTTTTTCCTACCGGACATCCCACTGTTTCCCAGGCTCTGAAACGGGCAGATGTATTAAGATCAAGTTATGGGTTTTGTAGCAACATATACTGAATGGTAAACAGTGCTAATTTGCTATGGTGCTAAAAATATGCACTGTTTACATGGAGGGAAAAAAGAATCAGAGCAGAATTTTAGCATGCAGAATATTTTTAGAATTTAAATTTTAAAAAGCCTTAACTCAGTTTATCGTAAACAAATCTCAATATTATTACCATCAGCCATGTTGCCAATTATTAGTCTAGCTAACAGACTGTGGGAGTAAAACCAGTGCTTCTTGCCCTGTGACTGATTTCAAAATCCTCACTCCTCACCTTACCACCAGTGGTATGAAAGGGTATGCACTTCCAGTCTCCCAAGTGGGCATGGTCATCTCTCACCCAAATCCCCCAACCTCGTTTTGAAGTCTTGTAAATATTGTGCGGATGGATGAAAGCAGATTAAAAACACAGCTAGATACAGGACAAATTGTGTGTTTGCTCCTCATTTTGCAGCTTGTTTTTGTCTGTTAGCTTAATATCTGATATTAGCTGAATACAAGATTGTATAAATTGTTGCCCGATCTTGTGAGAGTGTGTTGCTGAGACAGAGAAAATTCTCCAACAAAGTAAATTTTCTTCTAAATTATCTGTCTGAAAAATCCCAGTTTAGTGTCAGAATGATCAGAAGATATGTAGCTTGTGAAAAAGTGGTTCAGTAATTGCTTCAGTGACTTTTGGCTGAAAGAATGGGTCATAATCTGAGCTCACGTTTATTTCTTCCATTGGAATGAATAGAGTCAGGATCCCCACTAGTGTCATAGGGGGCGGGGCAGCGTTGAAAACCATGTGACACAGATACAGGAAATGACTCTAAATTGTCTCGTTTCCAAATTGTCTCTGATGCAGACAACCCAGAGCATGTTTTCCTGTAGTGCAGAATTATGATGAGTTCAGCCAGACCTTTTGAAAGGTCTGTGCTCTTTGAGACTACCTGTTCACCATCACTTGCTGTTTTCTATCTAAATGGCAATCCTGGAAGAAGTATTCAGTTCCACTTCTTAAGTAAAGGTAGTAATATCAGACTGTAAAAAATCCTTTGTAGAAAGGTTCTGCCTTCAAAATTACAAAGATGTTATCAGTAATTTATGAAACTTTTAAAAGCAACAGTACCCTTTATGCAACAGACGTTTTGTACCATTACATAATTGGATTATTAAGCTAATTTTGTGAGGCAGTTCAATATACAACAATGCATAATAAATAAATCCTGTTTGTAAGTAAAACCTTTTTCTGTGAAGTGACCATTAACTGAAAAGCTGCCAGAAGAATGTAATGGAGTAAATGTACATACAATGTGTCCCTCTTGAGTGGAGTCGAGAAGAAGTATAACATAGCATAAAATGGAAATACTCAAGTACAAGTAGAACAAAATGATACTTAAGTGCACTACATGTTTGTAGTTGCATTTCACCACTGCCAGATATCTGGAAAGGCTAAGAACACAGCACAGAGCAATGTTACAAAATAGAAAACTAACCGACTCGATGCTTATTTATGATTACATGCTGCACCAGCTGTCATGAATAAATATCAACATGTATGCAGTTTCCTTGATTTGCTTTTGCTTTTAATCAGCCTCAATCTCTCCATTCACTGTTTCTGATGTAAAGTGCAATAAATTAAGTTAGATATTGCAGTTCAAATATAACTTGACTAAAACCAAAATTGCAGAGTGCACCATGTAATTCAATAACCCAGAAAATTAACCCTACAATCAACATCAAACTCTGTCAACTCGCTGTTTAACTTCGTTTAGTGATTCATTCGCGTCATCCTTTCAGGAAAGTGGTGGTGATTTGAACTTTTCCACCACTACCAAGCAGTGACCAACTGACACTGAGGGCGACCAAGCTCCCACGGCTTGTCTGGATGTTTTATTTATTGGTTTTGGTCAGGAGAATTTAAATACTAAAACCAGACTACTTCTGTGGTCTGCTGACTCTCCAGAACATTCCAGCTACAGGCGATTCTTTCCCAGCTGCACATCAGGCCAGGGACGGGAATAAACAACGCTTTTGTCAATGAAGAATCTTCCATTGAGAGTTGCACTGAGCAGAACAAGCTTTAATTTGCGCTCAGAGTTTAGGTGCAGCCTTCTTATTGGTATCTGGAAGGGTCGCATTAGGAATTTGAGGCTGGAATGTCTTTGGAATGTGTCAGGAAGGACGGAGCACCCGGTGTGAAAAAAACACCACAGGGAGCTTTTTAATTTGAACTCAAACTGCTTCTCCACATCTTTATATGTCCTTGGCTTCTCTCCCTCTCTTCGCTCTGCCTAACTGTGTCTCGCTATCCAAAAATCAACCCTGAGGTTAAAAGAAACATCAGGTCTTTAAAGCTGTGAAAATCAGCTGTTTTAGTACAAACTACAGCACCTGAGGATAAAATCAGCACGTTGTGACTCTCTCCTTGTTCCCTATTTTTCCTGCAGGGCAACAAAGGTAAAACAGGCGTCATCATTGCTGCCTACATGCACTACAGCAAGATCTCTGCAGGGTGAGTGTGTGTGTGTGTGTTGGAGACATCCAAAGCCACAACTTGACATTTTCTTGTTCATCAGAATATCCACACATGGAACTCATTAAAGATTATTGAACTGACGTGCAAAAACACACTGGATTTAAATTCAGCTATTCACATGTGCATGCCAAATATGTTTAAAATTTACTGCAACTGTATATCAAGTGGCTGATGTGTTCTAATTCAAGTGCAGCACAATGATTTCCATTCAGACTTTGTTGATAAGTCGTTTGATAAATTAAGCTCGGGGGATTTTGCGCAGGAACAGTGGAAACTGGTTTATCCTGTAGCCAATGCCAGCTGTATCCTCTCCATGTACTTTCTGGCATCTACACGTTCTGGTGCAAGTCCCATGATGGAAATTGTTGGCTAAAAGCGTGTGTGTGTGTCTGTCTGTCTCTGTGTGTTTGCGTGCATTCATGTGCAGGGCGGACCAGGCTCTCAGTACTCTCGCCATGAGGAAGTTCTGTGAAGATAAGGTGTCCTCTTCCCTCCAGCCGTCCCAGAACAGGTAGCAACTACAGGATGAACTGAGGGGAAATTGGCTGAGGGTGAAGGGTGGGGGCCGCAGTTAAGGGTATCCCACATCATAGCAGAGCTTATTTAATGCATCTCTTTTTTTGCATCCTATTTAAGGGAAAGAGAAAACAGCTTTTACCCTCAAGCTCTTCGTCCTGGTATTGTTAATGCTGACTCACAGTCACTGCCATGGCTTACTGGGACACTTGAATAGAACAGAGCCATCATTAATATTATTAGTTAGACCTGTCCTGACCTGCTAGGACAAGTCAAAATGTCTCCATTAAAACAGGCATATAAAACGGTTAAAATAAATATAAAGAAGCAGTGTAGCTTGGCCATTGAGAGTAACAAGAATGATGAAAGAATGAAAATGGAATTAGGTTCAAAGTGGGCTAGTATGCATTCCAATCAAACTTTTACTTAATTTTTTATTTAAAATATGCAGTTGACATAGACGAGAGAGAATGAAACACAGCAATACATTTGCATTCTTTAAGATAATAGTGAAGGGATTGGTTTCAGCATTTTAGGGATTAAGCTTATTCGCTTTCCAGCATAGTGCAATATTTTTTGTCTTGGATATTGTCTGCCTTGCTTTATTTTTCTTTTTCACATATTAAAGGGACAGTTCACCCTCAATCAGAAGTACATTTATCTTCTGATCTATAGTGCTATTTATCAGTCTGCATTGTTTTGGTGTGAGTTGCAGAATGTTGGAGGTATCGGCCCTTGAGATGTCTGCCTTTTCTTTAATATAATGGAACTAGATATCACTAGTTTTGTGCAGACGGAAGCGGCATTTACTGCTTACTCACCTAGCACCACTAAGCTAACTGACGTTACAGCTCAGCCAAGGAGAACACAAAGTTGTGAATTCTGGGATAGCAAAGGAGTGACCGGCCCTACTACTCCAACTGACAAGTAGTTGTTGCCTTTGTTGGTTGGATTGGTCAGGTTTAGGCAAGGGGACCAAGATTGGTTAGGGTAAGAATGTCTGAGTAAGCCAGTCAGAGGCAGAATAAGGCAGGCCTATACTTCACTATTCTAGGATCACAAGGAGGACGTTATTAATGTTTTTATCTTGTGCTGTCACAAGCACGAGCCTCTCATCCATTAACAGATGCATGCTTCTTTCTAGGTGGTGATATGGTTGGCAGGTGTAGTTCAGTAGAAAGAAAATAGTTTCTCAAATGTATTTTTTGGTGCTTTGAGCACCTCAAGCTGAGTACCATCTAGTTCCATCATATCGGAGAGAGGGCAGACATCTCTACAGCTGATATCTCCAACACTTGGAGATATCACACCAGAAAGACAGATAATTAGCACTACGGGTGAGAAGACAATATGTATGTTTCATTGGGGTAAACTGTCCCTTTAAAGGAAGCCTGAAATGCAAGATTTTTGTCGCCAGGGACTGCTTCTCTGTAACTTCCTGCACATAAGAATAAAAAATCTTGAACTTGAGTTATATGGGAAGATCAACACAGCACTCAAGTCTAAGAATAGTATTGATCTTCTCATCTAACTCTTGGCTAGAACACATATATCCAGAATTTCAGCTATTCCTTTAAGAGGGTTGGAATGCAAAGCACATTTTTGGGGTCAGCCGCCACAGTGTGCATTACCTCATCTGTCTCAGCACCTAAGAAAGTAAGCTTATTTTCCAAAACATTAAACGATTCCTTGGATAGCTCCTACACACTTGTCTATTAACAGTAATCTTATACTGATATTAAAGGCAGAAACTGATTCAAGACCATTCTTGAATTAAGTTTAACTGTTACAGATGCATGAAATATTTTCTCAATCGACGGGAGTTTTAGGAAAAGTGGAGTATTTAGACTCAGGAAGATGTGTTTTCCTTTCTTTTTACCTGCCTCTCTTCCTCCTTTGAAGACACCGCTGTTGGCTGGCTATCTGACAACAGCATCGTCTGCTCCAGGGCTGTTTGCATTCTTCTGCTCTCTTTTAAAGATACTTTTTAATCTCACTTGAATGATATCACGACAATCTGTCTGTTCCAGGTATATCTATTACTTTGGGGGCCTTCTCTCCGGGGCCATCAAGATGAACAGCAGCCCTCTCTTCCTCCACCAAGTCCTCATCCCGTCTCTCCCCAACTTCCAGGGAGAAGGAGGTGTGTTTGTTTAGTCTTTTTAGCTAAATCACCAAAGCATGTCATTGTGGTCACTTCTCTATTCCCTTATTTGATCATTCCTCACTCCTCTGTATTTTGATGTGAAATAGTTACATAATATCTGCTTAAGCCTACTATTGCTACACCTACTACCTATTATTTCTACAAGTTATGGGACCTTTTAATCACAAACTGGATTATTAACCCCTTCCATTTCCCTCCCTGCCATGGACACATTTAGTCTTTTTTAAGGGGGCAGGGGATCCTAAGAAGGACATAGCAGGTCAGCAGAGCATGCCACATTAAAGTGGTGTATATTGTCTAAAAGCTGGGAACCTGGAGATGAATTTGAGTTGCAGCTCAGGACTGTGTGTCAGTTTAGGGGCTTAGAACATTATGATGAAATTATATGATGGTCATTCCCATGCTCAGTTATGCGTCATAAGTTGTTGCAGCAATTTTTGGGTTGATACCATTTGTTACATAGATTTGGTGCTGAATTTGAGTATTATATATCACTTGAGAATTGATAAAAATGGTCAAAAAAATCACCCCCAAAATACTGAATTAAGACAACAAGACCTTGAGGAACATCATAGAAAAATCCATGCTGTGATTTGGTATCAAAAACTTGACTTTGTGTTAAAATTACATTTTTCTGCAATTGGATGGGGAGTACTTCTGTTCTGGAAACTGCTGGAAAAAACCCTTATTATCAATATACTTGTGAAAGCCATCCATCTTCTGAATGCCTGAGGTCTCTAGTTTGTGAATGTTAAGTTTCATGAGGCTTTGATTAGTCTATAGTTAACTATAAGTCATTTTAAGTTAAAAAATGGTCTCATGACAATAAAATGGCTATTGTGGGGAATAACATCATCACACATGAATAAAACTGGGCTCATTGACTCAACAAGAGCCTCAGCTGTCCAGTCATATTCAATTTATGCAATATTTTTAGGGATTTTGGTATACAGAAATATTCAAAGACAATATGTGGAAATAGCACACATGTACTTCATGCAAACAACTGCTTAGTTTATGCCCAAAAGTGTATGGGGCTAACATGAAGTTGGCACGTCTGCAAAGGGGAAACTTGTTGGTCTCGAATACATTTTCAAGCAGATATCTTAGGGTGAGATGTCAAGGGACCCCAGCCTAATTTCGGATTATTGGATTACTAAACCCTCATACTGACAAACTAGCATGGTAGGTGGGAATGGATTCCTGTGGTCTTTTAGTGTCACGTCATACCAGTATCTTCACTGTAGCATAAAAACTCAGCTCTCTACAGCCTCTTGAAGACAGTCAATGTTCTTCCTTTTTCCTTGAATCTTTTCCCACATGTCTCTCGCATGTCTTCATTAGACAGGACTAAGACATGACAGATGGAAACGTGAACACAATTAAGTGAACTGAGATGTACCATCTGTTCTCCTGTCTGATCTGACTACGCTGATAAGATTTATATATACGTTGTGATGCATGTCTTGGCGTTGTGCTGTGACAGTCTTTCCCTGCTGAATCACAGCGATGTTGCTGACTGCAGCTCTCATGAGTGGCCACATTCACCCTCCTCCCACACAAACTAGTCTGTTTATCTTTAATCTGTTGATCAAGTCCAGAAGGAGTGGGTGGCAGACAGCACATTCCTCTATCTTTGTGCTGATAATGCTTTCTGTGTCTGAATTTCTCTCCTCCTCCTCCTCCCTAGGTTACTACCCCTTCTTGAAGATCTACCAGTCCATGCAGTTGGTCTACACCTCAGGCATATAGTGAGTCTCTCTTGCTGTCATACGGCCAACTGACAGCATAGATAAGCTGGGACGTATTTGTTAGCTCTGGGGGTGTTTTTATCTGTCATGAGCTGAGGTTTCAACACCGTCACAGAGTAGTTCAAGAGAAGTGGAGAAAATTACAGAAAGAGCTCTATTCTCCAGTTCAGCTTTTAACTCTTATCTTGTAACTTTTATTTTTTACCTCAAGGGCTTTTTCAAGTTAGGAATGTCAATATAGCTACTGCCAAGTGAAAACATGTTCAAAATGGTGCTAAAATTAATCACAGTATTCTGTGACATGATACAAACAAACAAGTTAATCTTCCACAGTGTGTCCATGTTTTGTCACGTACTGTATCTGCTGGCATTCCTTGTCTTTTTTTTTAGTTATCTAACAGGCTTGTTTGTGTACATTTTGTTGTCCACAGTGACCTTCAAGGCACTGGGGGTAGACGGCTGTGTGTGACCATCGAACCGGCACTGCTGCTAAAGGGTGACATCATGGTGAGTTCACATGGGAAGGAAATGACAAACAGAGGACCTCTGATCTGGGTGGGGTCGTAATCATCACTCAATAGCTTTTAAACCTTAACAGAAGAAATACTGTGGAAATAGTACATATACTTACATGATATTGCCACATCTCATCACTGAAATACAGATGTTGGTCTGGAAAAAGGTTTTGTCACTTTGTTAACAAGGAGTTATAATTGTCTGTTTTGTGTAGTCAGTCATTTTGAAAGTGTAGGTGTCACTCATTTTTGGAGCATAAAGCCTTAAATTTACTGTTCAAACCCCTCATTATCCCACATGCATTTTAAGCTGCTGCTCATCCTCCCTCTCTGCCGCCCTCTGCAGGTCAAATGCTACCACAGGCGAGCCCAGAGCGCTGACAGAGACACTGTGTTCAGGTTGCAGTTCCACACCTGCACCATCCATGGTTCCCAGCTCTGGTTTGGCAAAGGGGAGTTGGATGAAGCTTGTACTGGTAAGTTTATTTGGGTGATAAAGAGCATTTGTACCTATTCCACATTGGTACTATGGCATTTCCTCATATGGGAAGTACAGGTATCGTCTGTATGGGACATGTACCATGGCTACACTTGTAACAGCAGCCTCTTAAAGCCTCTGTAATCAATATTTTTATGCCGTAGCGCCAGCAACAGCCTTGCCCAATAGCATTACATTTTTGGGTTGTCTGCTCATCCCATTCTTGTGAAGGAGATATCTCTAGAATGTGCTCAGGAAGTTTCCTCAAACTTGGCACAAACATCCATGGATTCAGGTGTGAACTGATTAGAATTTGGTGGTTGAACGTTAAAGGTCAAGGTCTCTGGGACCACACAAAACTTAATTTTTAATATAACTCACCTGCTTCTCAGCTTAGACATTCACTCTCACTCACACACTGATGAAACAGCCATAGGAGGCTATTTTGGGGTTCAGTATCTTGCCCAAGGATACAACATGCAGACTGAGGGCGCCTCGAATTGAATCGCTGATCTTTCAGTAAGTGGAGAACCTGCTTCACCTCCATTCACAATGTATCACACAATTACTTTGGTTGCACGTATTGATGAACCCACAGAGAATTATCACCTAACTCCGCGCTCTTTCCAGCTCTACTGGACTTTATAGACTCTTTCAGCTCAGTGTTTTTTGTTTTCCAGCACACTGCTTTGGTTAATTCTCATCGTTCTCATCAGTGTTGTTTTTCTTCTGCAGCAGGAAGCTGTTTTCAGAAAAAAAGCTCTAAAAACCCACTGCACACAACCTGCCCAGTAACGAAACAGCAGACATACACAGTTAGCGACTACCTAGTAAACATTTAGCAGCATACTACCAGATATTTTTCTCAGGATTTTGTAAAGACCAAAATTAGAGCTAAAAGAGAAGTGAATATTGGATTTACAAAGGAGATAAAAACAAGACAAATGCCTGCCAATGTCACTTCATCTCTGCTGGATGTGTAAATGGAGATTTATGTAAAGTAACATTAGCCACAATAAGCTAACTGGCCATACCAGACCATGTAAGGCTAGCTTTAAAATCCCAGATTGTATTGAATTAAGGTCGTTTTTTGATTGCTTTTGAGTTCAACTATTGAAAAAAGTTGTGCAGTCTTACTTCAAGTGTACAAAGAGTACAAGAAGAATGTTGCACCCTAAAGGCCAGACTGGATTTTGCCTGATTTTCCTTCCTTTGATTCACTTAAACTGACATTTAGGCACAATTGGGTAAATGGTGTAAGTTAATCATCACTTACTGTACAACTAATTAACATAATCTTTGTAAATTACTTTTGTGGGAGTGTGTTCACAGTGGTTTGCTGCCTAAAATGGCCTCACAATACTGTGGTCGAATAAATCCCTTAATAGTAGTAGCTTAATCCCCATCCTGTACATAATAAGAGCTCCCTGGAGGTGAATACATCGAGAATACATTGTACTGTATGCAGGGAGTGCCTCTAATTATCCCTCAGAGAGTGTAAAGGAGGCCTAGTGAGCACTGGTCTGTTGCTTAAGTCCATAATGAACATGCTCATTACCTCATTTCCTCCTCGGTTTCACTTTCCCTGAAATGACAGAATATGTGCAGCTGAGAAGCAGGTCTGTTATGCATGTGGTTGTCAATCCATTACACTAAATGAAGCGTTACAAATGTACATAAACACAGGATTGTGGCTTTATGCAACTCAGAACACATCTGCGGAAGGTATTAGTATATTTGATATATTGGAGCAGAACAACTGTTTGATTCCTCTCTTTGGGTTCCACTCATCAGTGAGGAACTGGTATGCTTTCATACACCACTGTCTCATGAGGGGATTACACTTACGTTTGAAGACTGTGATGCAGAAATAATTAAAGGTGTATTTTTTATTTTAGAAAAGAGCTATTTGATGATATAGTGAGATCTGTAAGAATTTTAATTTATTACTCCCACTATGTTTTGATTTCATTTTCTTCTCCCCAGATGAGCGTTTTCCATCAGACGCCACAGTTGAGTTTGTCTTCTCTTCTGGACCTGAGAAAATGAAAGGTTGGTTGACTTCAAATTCTCCTTGATGTCTTTCCTACTTCAAAAAACAGTTGATGTAGATGCTCAACTTGACTATAAAGCTTGTTCCAATTTAAAAAAAAAAAAAATACACTGTAGGAAAAGGAAGAAAGGAAACAAATGCAAATGAATGATAATTTCATATGTCTCTCCTCAGGCCGTGAGTACCAGAAGAACGACCCGGCTGTCACAGTCGACTATAACACTGCTGACCCAGTAGTTCGCTGGGATTCCTATGAGAACTTCAACCAGCGATATCAGGACAGCCTGGAGGGTAACACGCTTACTGTTCTCTTCATGTCCAATGTCAGCTTGATTTTGAGTAATCGCTAATGAGGGAAATTTACAAGAATACATATGCAACACACAGAAAACGTTGGCTCCTCACCATCTCTCTGGCATGAGTTGAGGTGCTATATAGCACTATTGCCACACAAAGAACTTTCTCAGCCCCTTTATGGTTCTGATGAGAATCTCTACTGAGTCTGCAGCTTAGTTTAGTTAAGTTTATTGGGGAAAGGAAAAAACCCACGACATTAAAATATCCTACATCTGTTTTTCCAGAGGATAAAACATTAAAGCAATGGCTCTCAACCTTTTTGTCTCCATGTGCACTGAAATATTCATTTTGAAAAGATAACATGTGTTGTTGTGTTCCTCAGTAAGCATTTAGTGCAGGATTCTGAATCTTTTAAGCCAACAATTCTTAAGAAATGATTAATAATCATTCATATTTTAAGTAAAAGTATAATTTAGAAGCATATTGACACATCCACGCTATTATCTGGCATTATTTTGTGGCCCTCAGGCTCAAAAGTTTAAAAACAGTGTAGTGCTAATTTGCACCTCTATAGGTTCTATATAGCACCTTTTGGCAAAAAGATGGGTGCTAAAACACACCAGAATGAACTTCCTCTATGATTACAAGCCAACGAAAGGCTTTCAGGTAGTGTTTAGCACCATTTGTGTTTAAATGCAAAGATCTGATCTGTTTATTTTTCTCTTAGATATTGCCCACACCAGAGGTCCTCTAGATGGCAGTCTCTATGCTCAGATAAAGAAGCGCCGAGGTCCCGGCTCTGGCTCTCTCAGTTCAACCAATGGCAGCAGCCCAGCAGCAGGCCATGGAGAAGATAGACCAGATCATCTCATCCCCCAAGGCTCTGACTCCGCCCTCTCTGCCCATTCCGTCCATTTAAACCAATCATCTATCCACCCTGAGCGCCAGGAGGAGCCCATTCGCCCGCTGCCAACCAGACAGGAGAGAGAGGAGCTTCAACGTCTTCTCGGAGGCATAGAGGGAAACCAGGATGGGGAGAGAGAGACAGCCATCTTGGATGATGGAGATTCTTTGCCCTCTGAGAGAAGTGGGACGCTGAGGCTCAGTCGGTCCTGTTCCTGCAGGGATGGTTACCGATCCCAGCGCTGTGCCGAGCCTGGCTGCGACCGCACCCTTCTCATGCCGAACGGTTACTGCCTCGACAGGGCTCCAGGCACCAACGGGCACCATGGGGCAACGCCCTCTGCCAGCCCCAACCCAGCTGCTCCTCCGTCACACATGGATCTGTGCCAGCACTACAGCCCCCACTCCCATCAGTCCCTCCCACCGCCAGATCTGGTATGGGACCGCCAGAGTGGCCCGCCACACTATTTACACCGCTCCTGCTCAGAAGCTTCCTCATCTCGACATATCTGCCCATACCCGTCACCTGACCTCACCCCTCACTCTCACAACCACCCACATCACCACCCTCTGTCTGCCCCGGGTCGGCTCTGCTGTCGAGAAGACGACTATGGTCCCTATCACCACCCCCCTCCTCCTCACAGCCACCATCATCCCCACCCACACCACTCCAAACCCTCCACCAGCCCCACCTACCATGATATAATGCTAATGGATGGCCTTCCACCCCCTGGCTGCCCTTGCAGAGACTGCAGCATCAGAAGAGAAGACTCGGCGGCCTATCACAGCCTGAGGCTTGATCAAGGTGACGGCTTCCACTGGGACAGAGAGGCGGAGCTTCAGCAGAGGGAGGTGGGGCTCAGGAGAGCCAGGGAGGCAGAGTTACCCAGAGGGTCAGAGCTCCACTGGGAGAGGGATCCTGGTCTGAGACGAGGCAGAGAGTTGTCCCTCCACTGGGAGAGAGACAGGGAGGCTGAGCTGCAGTGGGAGAGGGACAGAGAGGCTGAATATTGGCACAGGAGGGCCACCGTAGCCTCCTACGGCCCACAAGGTCACGATCTTCCAGCCTTCACATTTGACCCGTTGCCATCGGGTCACCCGGCTTATCCAGAGGCGTCAAGGTCTCATGCTCATTCCCACCTGGACCTAAAGTACAGCAGCAGTAGCAGCGGTTACCAAACACCCCGCCAGGTGTGTCCCTGCTCGCCTTACCAGCCCTCGCCGTCTGAAAGCAGGGGCTACGCCTCGGGCTACCAGTCTGAGTCCACGTCCCCGCTGCCCCCAGCGTCTTCCATGACGGGGCCCTGCAGTCATAGCAACGGGCCAGCAGAGCATAACCACAACCACCACCATCACCACCCAGACTCACAGCAGTCATACGGCTCTGACTCACACACTGGTGAGTCACGTTAAAACAGAGACACTCAGAAATGTGTTTTCCCTTAACAACATGTATGAATGAGCCATAATCCACAACAGCATGCACTGAATAATTTATGCTGAACTGGATGGATGCCTTACACACTGCTCACAAATGTTCTCATCTTGCCACCCTCTCTTGACCTTTACATGGCTTAACACCCAAAAAGCAAGCATTGAATTTTAAATTAACCTGGGGTAGAAAAGTATATTATGACCCCAGCAGATAATGTCTCAACTGAGTTTACGTTTTTGTAAATGTGATCGTTTGTTCCCTTCCCATTCAGATGGCCTCCGGAGCTCTGGTGAAAGTGTTGGCTGGAGGGATCACATTACCCACGGTTCCTTTAAGAGGGTCCACAGAGACGGACACGCTGCGTGTTCCACCCCGTCTGACATGTCTGGACCGCCTACTCCTGTCCACACCAGCAGCCCTCTACGCACACAGGAAAGGTACTACTCTTTTCCTAAGAGGCACAGTGGTGTCGATTGGAGCGCTCCTCTCTGCCAGGGTGGAAAGAAACATGAAAAATGTGACACTTAACATTCTAGCTGAAGCCAACATAAACTATAGTTATTTAAGAGAGTTGGCCATTCTGTGTTGGCAGCATTTGAGCAGGGAAAAATATTAATAACTGGGCCATTGTGGGCCCCATTTTCACCTGGTATTAACAATTGATATGTATTTGGAAACATTATCTGGATAATTGCATCTGATGCACAGGCTTTTATACCTGGTATTAGTAAGGCACCTTGTTATCTTGATTTGGCCTTCTGTGCAGTGGTACGGCTTGCAGGTGTAGTTCGGTCAAAGAAAATGGTTACACTATGTTGGAGAGAAGGCAGACATCTCTACAGCTGATATCTCCAACACTCTGCAACTCACACCAAAACAATCTAGACTGA
>JAPZEB010000002.1:2590506-2604080 GCA_029783705.1 Chaetodon striatus
AAGCTGAGTGCCATCTAGTTCCATTATATTGGAGAGAAGGCAGACATCTCTACAGCTGATATCTCCAACACTCTGCAACTCACACCAAAACAATCTAGACTGACAAACAGCACTACAGGTAAAAGGAAAAATACGCATCAGTTGATCTGGGGATGATCTGTCCCTTTTAAAAATGTGATTGGGTTATTTACACCTCCAGAGATCTGATTACACGCAAGTTAGAACACCTCCAGATATGATCTGGCTGATCTGCTTACATTTTAATCACATTACATCATCAGATGTTCCTTATCCAGATAAGATATCCTGATACAGATGCAAACATGTGACAGCAAGTTGAAAATGGGGTAGAATGACAATAAAGATTCGAGAAGGAGGTCATTTAGAAACATTGTACAAAATCACAAGCAGGTCTGTGACAGTAATGTTCATGTCTGTCCATTTAAGCCCCAGTCCAGGAGTGAGAGAGTATGAGATCCGGACCACAGACATCCTCAGCAGTGACTACGAGGCCTCCCAGCCCCAGGACGGACACTATCGTGCTGATGTTATCGTCCAGGAAACCCTGGGAAGCCAAAGAAGCAGCACAGAGCCGCCATCCCTGCCACAGGCGACCAAAGACACACAATCACACACACCTATTCAAACAGAGCCCCACAACCATTGCACTGCACCAACAGTCCCGTCCCCTACTACTCCCCAACAGCAGCACTGTAGCTCAAACGCACCGTCAGCCTCAACAACGCAGAACACTTCTTCTTTTGATTCTGCAACACCAAACACATTAAACCAGGGACTCTGCCAGGCTCCTTCATCCCCAATCCGTGTTTCTTCTGCGCCAGATTCACACGCCCAACCTAGCTCTCTCCCGGTCCAGACCCCCCATCCTTCAGAGGCTGCTGCTCTGGCTTCCACTGTGACACAGGCAGTACCCCAGCCTCAGAGCCAGAACCAAACCCAAGCGGCTGCATTGACAACCCCGACACAGGTCATTGGCTCTTCTCTAACTGGGGAACCTCACCCAGAAACCGCAAAACCCATGATCACTCCCACCCCTAACACCACATCCGCCCCTTAATCGCCCACCTCAGCTTCACCATTATCCCCCCAGCCGGCCTCCAGCAGCATGGAGGGCTCCCCAGTCTCTGATGTCCCAGTTCCTGGCTTTGCCACTTTAGGCAGGAGATTGATGTTGAGTGGGCCTGACTCCCACCATCCAAACCACATCCAGCAGCACGGACCCCCACACCCTCACCACCCAGGCATGGAGCACAGCGCTGCCGGACACACTTCTGCCACGGACACTAACAAGAGGCCCTGCTACTCCGCTCACACTCCTCAGCTCTATCCGTCCTCTTACTCCAATTACTCCACCATCTCCATCCCTCTTCCTCACCCCCAGCCGCCTCTGCCTGAGAAGCGCCACCCGCCCGTGCAGTCAGGTCCACCCAGCGATGGGGTGGGAACTCTGAAGCCAGCTGTAGGCCATGTTTCTCCCTCCACCGCCAGCAACAGCCAGCATCAGCTGCACGTCACATTCTCTCCCACTGTGGGGGAAATTGCGCCACCTGCAGGCAAAAATGAGGGAGTAGCGTCTGTGGAGAGTGAGAGTGCAACTAGGGTCAGTGTGAAGTTTGTACAGGACAGTTCAAGATTCTGGTACAAGCCTGGCATCTCCAGGGAGCAAGGTAGGCCTGAGAGGGTGACGCTGTTTAATTCCTTTGATGCTCTTTTTCCAAATCTTGTCTGCTATGATCAAATACAATTCTGTGTAAAGCATTCATAATGTTTCGGATTTGTTTGTTTGCAGCAATCGCAGCTCTGAAGGAGAGAGAGCCAGGGACCTTCCTGATCAGGGACAGTAACTCTTTCCAGGGGGCCTATGGCCTCGCCCTGAAAGTGGCTACACCTCCTCCCAATGTCAACAACCACAGCAGCAAGGGTAAAAATGACACTATATTGCTTTTAAATATCACATTTTTCTCATTTTTATGTCCTTTGCTCAGCAACAGCAGCACAATGTAGCCATTCAGGCTGTTTTATGTGACATTTTAGTTCATCAGCAGCTGCTTTGTCCTTGGAAGACAAGACTTGCAGCTTGTTTACAGTGAATTTCTGTTGTTACAGCGAGCGATCCTCTGGAACAGCTGGTCAGGCACTTCCTAATAGAAACAGGCCCTCGAGGAGTGAAGATTAAAGGGTGTCAGAATGAGCCCTACTTTGGTAAGTTTTCCTGCTCCAGCTTCAGGAAGATTTTCATGTCTGTGTTTCAAGGAAAGTGTTTTATTACCACGAGTGAGACACATTAAAAAGATCATTATTTTTTTTTTTTACAACTAGTTACCTTTAGGGAATGTAAGAGATTTCTACTGTTGTCTGTTATCAACAGGGAGTCTGTCTGCATTAGTCTACCAACACTCCATCACGCCCATCTCTTTGCCCTGCGCTCTAAAGATCCCAGAAAAAGGTTGGTACTCCTTAAATCCAGGATCACACTGCCTACTTGTACTTGTGCATGACGGCTTCCTTGATAAACCTCCTTTGCTTGCATGCATGTGGTGTTCACACAGACAGCTTTGCTGCTGCAGCACAGCCCTGTCTTTCTGCATTGAGTTTGCCAGTGATAATAGCCAGTAGTATTTTATAATTGAAGCTTTGCGTTAATAAATAAAGGGATTCTGCCTACAGAGATGCTAGAAGCCTTTTTATTTTAAATTGAAACAAGAAATAAGTTATAAATATTTATTAAATTATATTATTATTATGGTATTATGATATAATTTGTTTGCTGTCTGTGACATATTCTACAGATGTAGACATTGAACCTGTTTTGAAAGGTGTAATGTCAATATGAGAATGAACATCATTTTCACAGTGTATTTATGCGGAGAAAAATTGGGCCAGAACTCGTATCTCTGGGCATTAGTCTTTTTTAAGGAGCTACATATTTTCATTACTGATTAACTTCCCAATTGTATTCATGATTAATCCTTTTGTCTACAAGTACATACATTTTTTTTTCCTTAAAAAAAAATGAATATATTGATATATAGATCTTCCAAGTGTTTAAATTAATCAAGTGTGAACAGATCGATGCTCCTGTCTCACCTCACAGTGAGAGCTGTATGTGTTGGGAGATCAACTCTGACGTGTTTTACATAAAATGCCCTCTTATCTAATATATCTGACTCTGATTTTATTTATCTCCATGCTGTCAGATCTGATCGGAGAGGTGCAAGAGGTTCAACCGGTGAATAACATCAGCACAGCTGCTGACCTGCTGAAACAAGGAGCAGGTGACCTCTCCTTCCTCCCTTCTCTTTCTGAAACACAGAGAGGGTCTTCTGAGGTGTGGTCATTATGCTCATGTCTCGATGTCTGTCTCTCTGTCCCCAGCTTGTAACGTCCTCTACCTGAACTCCGTGGAGACAGAGTCTCTAACAGGCCCTCAGGCCATCGCCAAGGCGACCGATGCTTCCCTGGGTCGTAACCCACGTCCTTCTGCCACAGTGGTCCAGTTCAAGGTGACATCACAGGGCATCACACTAACTGACAGTCAGCGCAGGTAAGAGATTCCCCATTGAGTTTACTTTAGAAAAAATCCCACCAAGTAGTCACTAAACAATGATGGACAACACAGCTAATGCCCTGTCCATTTATTACATCCATCCTTCTCCAATTGTCACTCTGTTTGTATCTTTCTTCCTCCAGGCTTTTCTTCAGGAGACACTACCCTGTGAATAGTGTAACCTTCAGCAGCATCGACCCTAAGGACAGGAGGTATGCACTGATAGACAAAAAGGATCTTAGCTGATTCCTGTAGCTGTAGTTTGAACCATAACTAACCTAAAATCAGCAGACACCATAGACATGTCACCACAATCACCCATGATCAGTCACTGCATCTGTTGCTGTGAGCCCTCGCATGGATGTGTATGACTGTTTTGTGTGTGTGCATTTGTAAGTATGCATGACAGCAGATGTTTGTTAGCATGCTGACTGTGGCTGAGGCTGCAGCTGCATCAGCTTGTTTGGCAGCTCTGCCTGCGTGTGTGTCTGAGACTGGTTTCTCTCTCTCTCTCTCGGCTGTAGGTGGACTAACTCAGACAACTCCACCGTTAAGTAAGTGCTCTGTTTGTGTTTGATGACTGAGAGAAAGTAAGGGCCTACGCATGCACGTTGTGTGTATTTTTAAAAAGGGTGTGTAGATTTACGTGTGGCTGAGAAGTCGGCGATATTTGAGCCTCTGCATGGCATCAGATTGTGTTTGAGCCTTGGCAAAATCATTCCAGCAAACATGATTTAACTGAAAATCAAGTATCACATGACCTCATATTACATAACACTAATTGTTCCATTGTGGTTTAGCCTGTAGGCTGTCACAAAGAAACATACTAGAAAAACTCAAACTGTTTGAATAATTGCCTTCCTTTCACTTCCTCCCACACTCACTAACTTGTATCCCTACATCCTCCCTCCCTTTCCCAACCCTTCCTCTCTCAGGGTGTTTGGTTTCGTAGCCAAGAAGCCAGGCAGCTTGGCAGAGAACGTTTGCCACCTGTTTGCCGAGTTGGACCCAGAACAGCCCGCCTCTGCCATCGTCAACTTTATCAACAAGGTCATGTTGTCACAGCGCCGATAGAGGGAGACAAAGAAAGGAAACCAAACTCAGAGCAGACACACAGCGGCACACAGCAAACAGAACTGACAAGGCTTGTGTTGTACAGTAACGGCCTCATGTCAGTGCTTGTGTTTCTGAGTCTGGGCCAAAACATTGATACTATCTTTGTCCGTCAGATGGTGTTAAGACATTTTGAAGACAATTGAAAATGTTAGTCTATGATCCCTACTGATGGTGTTCATCTTCCACTCTGTCTGCTCCTGAACAGTCAATCGGGTTGACAATATTACACTACATTTCAATTTTCTAAAAGTATTATTGGATGACAAGAAACAAAACAGTGTTCAAACAAAGCCATGATGTGTAGTGTTACAACTCCTCTAAGGACGGGGAGGCTTCAGAGGAAACTTCAACAATCCACAGCAGCTTTCCAAGAACAAAAAAAAAAAAAAAGATTCTACATCAACCAGGGGCCTGTATCATGAAGAAAGATTAGTGGGTTATCAGCTGTCTTTGGTCATAACTCAGGCTTTCTGGTATCATGCAGCTGGCTCACTTTTAACCAGGGTAGATCACCATGGTAACCAGCTCCAGAGCAGATTCAGTAACATGTCGACATGGAGTCATTTTTCCCACAAGATCCTGACATGGACAAAAAGTAGTGAGTTTCCAGTGAAGTGACATGCAATAAATGTTTTTGTAGATCAGTACAGTCACTTTCTGTACAATTTTTGTATCCACTCTGCGTTTAAAACAGCTCTTTAGTAGTTTAACACATGGACAGACTAATCAGTGATAAATATGGATGCATATTAATTGTAAACACTTGTGTACGCTATTTAAAAGCTCAGTAAATTATAAATTCAACATTTTGGTCGGATAGATCACATCAATCATTCAGTTCGCTTCTTTAGACCTTCCTTAATTATCTGTACCGTACTTTTAAGTATAACTTGTTCATGATATATTGCTCGTCATGAGACAAAAAAGCCAGAAATACTGACCATGAAAAATTAATGGAAAGTGGGACAGACCTATTTAACAGTTCTCACTATGTGGTAGTTTCCCATTTACCTTATAGGTACCTCCATTTCATTTTATGTCATATTAAAGGCCCCCAAAACAGATTTTGTCACTCAGCTTCTCACTGTGAGAAATGGGATCGTACATGGACATAAAAGTTTGGGATATTTCATGAGAGATTTTAGAATTTCTTTCTGGAAATGGGTGGGATTCATTTGGAATAAAAATGGTAATATCACATGGTTCCATGCAGCAATGAGGATTTAACAACATTTCAATCAAAATGTGATGACTGCTGGTGGATTATTTGGTTGCAGGGAGTCAAATCTGACCAAACCACACCCACACAGGTAGACCAAACTCTTAATAAAGAATAATTCAAGAGATGCTTTTTTCAACTTTGATTGCCACTTTAATCTTAAGTATTAAATGTTAGAGAGAAATACTTGTGAATTGAAGTTTCCAGAAGATTCAAGTTCTCACTTCATGGTTCTGCTTATGCTCCAGCTTCATGATACGGGTCATCCAGAGTTCCAGACTAAGTTGAGCTCACTTCATAAGGTGGCCCCTGGTTACATGGTGGTCAAATTCAACTTTTATCATCCGGGTCACACCGGCGTTCAGTGTAACAGTGATAGAAGTAGGGCTGGGCGATATGGAGAAAATGAAATATGACAAAATACTTACACAATGAGATTTTTGACAAATAATCATCAGTAATGTGGATATAATGACAAAGTGGGTAAAGGCAAATAATAGAACAGCTAATGCAGTCTTGTAAGTAAAGGAACCTGCATCACTTTACAGTTATGCAGCTTTTAAAACCAGGAAAAGACAACACTTACGATATTACAAAATCTAAGACGACATCTATCATGATATGGATATAAAATCAATATATTGCCCAGCCCCAGACAGGTGTGTAAAGCAGCTTTAAGGACACACAAAGCAGACTGTGTGGCATGGTTACAAAGAGGACCTTTCCTTGCACTGTTTTGGGGCAACATAGCCCTGTAATATTCAACACTTAGACGTAATAACTGCCTTGAAAAACAGCAGGTGTTTATATTTTGTGTAGTTACAAAATCCCTTATTTTTCTTTGTTCAAAAAATGACCAAAGCCCTGATGATGTAATTTAGTTTCTATATCTACAGATGTTCAGGTATCCAGATGTATGTACAGCATATTTACAGCCACTCTTGCCTTCGACCTCACAACAGCACCTTTATAACACGTTTAATCACAATCGACAATCATGGTTTGTTTTTGTTTTTTTTCCCACTCACGTACACTTAATAATCAGAGCGAGCGAGAGAAAGAACTCTCTGATGAAAGTAAACATGAATGTGAGATTTTTAACTTTTAACGAGTGTGTGTGTGCGAGGGAGTGGCGTGCGTGTGTGTTGAGGGTATTAAGGTGAATCTGTTGGTATTCGGTTAACGTCCATTTGTAAAGAAAAGTATGTGAAACGGGGAAAAAGCTAGATGGGAAGGACGTACAGTGTTCAGCCACACCATTGCCGTGAAATGTTTGGTGTTCATTCACTGCTTCACATCTTTTGACCAAGTGTATTCACACATACAGTATATTACGTAAACAAAGAGAAGGCCGATAAACACACACACACACACACACACACACACACACACACAAGCAAGGCAGTGGCCTAAAGACAGAAGTACTTAACCAAAGACAAAGCACTCTTGTATTAATAAGCTTTTTATCCAGCTATATTTTTGTACTTATTGCTTATTGTGTTTTTACTGTGCATTTATTTAGTGTGTTGCCTTGTTTGGTAAAGGAAAAAAAACCCTAGAAAAACACTACTTGTATTACAGCGATAATATATTGTGGTCTGTTTTCTTGTTGATCTCTATATTATGTAGTAATATATTTTCACATGCAGCTATAGGACAGCGTATGAGACATAAAAAGGAAACGTTTGTTTGTTTGAAAAGGACATTATGCTATTTTGTATGCAAAACAAATGAAGAATAGAATTAAACTGAAATGATGTGGTACCTGAAGTACTTGTGGATGAGTGGTTATTTGGGGTTTTTGGTTGCAGGGCTACAAATAATGATGTAATGATGTTTTTCATTACAGAGTAGTCTACCGATCATTCGCTCAGCAAGATATTCAGCTCACAATGATATTAAATGGAGAAAAGCAACAAATGCTCACATTAGAGGCAGGAAGCAGGACAAGTGAGGTATTTTTGCCTTAGACCATTATCTATAATTACTGATAAATTCCCTGTAATTTATGAATTTTTACAGGTCTAAATGGTCATTTAAAAAACTAGAATTACAGCCTCTGAGTTATGACTTTATCTTTGTATGCTATTGGACATCTGTGTGAATTTTTGTCATACTTACAAGTGTAGAAAGAAAGAAGAAGGGTACGGTTTTTGGCCAGAACTGTGAGGAGCACCTGTAACACAGCAATTTCCCCTTGGGGATCAATAAAGTATTTCTGATTCTGATTCGGATTCTGAAAAGGGGTCCAACCCCAGAAGTGTACCTAATAAAGTGGCCAGTGAGTGTACCTTGTGAGATTACACTGTCCTGTGACCACAAAAGTTCATCCTTGAGTACAAGAGGGCATTTGTGTCAAATTTAAATAAATTCCCTCAAAGCATTTCTGAGACAAGGCATTCATGAGAATGGCACGAACATGAGGTCACACTGAATTTAAGAACCATAATCTAATTAGTTCATCGTTGAGTCCAAGTGGATGTTTGTGCCCGATTTAAAGAAATCCCCTCAAGGCGCTCTCAAACACGGTGATGTGTGGACAACCCGAAAACAAAATGCCTCTGGCCACAGCTTTCGTCAGCGACGCAGTACAAGAAGTTTAAAAAATATCTCAAATGTAATGGTGTTCATCATTAGTTTATTTATTCACACGTCCCTTTAATATTTCATTTAGCATGACAATATATGCTGTATTAAAAAAAAAAAAAAAGGTAAAATCATTCATTCACAAATTTACAAACAACCGTCCCTTAAAAAACAAGTCAAATCATAATAGCTCTTTGTTTGTGTTGTGAAATCCACCGCATCAGACACGTGTGTGGAGTACAGATGGGGGAGGAGTTGATTAAAACACAGAGATGAATGATAAGGCAAAGGGAGTAACTGTAGGTCTACTACTGCAGTCAGTCTGACAGACCCACTGTTAGTATACATAACCATATGCTTTCAAACATGTTTAAATGCTGTTTGCTGTTGCACATCTGGATTTTTAAGGCCACAGGGCACAGGATACTGTATACAGATGTTTAACAGCACTTATTGTAGTTCTCTTTCAGTGGCTTTGCCAGGAGTATAACACATAAAGACCCTAGGACCTGACTGATCCTGTAGCTAACTAACTAACTAACTCCTCAGTAACCTACCTAATATCAACACGTGAGCTTTACTGATACTTGAAGAAAATCTGGTTTGAGAACAGTATTCCTCTTTATGACACTTCTTTGGATGAAAAACCCTGAATCTAAAATCAGTGTGCTTAGACTTGCTGTGATGAGAGGTACCAAAAATAACTTATCAATTCATTTAAAAACATCTGCAACATGTTAAATGTGTCAATGCCATTTTCAACTCCAGTAACAGTTAAATAACACAGGAAAAGCAATATGTTCAACTATTTGTCCCAGTTTCAAGGTGCAAAAACACTCATTAAATAATCCCTCAAAATAGAAAACAGCAGGCCCCTTTACTTCTCCTTTCTGAAAGTCAGCAGCCTTCAGTCCGACACAGTGTTGCAAAACCAAAAGTCATTCAAGCTACGCTGAAGAACGCTCTCCTGATGTAACAGCAGCAGACACAGAGCTCTGCAGCGTTAACTAAAGCCAGAGAAAAAAACAATGCCATCGCTACACTGGCACGTCATTGTGAGCTTGGAATGTCGGCCATTCCCCTTAAAGAAAAGAGCTTTCTCTGACATTTGTCTCGAGTCCAAATCTGGAGCCGCAGAGCGCTCGTTGGCAATGACTCATTTAATTTGTCACTCCATTCTCACCAGTAGAACATGTGACTCACTCTGTCAGCAAGCTTGAAAGAGCAGGACTGCGTTTTTAAACTTGTATTTTAGCCGTGATGAGTTCAGGCCATCGTCAGGCCCCAAGTAAAAACCAAAAGTGGCTGCTCGGACAACAACATCCCTGCTAAACAACAACCACAACAAACCTTTATCTGTTGCCAATGAAAACCAATGTGCAGTTAAAAAATAGCTGCTGCCCTTTGTCCTGTTTGTTTTCCAGCTTGGTCATTCAAAGGCACGAGTAAACAGCTACTTAACGTTCCCTACTCTGTGTGAGCTTACAAGAAAGCACCATTTGGTATTTTGCTGCTGGTGGTTATGTTTGCAAAATCCTGGAGTGTGCACTGACATCTCCATCACCTCGCCCAGAGAAGTGGCGTGTTCCTCTCACAGCAGAGCGGTGCTGCGGGATTTGGCTGGTGAGAAGGCAGAGGAGAGGTGCCGCGTGGTGTTGGAACCACAGTCTATGTAGCGATAGGCCTCGAGGCTGTTCTGGGATGTTCGCACCATGTATGAGGTTTTCACCGAGGTTCTGAAAACAAGTAAGACGATACAGAAATTTAGATCAATATCAATCGATAATTATCACATGAAATTAGATACAGGCAAGATGCAGGATGTGACCAGCTTTATAACAGCCAGCAGAAAGAACGCTTACAAACATCTACACAATATGAAATAATGGTTATGATTTCTAAACTACAAAGCCACGATAGTAAAGTTTGTTTAATGTTTTTGAAATTACCAGAGGCAATAACCCTGAGGAAGTGGCTTATGTGGCAACATCATTTCCGTGTTACTTCACATGATACACACAGCTGCGTCATGGCTGATAAGCAAAGGTTATGATGGCGCAGCCGTGGAAGTAACTAAGTACAATTACAAAAGTATTGCACTTAAGCATATTTTTGAAGTATATGTACCTTACTTAAGTGCGTCTATTGTGCTACATCTTAGAGGAATATTGTACTTTTTACTCCACTACATTTATGTGACAGCTTTAGTTACTTTGCAGATTTTGCAAATGATTTTCTTCAACAAAAATTTTTTTCAGTCAATATACGGCACTTTACTCAATAATGATGATCTAAGCACCCCTGTGATGATGAAAGGTGACGAGATACTTACTGCATATATACAACAATGTTGTGGACCTTGATGCTGGGCATGGTGCAGAAGGCACTGAAAAAGAAAACAGAAAGGTTTAGACTGTTAAACTGGAAGACTGAGCTGGATCATTAGTCCACTGTCTTTCTCTTTGTGTCATTTACATGTGGCTTTATTGCCAACACAGAAAAAAATTTCAATGTGTTTATTTTAATGTGAAAGTTAAAGGGACACTCCACACATTTTACTCATTAAAGTCGGTTCATCCATCATGAGAACTACAAATGGGGGGAGGGTCTAACAAAAGATGTTATTGTCTTGTATTATAGGAAACGTAGGATCTGGTGTTTTTGGAACTTGACCCATGCTTAGAACTTAAGGCCAAGACACCAAACCGATGTCAGAGAACTAGCAGCAACGAAAGCTGACTGTTGCACCTCCTCACGTCGCCTGTGTCTCAGCCAAAAGGTTACACATAGACACATCGCAAAGACTACAGCCAATGGCCAACCAGCATGTACGGTCTGTGCCTATTAGAGAGGAAATAAAGCTCCATAGCAGCAGGTAACGCTAGTGTATAATTGTCAATCAAAAAGGGAAACTAGGAGACCAAAAGAACAGACTCAAGAGGCTAGTTAGCAGGTTAGCACATAACAACACAAGCCAATGTTGAAAGGGCAAATGATATTTACCGTGGGCTAGCGAATAACCCAAACAGTTACAAACCCTTTCTACTGAAGAGCTCAATGGCTAGCAAATAACCTTACCTCATCGAACAAGTTTGTTTCAATCGCAATCAAACAACTTTCTTCACTTCCTGTTCTCTTCTCGTGCACTGAGCTGCACTGCCAATCAGAGTGATTTCATTCACCGACAGGCTATTAATCCACCTCTCTCTCAAGTCTCCCTGCTGCATGAAGGTTAAAATCCGTGGAGTACCCCTTTAGGCCAGTGAGAACATACTGCTCACAGCAGACTCTGGAAAAATGCTGTGCTTCTATGTGTAACCGACAAGCTGTTGGACAGTTTCAGGTACATTCAGGCAGAGACACTTACTAGACGTAGGGCGCACTGCTTCCAATCTCCACACTGACAGTGTAGTTCACCTGCAGAAGACAGACACTTTAATCAACATCAAAGCTCAACACGTTGTTATCTAGAACTGATGAGGAAGTAGCATAATGGCAAAACGGCAAAAATGTGGTATGATTAGTTCATTGTTGGTAACATAGATTAACATCAGCCTTATTATCTCAATGTACAGTCAGTGAAAGTGTGTGTTGTTCTTGCACTGTTGTCTTCAGGCGCTAAACCCTTTAGCAGGAGCATTTGTGCAGTTAAGTCATGAGCTTGTATGCAAAGCAGTTTGTCAAGCAGAGACCACATCCTGGAGCAGGTACTCCTACATCACGCCTATACAGCGATGACAGCTTTGTTTGCGTACTGAACTTTGTACCAGGATGCAGAGGCCCAACCTGTGATGGTGTTTATTATGTACACATAACTATATTTACCGAGATATAAAACAAACATTGAATTTTAAAATATATAAAAACCTCTTATATGGCTCACATTATCTGAAGGTTGTCCTTTCCACTTAAATGTAATGTCTATTTTCTGTTTTACCTGACTCTGACTCAGTGGAAGGATGTTGGTGACTTTGTTCAGCTGCTGAGTGCCGATCACCGTCTTCATGTAAAGGACCTGGCAGTTCACACTCTGCACCAGCACTGAGAAGAAGTTTGGGTTGCTGAGGTTCAGAGTGCTCTGAGAAAAACAAAGTAATGAGTATTTTAAAAAAGGTACACAGTGAAATAAGCAAGAGGAAAAATCCAAAAAAAAAAAAAGATACTGCAGTGATACTGTATTGGATTACAGGTTAAAATGAGACTAATCCACAATAAGTGAGGCAACAGTCGCAGAGAACTGCTCGATAAGATTTTATGGAGACAAAGAAAAGATGGTGTTTCTTAAATTATGTCAACCCACTTATAATCAAAACTACAAAATCAACAACTCCTTAACTCTGTTTCAATGAAGGCAGAATTTATTGCAGGCCTGCTGCGTTAGACTTGATTCGTTTTAGCTTGGTGTACCTAACAAACTAAGTATAAGTTAAGGTAAGCTGCAAGTGTGAGAGTAAACCTACCGTCATGTTCATTTGAACCTTCGTGTTGGTGTGGTCGAAGCGCACAGTCACCGAGTGTATTCCATCATCCACCACGATCACGGAGCGAGGGAAGAGGAAGAAGGCCACGAGCGAAGACGCCAGGAGGCACAACACAACTGACAGCACCACATACAGCTTCCTGTGATACAAAAAAAAAAAAAAGGTTCTCTGTGTAACTTCTGCACAACACAAACAGACCAAAGCTTGTTCACACCTGGGTCGATTGTTTGAATGGCATTAGTACAACAGAAATAAACATACAGTGGACACAGAAATACAATCTTTTCAGGCACACTGAGTTGTAGTTACTTACGTTCTTTGGGGGCGCAGCCTTTGGTCGCTGTATGGGATCAATGCAACCAGTTCATTCACTTGATCTATCAGGGAAGAGATAACAAGTCTTGTAACCTATTGATCAGTGTTTCCCCATGACATATATATTTTTAGACACAAAGCAAAACCTCTAAAATTGCATAACAGCCTCTTCCTTATCTTAAAAACACAACAATCATGACGAGGTTACTCAAGATAAGCCACAGACCTTGTTGTGAGCTGCTTTAATGTATTATTATTATTATTATTATTATGAATTATTGTATTATTT
>JAPZEB010000002.1:2611113-2630906 GCA_029783705.1 Chaetodon striatus
TGCATAACATGAAGAGTAGATAAAACATAAGCAATTATACCAGGTAACACCCATGAACAAGAAGGCAACCCAGTGAAATGTCACTTACCAGTGCTTCCATCCTTAAAGACTGGCACAAAGACAAAGTTTATTCCCACTGTCAGCCATTCCTGCCATTATTGATAGCTACCTGGGAAAAACCAAAAGTGCGGCCCTCTTTCTGTTTTGGTTGTGCAAGTGTTGATGAGCCTTAATTTTTCTGGGCGATTGTATCTGGTGGCAGACTGAATTACACACTGGTAGTTTAGTTTATTGGGAGCCCATTGGCCAACACTCTGACATCAGCTGGTCTTCCTGGGGTTCGACAGTGAAAGCAAGGCTACAGGGAACCAATCTAAACACCAATGGTGCCATTATTTTATAGCTATTACACCGTGCAGTCAACATGTACTTCATTAAAATGTGGAGAAAAATACTTATTTCCACTTTAAATGGGCTGTGTGTAGGATTCAGTGGCATTTAGCAACGTGGTTGCAGATTGAAGCCAACTGAATATCCCTACCTTCACCCCTCCCCACTGTGGCCTTCAGGCAGAGTAAAAAAGTGAAAGGCCCTCTATTAAGCAAGCTTTTGATTTGTCCGTTCTTTGTCCGCATGGTGGAGCAACATCTATGGAATCTGTGGAAAAAGACCCACTCTATATGTAGATATTAACAGATCATTTTGAGGTAACAAAAATGTAACAGTCCTTACATTCAGGTGATTATGAAGGAATGAAAACATAGTTATATTATGCTCCATTTCTGCCAATCGCACCCCCTAAATTTTACAGACTGCTCCTTTAAATGAAATCGTGGTTATGGTGTGTTCCCACCGATACCATAGACTTTGACTGGAGACGCAGTTTTGCCATAACAAGGCTAATATGTGAACCTTTTATTTTTTTGCTTTCAGAATCAGATTTCAACATTAGAAGTGCATGAATTCATAGGATGATTTAAGTTTCCACTGATACTGGGACTTTATTTTAGTATTCTTTAACTTAATGCAACTCGATGGAAAAACACACATACACAGAAATACTCCGTATCAACTGTATTTAATATTTGTTTACAATGAGTGCCACTTTATCAATGCTCAATCATATATATATATTCATCTTTATATTAGCGAGTTCATACAGGCAATGCCAATGTCTCAATCAGAAGCCAGTGAAAAGCATTATGGTCAATGACGACGTCGCTGGTCGGAGTTGAAGATAGTGGTCAGAGACGTCATGAAAGGAAGCCTAAAACAGACAGTGCAGATACCTGATCATGTTCACAAGATTGATTTCTGAATCATACAAGTTAGACCAACTTTAAGGTCATTTCAAACGTGAAGTACTCGACCGCACGTTTTGTTCAAGACAGAGCAGATGAATGAAGATTTTCATTACTGATGTGTTACACAAAAACAACCCTTTCAACACCAATCACAGATCCCAAAACCTGGAAACAAACATGTCTCTGTACATAACCTGTGGTTTTTCTAACTGCCATAAAAATGAAGCCAGACATGTAGCTGCATGTAGACATGTATCCTGAATACATCAACATGTGTGCCACAAACAGCTCAAGTGCTCTCATCTGTTTGTTTTAGGCTCAGTGTTGCTGTAGATGTGAGAGAGGGACGGATGGACAGACAGGTGGGCAGTGGACTCTGAAGTAAACTGTAGACATAGATGAGAGCACAGATATTTTTTTTGTGTGTGCTTTGTGTGAATAGGGGAGCAACAGCTGAGATGAATAACACCATCCACTCAGAGAGACACAGATGGGACAGAGCTAGTTTCATTTCATCAAGAGGATGGTTTCCACATTCTCCAACAGTTACAGTGACACCTGATCACTACACACAAGGCTCTGTCCAACCAGTGTCTGTCTGTGTGGGTGGTGAAGCGACACAGTCGTCGCGTGCTGGAGTTTATGAGTCGTTGACGGACATGGTCTCCATGGCGTTGGGCAGGGTCTGGTCCCCTCCTCCCTTCTTCTTCTTCCCTCCATCCTGCTGTTTCTTTGCTTTCTTAGACATCTCCTGATCAATAGGAGCGGGCTTGACGAACTTAATCATCTCTGTCAAACCTGGAGGTTAAAAAAAGTGAAAAAATATGTTTAACCCTTCAAACAAACAAATGAGTAAACAAAGAAAAGCATAACGCAGAAGGTCTTCCAAGGGCAGCCTATTGGCAGTGCATTGAATTTTGTCTAATTGAAGAGATGTTAGTTATATGTTAATATCAACGATTAGCCACAGAGAACACAGCCACTGTCCCTACGTTAATATTGCTGCCCTTCAGTTTCCTGTACTGCAACTGGGTCTGGTGGGAGGTATTGTTAGCCGGTCATGTTTACTCTAAGTAACACTGTCCCAACCCGACAGCCTTGCTGTGGAAACACTGTGCCCACACTCTGGGCTCTCCCCAAGTCACAAAGAGGCAAACTCCCTTTAGCATTGTAACTATGTTATCACTGTTAGCACCGTTTGCAGCGTCAGCACGGTTAACAATGCTAAAGGGGTTTTGCAGCTCAAAATGAGGCTGCTTGTGTAACGGGGCGACATGGGAGGAGACTGGAGGGTTTCATCGGCAACGCCACTCCGCCACCAGAATGACACTACCAGCAGTAATTGCCAAATGAGTGGTACTGCTAGCTAGCTCTCATCCGACCCACTCACTGAGTCAATGGAGTGCTGGACTTCGAGGAAAAGCCTGTTGTATTTCATGTCATTTTGCTATTTTTTTTTTCTTAAAAATGAACCGCCCACTTACAGGTTAATGGGTGTCGGATAATTAAAAAGAAGAATTAACCAAAACTGACATCCCTAGTTTTTTATAAAGGCACCATTAGTGCACTGCATCTAGTTTTCTCCACTGAAAGAAGAGACATTCCTTTGCTGAGCAGAGTTGCGTAACACAGCTCTTTTGCAGTTAAAGAATTATCTCTCCCACATGAATTACATCACTTTCACTCTTAAATCAAGCAATTTGTTACACGTCTGAAACCAATTCATCATGTCTTTGAAAATGAGAATCGACATTATTCCATCAGTCTGTCATAGCATTTTAATATTTTGCAGTTGCAGCATGTTTCACTGTTTAACAGATGTCAGACTGCAACTGTAAATTCCAACCTTCGTACTAAAAGTTAGATTTAACCGATTTTCTAAAGAGAAATATTGAAGTTACTTATCGACTGACATGTACAATACATCAGTAATAACCTGACCATGATCTGTCTAGTTCTGTTTAATACATTATTCATTTTAGAGTCAATATTTACATGTACTCTCCTTGAACTAAAATTCCACCAGAACATAAGTAGTTTATAAAATGCCTTCACCCTTATTATTCACACGTCCTGCATTTCTTCGTTGACCAAAACACTTTATAGCATCTGTTTTGCTGTCTTTTTAAATGAACACAAGACACACCAGATGTGAAAGCACTCGGCACATCTTACCAGGAGGCATGAACTCCCTGAGCTTCTCTGGAATAACGATGCCTTCTTCAGTTTGGTAATTCTCCAGGATAGCGCACATCACTCGAGTGGTGGCGCACATGGTTGCATTCAACATGTGCACAAACTCAGCCTATGTAACAGACAGAGTGAGGACGTTATTTTTAGGGTAAAACATCTTTCATATTCTGGGGATAAATGAGCTGCTCAAAAGCAAAGTTGCATTATCGAACTGATCTTTGTCGACCCGCAAAGCTGCGGTGGAAAAGAGCTCTCACCTTGTCCATCATCTTTTTGGTCTGTCCGTAGCGGATGCGGAGACGTCTGGCCTGGTAGTCGGTGCAGTTTGAGCAGGAGACCAGCTCTCTGAAGGCACCAGAGCCAGGGAACCAGGCCTCCAGGTCCAGCTTCTTACTGGCTGCATGGTTAAGGGCACCTATGATATCAAGAGCAAGGAGTTAGCTGATATCATGCTCAGAGCTTCATCAAACTACTAACTGCTCTAACATCAGCTAGTAATAAAACCAGAAGCTTTCTGTATTGATTTTAGAGCAGCAATGTTATTACACATGAAGCAAACCCCTTAAGACCCTTGTGTAAGTGCACAGGTGTGTCAGACCTACCAGAGACAATGTTGACGATGCGATAAGGAATTCCTAGTGACTGGTAGAACTCCTCTGCCGTCCCAATCATCTCATCAAACATCTCCCATGACTTGCCATCATGTGGAGAGGCATAGACGAACTGCTAAATCTACAAAGAGATGAAATGAGATCACTAGATTGTTTTTACAAAAATACCAAAACAAAAATTAGGCCTATATCCAACCAAACTACTTGAGTGTGTGTCTGCCATATTGTTTTCGAACGATTTAATGAATTTATTAAGAAGGTGATAACATAAATGGCCTTCTATTTGAATGTTGTGTGTCTCACAGCTGACCTTCTCAAACTGGTGCACCCTGAAGATGCCACGGGTGTCTCGGCCATGGGAACCCACTTCCTGTCTAAAGCAGGTGGAGAAGCCGGCATAGCGGATGGGCAGGTCCTCGGGTTTGAGCCACTCCTCCCTCAGGAAGGCTGCGATGGGCTGCTCGGAGGTGGCGATGAGGTACTTCTCATCTATGGAGCTGTCGTCCGACTTCTCGCTGCTCTTACCGATGACCTGGTGTAAAGAGACACAGACAGACACACACACACACACACACACACACAGGGGTTGAGGAGGAGGAACAATGGACAGAAAAATGAAACTGAATTTTATTATTCCTGGCCTTATAACGTTTTAGATGAAAGTGAAATTATTACTGGCCAATTACCACTGGCCAAAATGTGTATGAATGAAATCTGCATGTCACAGGCCTCTACTTTAACACCAGGTATGTAAACTACAATAAAATACGAAAACTATTGCTCATCACAACACGATATGTGAAATTAAACTGACTATACAACAGCTAAAACGATCAAACAATGTGCAGCCAAGGCTTTCCACAAGGACATGTAGTTGCTGCCCAGTGGGAAAAAGTATGCAGCTAGGGAGGGCCCAAATTTGGTGGCCGACTCATTGCTCTTTTCTTGGCAGGACACACTCTTTCAGCTGAGTGCGCGCACACACATACATTCATATAGAGCATGTTGCAGTAGAACTGATAGACATTTCTCTTGCATCATGCTGACATTTGGTCAGAAGTGGAGTCTAACGGTCGTAAAATTTATCACCAAAGTTAGTCTCAACTTCATCAAAACTGTTTTACTAGAGTCAAAAATTCATATATAGCATAGTAAAGTAGCCAGCTGGACTTAAGTCAGCTGTTTTGCCCTTATCCAACTACTTGTGAAAGCTGAGTGCAGCTCTTTGTTTGGACCTCTAGGTGTCACTTCCACAACTACACTTTATGGCCACAACTATATGGACACCTGAACATCTCATTCCAAACCAATGGTTTAAATGTGGTTGGTTTTTGATTTCTTCACTACATAAAATGATTTCATCACATTTTCATACTGCTCAATGCTGAAATATGCAGGACTCTGCGAGACACAATATCCCTCCTCACAGTTGAGGTTTACCTCCAGTCAGATCTACGACAGCACCTTTTTATGGTAAATACAAGTTGAGAGAAAAAGCTGAAGAAGTCAGTATGAGCTTCTGTACCTTGTAAAGCTCTTCGTCAAACTGGCTGAGCTGGGCGACTTCCTGCATGACCTCTTTCCTCATGAAGAAGGGTGTGTAGAGCATGGTGTAATTCTTGCTGTGGAGGATCCTTAAGGCGTAATTGATGAGAGCCTGCTCCAGGAACACCAGCGGGCCCTGAACACAACAAAGGAGAGGAAAACAACTTAACAGCTGGTTTCTGGATTTGTAGTTAGGAAGCAAAGGGCCAGTCACGCTTCTTCTTTGAGTGCAAATTAAATGTCTTATTTTAGTGAAGGAAAAAAAGCTTAAAAAGGAAAATGATGTTGGTCTGTCTGCAGGGTCACTTCATGTCCTGCATGTGCTGGATATTATTATCTGCACTCACCTTCAGAAAGTAACCTCTGCTCCCAGCCACAATAGCTCCCCTCTCTCCATCGAAGCCATCAATCATGACCACCAGGTCAACGTGGGAGTACTTCTTCTGGACGCTGCAGTCGCCACAGGTGCGCTCCACCTTGTTGTCTGCATCCTGTCAGGAGGAAACAAGAGGACATGTTATATTAAGAAGACTGTCTGGGAAGTACTAAGCATATGACTAGACACATGAGACTTGGGTTATTCTGCATGAGTTGTGTGAGAGTTTGTAAACAGATGTTTTGATATAGTTTTGCTTTTGTTAGACATGGTTCCAAATCAGTCAATAGATCATTTTTCGTGGCGGCGTGCAAGACAGTTTTCTTCATGACTTAAAAGTAACATGTCATGACTAATGGATTTACAAATAGTCATTTTGTGGGTGAAGAATTTCTTAAATACCCTCCAAAACTCAGTGATCTCTGAGTGCAGTTGTCTAGTTTGTCTTCCTTATAACAACAACTGTTTAGAATGCCGAATGTCACACCCTAGATAAAAATCTAGGGTGTGGAGGTATACACCTTAAAGGGCAGCCACTACGGTTGGGTCGATTTCTGGTTTTGCCGGTCTGGTCCGGTGTATAACCTTAAGCTACTTTGATTTCATGCATACCAGTTGAACCGGCATTTGTCCTTATGACACCATCTGGCAATTTAAAAAGCAACCTACATTATCAACCTGTGTAGACGAAGTCATGGCGCTAAATACAACTTTAATTGCACAGTGGCAAGCAATATGACAATGTAGTTAACATACAATTATGTTTGTTTATAAACAGACCGATGGAGCCAACAGTGTTTGCCAGGCCATGTGTTGTTTACTGCTGAGCTGAGCGACGGCAACATAAAGGGAATCAAATTTCAGTAAGAGGGATTGGGGAGGAGTGTAAATGTTGCATTTGTTGAATTAAAAAAAATCATGTTTTCGCTTGTTTTTTGGGGGTGACGAGACAAGACATGGCAACGTTAGCCTCTCAAAAAACTACAACTCTGTATACGGCAACATTTTGGATTTGAAGCCGATGACACCAGTGTCCTAACTAGCCACTAGCAATGTGGTGCCGTGGCTTTAAACTTTTGTCGGACACCCTCTTTTTATTTATTCCTGTTGATGGCTGATTCATGAAGTTGAAATGAGGAATTATCTACGCGATACCTCATTTCACCACAAAAAGAACAACTGAAGCGCTGACTGAGGGGATATTGCCAGGGTGCTTTCTAATAAGGTAAATGACCATCACGATTAACATGCTAGGCTACTTGATGTTAGCTATAGCGGTAGTATATCATTTCCAGTAAAACTCACAACGTAAAACATGTTTTCTTCTTAAAAACTACAAGCGTAGGAAGACAGCAAGTAGGCTAGTCACCCATTTTGTAGGTGATGTTGTAGATGATGTATATTTAAGGATTTTGTGTGGACAGAGAGCTCCGATATTTTGCAATGTGACGCAATAGTTGGATGCTCATTTGCTTTTGGGACACGGTATCATTATGTTCAACTCGGAGTGGTGGAGGAGTGTGTGACAGGACAACAACTAGTGGTGAAATTCGGTACACTGGTCCAGAGAGGTCTTTAGCTTCATATCAAACTAGTTTGAGAATTTTTAAATTGGTCCTACCAAAGCAAATATTCTACAAAACAAGTATGTTCTGTGCAATTTGCAGTAGCTAATAATGTCTTACAAATGTTTTGACATTTTAATATGACATAGCTTGATAATTGCTGGATCATGTGTTATCTAATCTACTTTATTGATGAAGATCTTGTCAATTAGTGTGACAGTGTGTGACAATGAATTTACAGCTACTTCAAATGTATTATTTATACAAAGTAATGTAACCAGCTCGTTCTTTAGGCAATCTGTATGAAACCACTCACCTCATCATTACTGATGGGTACAGACGGGTGCAGAAGGTTGCCGATCTCCCTCAGGTACTCGAAGCGCTCTGCCTCCAGCTTTATCCTTTCGCTGTCAGATTTCTCCACCGCCTCGTCCACTAACAAACGCACCTTCTTGATCTGGGTTACCGTCAGGGCCTGTCACAGAAAAATGTAAACATGCAAACAAGCGAGGAGTAGCAGTGATTAAGCAGCATGTGTGCTTTAAGTTACATTTGTCAGAGATTTGTGTAACAACATGCAGAAAAGCTGCCATACAGGCTGGGATAAGTGCTTAAAGCCCGCACAGTCATACCGAGAGTGTCTCAGCTGTTAGGGACTCCAAGTTCTCTGCTTCTTCAGGTACAGAATCATCATCCCCAACTGGTTCCTTCTTCTGTATTCACAATATAAACATGTGTTAAAGACAGCAAAAATACAGTTTAAAACTTCTTCTCAGTTCAGGTCTGCTTATTGGACACACACTGACAGTGATATTTCTCCTGTCTCACTCTCCATTAACCTCTTCAGTCATTTAATGTCCTGATGCTGCCATACCTTCATTTTCTCCCCAATGCTCTTGCTGCATAGGTTCTTGGCTTTGTTCAGGTTGTCTGCAGTGAAGCGGCCTGTCAGGGGGTAAATCACAGTAGGTCAGCGAATGGGGCTGCACTTGTGAGTGTCTGTATGTGTGAGTCGCAGCAGCAGAACTAGTAACCTGGTGACAGGTGTTGCTGTCAGTTGCAGCCCGTCCTCATGCAATCAAAAACTGTAAAATGTAAACAGCCTTGGTCACTTTAACAGTGACACTAACGTGCTGCAAAAATCAGTCACGTTATCATGCTGGATCAGACTGTAGCTACACTGTAGCTACACTGCAGGGCGAGGTTGACTTGTCCTGTTCGTGGCTGGGATTGCATCAGATTGCACGTTATTACCCGGCATCGCTAAGCTAACCAGGCATTAGCACTTAACACTGTATCGTATCTGCCAATAAAACTGGGGGAATGTGTGACTAGGTAGAGCTTGGCATAGGTCTATTAAAAATAAGACATTAAGTTACTACCGTTAACCATGTGGGGAATAACCATATGGCTCACTCGCTAAATGGTGCTAGCTGCGCTAGCATTAGCCCCACTGCGTGCTATTATCTTCCTCTGTGAGAACACTACACCAGACCTCATTCAAATCTGTCAATAAATTGTTGCCACCTTTACTGACAGGCTCTCACGTCTTGTACAAGGAAAATTTTTCACACCCTGTTAAAACAATGTCCACTGGTAAGTACGGCATACATTTAATGTACCAAGCAAAACGTTAAATATTTCAATAGTTGATTCGCAGACCACTGCAATATGTTACGTTGATCCGAGTTCACCCGAGTTACTGCGGTGGCAAAGCGTGGAGTCAACAAGCGAAATCATTCTAAAAAATATATTTTTAAGAGATAATTTAAGTATTTCACAGTGCCTAATTATAAACATTGTCCTGTAAATGCGCAAAGACTTTAAATAACCCACATGGGATGTACCACATAGCTGTACTCGCACACTGACTGTAAAATCCCACATTTTTGTAATGGAGTTGGGCGTTAGCTCTTCTCCAGCGGAAACATTCGCATCATTAGCCATCGCGCTAACGTTAGCCACAATGACTGAAGCAACAGAAAAGAAAGTGCGCTTACATTTTCTCCACTCTGTATCTGCGGCGACAAGTTTATCAACGAGCGTGACATCTTTGAACCTCTTCCTTTGAGTTTCACGGACGACCTCCGGATCGCCACCTTTGTCGGTCCGAAACAGGTCCAAGTCGAGCACCATCTTTCCACGCTGTCTGTCAGAGAGAGCTTGAATGAGCTCACAACGCTGACGCCTAAAACCGGGTTGCCAGGTCCTGTTGCTCAAGTCACTAAATTGCATTCAGTTTGATTTGTTACTTAGTTACAACCAATCCTTTGCTGGCGCTTTAAAAGCAATTCAAACCGCCATCTAATCGATTTCATTCAGATGCTTTAAAATACTATTTTAGATACAAAAATATTCGAGGTTTTTCGGCAGCCTGGCAACCTACAGCATCAGCAACACCTGAAATCTCAGTCAGTCATCAACAGGAAAGAAGTAAACTACATATAAACTATTTAATCTCATGTTTTTAATCTCCATAAACAGACACATGTCAGATGGGTTACGAAACTGCATGTAATTAAACAAGTAGTTTACCTCCACTTTGCAGTAGCTTGCTGGTAGTAAAACTAGGTGGTATTTAAATTTGCAAAGTGATTTAAATACTGAAATTACTTTTTATTCTTTTTGTGTAGTTAACTACTGAAACTACAAACAATTTTGAACCATAGAAGGAAATTAACTGCTTGTATTTTCATTTTACCGTTGCCTCTCTACTGTAATTGAACCCCCTTTGACCATAATTAGAAATATTGACTACTGCTGTTTATTTAATTTTAAATTTTAATTTTATATAACAAGTATTCACATAAATTGTTGCATATGTTGTGACAGTTTTGCTAGCATGTGACTTTTTTCTATTATCTGCTGCTGTCATTTCATACCACACGCACATTGTCAATTTGATCAAATTTTCCAAAGTAATCTCAACTACTTTTTCTAAGTAGCCATAATTAAGTGAACTATATTCTCCAGACAGTAGTTTGGTGTTGTTCAACTTCTTCCAGTGTGAAGTATTTGGTAGCTTGTGAAGCCATGCTTTCAAAGCAGTGTCTATTTGTGTGCATTTGATGAGCCAGAGCACATTTGTTTAATCTTATGTTTTAATTAGATGATTAGATATACAATAGAAAATTCAAATTTCACAAGAACACAATACAAAATGCAGGTCAACTCATTTATCCACATGGGTAACCTTGCATCAGCATGAAATTAAAAATGATAAGACCTATTAATCCATTCTTATGTATATGAGATATGCACATGCATACATAAACTATAAACACAACTTTAAACATGCATTTATACAATGTGTACTTCAAGGCAAAGAGTCTTAGAGAATACTTCAATAACTCATGTATGAGATTTATAGTTAATTTATGTACAGTGCCCATATTACAAATATACTTTTACATGACATTGCAAGACAACAAACAATATATATTTGCCAAACACATTTGTAATACAAAGATAGCTTTATTGACCATTACATTTTTCTTTTCTTTCTTTTCTTTTTTTTTTTTTATAAATTCTTATTGGACACACACATACGTGGCATGTAAACACATTTTAGAGGTCAAAGTGCATAGTTGAGGCATAGGTGGTTAGTCAATTTCTTAATGGCAGGGCAGCAAGGATGTTGATGTACTAGTCATCCAGCTGTGAGCTCACAGCTTCTCCTGTCTGGCCAGTTTGTCTGGAAGTTTGTGGCCATGAAGAACGTTTATTATCAGGCCAAACATTCTCCTGTACTGGACTGAGAACTACGGTTAAGTCAGGGTGTATGGATTCTTTTTTTTATTTATTTTTTTAGTGTTTAGTCCCCTTTCTCTGCAGAGTGATGCCTTTTTGCCGTCATTGCCATCCGAGCCTCATAGATAGCCCACTGCAGAGCTGCTCCGGCTGGTAACTCAGTAAAGCCTCCCTCTGAGATATGGTTTACCTTCAGATAACAGCCCGGCCTGTGCAGAGCCACTCCATGGAGGTGAGAGAAGAGCAGCTGTAAGTCTCTTGGCAGCATGTAGTGAGATACCAGCCTCAGCTCAGTGGGGATGTCCGTTTCCTCAGAGTACTCAAAAATGGCCGCCATGTATTTGGATAGGTCCTGGCCCCTGGCTTTGGCTCGGCCTACCTCCTCTCCGATAAGTTGGACGGCTGTGTTGGAGCTCAAGTTGCTGGACCCGAAGACAAGCGCTCTGTCTGCCTCCTCACCTTCATCACCACCTTCTGGAGGTTGCGGTCTGTGGTTGAGGCCCCGAGAGCAGATCACCAAGATGAAGTCGCTCTCCCTGATCTGCCTGCAGTGCCAGGCCATACTGCCCTCTTCAGCCACGCTCAGAGAGTCCCACAGGTCTAGGCACACCTGGGGAGAAAAAAAAAAAAAAACAGTGTTACAACAAAGTGATCTAATAATATATTTAGCCCTTATCTCATATTAAAGAATAAGCAAAGAAATGGACAATAAAATCATTAGCTTTCTAGGATGTTGCAAAAAAAAAAAATCTCCACACATTTATCCTTTTGTATTTTTAATTTATCTCTGCCCATGTGATCAAGTAAAACAGAACACATGTATCAAAAATGTATTTGAGCCATGAGATGTCACGTCCACTACCTGAGTGGCCATGTGCTGTTGAATGAAGGCCCCTAACTGCATGACAGCTTTGACATGAGCGGGGCCATCATTGCTACTGTAGCAAATCAGAAGACGAGGAGGGGTCAGCCTGTTTCTTTGCAATGATGTCACTTCCTCCTGAGTCCCACTCTCTTGATGCTGCTTGATAAGATCTGAACGGATGACAGAAAAACAACCTGGTTGGGTTTCACACGATGTTGGTAATGGCAAAGACGAATTGGAGGTCTTTGTCAAATGGTGTAAAAATAACGAGTATGAATTATCAAATTAGCTTCAAACGGTGATTTTACATAAAGTGCTTGGTTTGTTTTTGCACCTGGTTTTATGTCAAGATTCGTCATCTGCAGCCTGGTCCTCCTCCTGATGAGAGCAGCTAGTAAGACTACAAGTATGGCTACCACAGCCAGGCACAGTGGAATCATCAGAGCCAATGAGGGAGTGACAGAGCGTGGTGAAGAACCTCCTGAGGATGGGGCAAGTTGTTATTATACATGACAATTCAGTTACAAAGACATTTTAGGAATGTGCATATTTGCATTACTACAGAGAGTTAGCCAAGAAGATCAGTCATGTCTATGATGGGCATGGATCTTCTCATCTAACGGAGGACTAAGGACTAACTATCTTAGAATGAGAGACTGATAGGGCTGTTTTTATACAATTTGTATCTCCAAATTTCTACAACAAAAAGTAAGATGAGGTTAGCGTAACATCTGCTGTGATATATTGTGTGTATCACCAGCAACAAAACAGCTTCTCTTACCGTTGTGAATGTGCATGACCTGAACACTGAATGTTTTCCTCACTGCATCCACTTCATTGGCTGCAATCTGCAACACAAGAAATGTTAAAGTTTATTCTTGACCTTGGAAAATGACGTTAGACAAAATAAACTTAAACATGCAGTACTCTTTTTATTTTTTTTGGCCACCTGGGGGCAGCATAACAAGCTGTAAACAGAACACTGACATAGTATGACTTTATAAAGTTGATGTTGTGAACGTGTCAGCAAACAGTTGCCTATTACTTCAGTAGAGAGGGAGCAACATAAGTATTCACCTACTCTTGAGGGCAAATTTAACATATCTCTTTAGCTACTAAATGTTCCACTATGTTCACAAGCCAGTTGCTAACTTTTATTCTGTGCCATTTGCTGCTTGTCACCATTGAGTGGTGCAGGACTGAATCCTAAAACCCAGAAATGAGTTGGCATTTTAGCACTTCCAGGTCCCTTGTCTCAAAGTCAGTGGGGTTTTTGATGTGTCTTTGGTTAGATACCTGAAATAATGTCTGTGGTTAAACACAAGCTGAAGAGACTTTCATGTTTTGTTCTACAACATAAAATACCCCACTGTGAATTTTAAAGCTTTTTTTTTTACATCTCCAAAAAGGCAGTTGCCAACAAGGGGGTACATGATACTACAGAATGTCAATACACCAAACATGGCTTAACGGCCTCGTTATGGCGGTAACATTAAAGTCATGCGACCGTGGTGTAGCTTGTTTATAGCCTAGCATTAGCTTTTTACTTCTGGTGATTACATTTATGCTACAAAAGTCATAACAGTGGTGTTCATTAGTGAAGATTATCTTGCCAAACAAAAGTGTAAGCATCATAAACTTTTGTTTGCCATAGAGTTTATTTTCTGCAATAATCTAAAATCCAATGGAAAAATCCCATTGGCATTTTGTTGAGGGAACCAGGGCAATAGTAACTTCTGTTTGGGCCTACAGAAAATCATCATCATCTCTGCACCACTTTGTGTGTATTTTGTATCATTCAGTGGTTTAATCTGAGCTTTTTTGACTGCTGCTGGAAACAACACTGATGAAAACAGCAAAGCTGCAGGTCAGAAGACCGATAGCAATAAGCTATAAGATGATAAAAATTCGCTTTTTGTGGAACTTTCAACCATATGTCATAAAGTTCTGTATCAGGTTTAATAATGACAGCTGAGCTATCTGAGCAAACTCCACCCACTAATGATAATGTGCTGTGGTGGAAAGCTCCAGAAAAAGCAAGACCTTCAGGTTACTTTGTCAGACAACAAGAAACATTTCAAGACAAAGTAGATTAAAGAATAACAACATGTGAATGAACATATCCCCATACCACATATAGTTTTTTTAAGATTATATTTGGGGGCTTTTTTGCTTTTAATGAAAGGATAGTGTTGAAGTGTAAAAGGGGGCGAGAGGGAGGGGGCGACAAGCAGCAAAGGGCTGTGGGCTGAAGTTGAGCCCATAGCCACCGCAGCAAGGATGCGGCTTTAGTACATAAGGCGCCCGTCCTACTTACTGAGCCACTGGGCACCCCAACATATAGTTTTTATGGCAGGTATTTTATTATTAGTTATTAAACACAAAGCCCCCTGAGTTTTGTTTTTGCTATAAAGTGTAGTACTTTCAGATATCATGCAATGCATTTCAGGTATTAGTTATAATCCGTTTTATTTTACCTCGCAGGTGTAATTGGTTCCTTCTTGAAGATCATTCAGCTGATAGCTGTGGTGAGTTTTGTTTTTGCTGGAATTCTAAAGAAAATAACATAGTTGATACAATGATTAAGTTCACTTGATTATCAAATATTTCTGCAATACAAATAACTGAAACAAGGTGCTAATGCACTGGATGAAAACAAAATTTAAAGATGCAGAATTAAAAACCACTGACAGGCGTGATGTCCGTGTATTTCTTCTTGCCGTTTGCATAACACAGTGAGAAGTAGCTTCTGATGCCCAGGTTTGGGGGAGCCAGGTTAAATGTCACGGTGATGGCAGTCCCTTCCTGCTGGACCTCAATATGTTTGGGGTACCAGTCTACAACCAGACCGTGAAATAAAATAAAGCTGATCACAAGAAGAAGCATGTAGTCACAATGTGGCGTAATTGTAACAGACTGGACTTTATTTGGTAGCAATGAGAAGCATTTTCTCCCACCTTTTTTGCACTGCTCAAGACCATTCTTCTCCGCACATGCTGCGAAATCATAATGAACAAATTATTAAAGATTCACCATTGTTTTGGTAACAATCTTACTGACAGATATATGAAGAAGAGAGCAATGTTCAAAGGACAGACAAGCTTCCTTAAGAAGAACATATTTTAATTGTAAAGGATACCCTGAGGCGTGTGTGTGTGTGTGTGTGCCTTATGCGATAATATCCAGCCTAGAGCAGGTGTGTCCAAAATATTTTAAATGGGGGCCAGATTACATAATGCGGAAATACGTGGGAAACGTCTGCTACTTACATCATATGGGTTATTACAGAAAAAAAAAATCCCATACAAATGAGACAGATGCAACCGTTTCATCTCTCAGTGAGAAAGTATTCGACTTTTCATCCCTCTGGAAAGCGACGGCTATCGCTGTCGACATTACGCTTCTTCGCTGTGGCCATGTCTGCTATCTAGCAGGAAATATCTGGTGTAAGGTTGATTTGCTTCCTTACCATCTATTTAGGAAACTGCATTAGCTCTACACTGTATGACAGTCTTGCCATGGTGTGTTAAATGGAAACAAATGCAAAGTAATTGATTAACCAACATTGTGTGGTGGGCCATATATAAATTAGTATGAACAACAAGCTTAAAATTGGTCCACAGGCCACAATTAGCCCCGGGGCTGAACTTTGGAAATGCCTGCCGTAGAACTTAAAGAGGTCTTACAGCGTGTGGAGAAGATCTTGCTGCGGTAGAACCTCTCCCACTCCTCAGGCACCGGCAGAGCCATGACTGTAACAGCATACTGGGACCCAAGGGAGAGGCCGGGGAAAGGGTCTGACTTGTACACCTGCAGAATACAGCAACACCGATGACCTTGGTTTTCTTTAAACACACTGCACACTTTTAACTGATAAGGTGCGATAAGAGATTTTGACACGAGCTTTATTAATGGTTAAAGAAAACAGCTTTAATGTTATCTTTCCTTCTTCAACTTGATAATTCTTTTCTATTTTTAAGATGTTCAACGTAAGTATTGTTTTCTTTATTTCTACTTTTCAAAAAAGTATTTCCACCTGTGTGATATTTTCAAATGTTGCATAACTCCCAAATGGATTCAAGGACTTTCGCAAGATTTTGTGCAAAGATTGGTCGTGAGCCAAAGGATATAAGGGGGCATAAAAGTGTGTGTGTATATGTACATGTGCATGCACATATACTTTCATAACTACTTTCATAACTCACAAGCTGCTTTTTGTGGGGTGGCGTCATTGGATAAGTGACAAGTTGTGAGCTTGTGTGTATGAATGCATGAACGCCTGGATGCATGCGTGCACATGGTTGTAGCTATTGCAAATTCCCACTTGTTTTTGTAGAATCAGTTTTTATTTATGAGGACGACTTGGACTTGATTATGATCCAATCTGCCTCCCAAGGCACCAGAGTCAGGTACAAAGCCTGTTGCTCTAGTATAAACATGTTTCATGTGGTTTCATATTGTGCAACTGATGCCTGACGAAGGTCCACTGACATACTGTATCTCTATAAGTGCTGACAGTGTGCGGAAATAACTTTTTCTTTGTGGGAATGTGACGCATCTGTCCTCCAGGTGTGCATTAGATAACACTTTGTTTTCCTGTTGTAAAGTCCCTTGTAAGTTTTTATTGGATGAATGCTATGTAGATTCAGTAAAGCTGTATAGAAAGCCCTTTTATTTTACCATTACATGGAGACCACTTTCATAAAATAGTGTCTCTATCTTGAAGACAACATGGTGTTTATGTACCGCATCTCTTAAAAGTCACTTGTTGCTTCAACACTCAATACACCTTTTATCCCATGCTTCTTTCTCCTCTATGATGACTCCTCAAGGACGTACATAGACACAGTTACACATGTAAAAAATAGAAATGATTTTGCCCGGTACAGGGACAATACTGTGCAATAATATATAGCTGGGGAAAAAAAACACCTGTCAGACATAGGAAAAATTTATTTACGCTGTCATCACTGTCAGCTGCTACCATGGAGAATGAGGGATTCTGACCGCTGATCAAAAGTAGGCAGTGCCCAAAGAGCGTATCCAGGGGTGCATGATCTCATGTAAGACATGGTACGTAAAGTTCTCCAGGACATTGTCATACTGAAAAGTTTCATAAATAATAGGCTTCATTTGTGAGGTTTATTGCTTTTGAAAGATCGTAAGTGTAAAATGCGCAGCTGTTCCCTCTAAGGACATACTTTCAGTTTTGGGGGGGGGATGATGTCACTGTGAGCTCACTTAAAACACAGCACTAGGTCATAATTTATGAGTACTAAAAGACAGTGTGTGCTTGTGTGTGTGTTTTCCCAGGGGAGTTTTTTTGTAACTGGGAGAGATGTAGGATTCACTCACTACTTAAAAAAAACCTACTTAGAAATACAAAAGAATTAATTTTGGGTTGTCAAAAACAACATTCTTGACTGAAAGAGGCCAAAGGCCTTCCTACCATTTCAGCATGGGAAGGTGGGAGGGAGAGGTTACGGTGAAAGAGAAAGAGCTGACAGGCAATGCTTGACCCTCCCAAAGCCTGGAGGGACACCTGAAAGCCTCTTAGGAAGGCGATACCTGCAGCAAACACAAAACAGACAAAGTGAAGTCAGGTTTAAAGACTCAGGGGCCATCTAACATCCAAGTTGCAGATATACCCTGCAGTCAAATGTGTGCTTCGTGTTCTCCAACCAGTTCAGTGCATTGTCAGTTAAGCCTTTAACATGAACGTCTGTTATGCTGTGTCCTGTCAAAGCCCCGGTCACACATGGAATAATCATATGAGCGGTCTCTCATACTTTGAAGCATTCTTATAAAGCTTGACAACATTTGCAACTTCCAGTAATGATTCACTGTGTATCAACTGGAATAAGTATTCTTATGTCAAGCCCTGATAGGAGATATTACTTTTGGGAGCTCATGTCCATCTGACATGATGTATTAGTTTAAAAACTGCCACGAGACTCAAAAACCAGCCAAACCACTTTGTGACCTCCACCCAATGTAAAGACATGTTGTGTGTCCATACAACAACTGCATACAGAAATTGGCTTTGTCAGTCCATATCAATGTACCATAATAGCTTGGCTTCCAGGAGACAACAATGGTGTCCGATTTGGGATTAGCCTCATTTAGAAACTCAACCTTTACATCATTTGGTGCTTGGACATAGTGCTGACAGATTTTAGGGTCTTCTTCCCCAAGCAACCCAAAACATGGCCAGGGAATACAACCTGAGGAGAGAAAACAATAGATATAAAGAATGTCAAAGTGTCTTGGATATTCTCAGCACATTACAATCTCTAGTCTGAATCAATAATGCTGCCAGAATGAATCCTAAAATGGGGAAATGAGTTAGTGTTTTTGCACATTCAGTTCCTTTCTCTCAGAGTCAGTGGGTTAACACGAGCTTATTGTTTCCACATTTTGCTCAAAACATCATAAATACTCCACTCGTAAATTGTGAAGCTTTTACATGCCTTCAAAAATGCTGTTGTGAACAAGCAGCTAAATGAGACCACACAGTGTCATCACGCCATGCATGGCTTTACAGCCTTGTTGTGGTGACAATAAAACCATCTCACACGTGTCATTTGTTTTCAGCCTAACATTAGCTTGTTACTTTGGCGATTGCATTGTGCTTTAAAAATCAGAAAAGTGGTGTTGTGAATATTATTTTGCTGAACAAAATCTGCAAGTATCATAAACTTTTATTTGCCACAGAGCTTCTGTTCTGCCATAATCCAACAGCCATAGTGTTTTTAAAAATATCATCTCTGCAGCCCTCTACACATTTCTGGATATGTAACATGAAAGAACACAGGATGTTTTAGAAAGACAAGTCTGCTTGCAATCACAATGCTAACATGCTAATGTTTAGCAGGAAATGTTTACCTTGTTTATTTACATCTACCTAGTATGTTAGCATGCTAACCTTTGCTACTTAGCTTCAAACATAAAGTAGGTTTGAGGCTGATGGGCATGTTGTTAGTGTGTAGGCCTATTTGTTCATAAAATAAAGTGCTATACAAAGTAAAATTTGCACCTGGCTAGCTAGCATAATTAGCTAGATTAAAAGTCTGAGGATCAACAAAGCTGCAATTATTCCTTTTATCCTTTGAAACATAATTGTGAACCATTTTCATCTAATAGTTGTTAAGATATTACAGTCTGAATTTAAGTGGTAGACCAAGGAAATAATAGACATTGCCATCCCTCTGAACTACAGTGCTAGCTTGGTTAAAAATAATTGTGTGGTTTGTTATTGTTAATCAGTGTTGAGGTGTAACCATAGACTGTACAAATAAAACAGGCATCAAGATTAATGTATAGATAATTATTTTATAAATAAGAAAGGGTGTGACTAGTTCCACGTAAAGTTGAGATGTAATAAAACAAGAAAGTTATTGTAATTGCTGCCCAATATCATCTGGAACAGGCTCCAGCACCGCCGCAACCTCTAACAAGATAAGCAGACACAGAAAATGAATAAAAGTATTAGCATTGTGGTTAGCATTGGTTAGCAAACCCAGGGTGGGGGAGCCCTTCTGTGTGGAGTTTCCATGCTCTCCCTGTGTAAGTGCAGGTTTTCCA
>JAPZEB010000002.1:2634780-2668490 GCA_029783705.1 Chaetodon striatus
GTGATGCGTTAATGCGTGCCTAATATACAGAAAATATATCAAAATTTTTATATCTTAACAATGTTTACATATTAATACAATTGGCTATATCCCCTTTTTCAGCTGTAAATTGATGGGGGTCAAACGCACTTTGCAGCAACTCAAAATCAAACACAAAGATATTGTGCAGACTGGTAAAAATTTTGCTTGTACTTACTTCATTTTTGCAATATTAGGCTGAGGTTGACTGAACTGCTAAATTGCTGTGAAATGACTTCCTATTCACATAATCTCCTTTATGCTCAGATGGAGCTAAAATGGGATGTGAGTCCCATAAATGAGCCAGGTACACCACAGAATCTTTAAATGTATGAAAAGTATTTATGAATTATTGCACAATGTATCCACGTAGATTCATTTCTTATTAACACTGTTAATTCTGTGGAGTGCCTCTTTGATGATCCCTTATGATTTATGCCCAGGGAAAACAAAAAAAAAGTGTTTTCAGAGCCAGAGTCACTTTCCATACGGCCTGGCAAACAGTTGCCTTGGCGATGTATTCAGTATCTGTGATGTTATAAAGACAACTGCCGTTGCAGAAGAATCAAAGGGCACAGCATTTTCTCTGATGATAATACAAATCCACAATGTGTAATATTTTGAATATGTGGGTGGGGCAGATTGTTAAGATAAATGACAGAGTGTGAGGTGAAATGGTATCTTTCAAATAGACACTCCTCCGGGAACAATACGACATCCAAACGGGGTCTATTCACCATCTCCTTATGCAACAGCCCCTGAATAAACTGTGCCTCTATGGCCATGACTTTATTTACTAAAGGACACGCCATGTCTCCTTCCTGCTACATGCTCAGCAGGCGATCAGCCTCAGGCTTAGATGAAGCAAACCTGTCAGCCAGTAGGTTTTCTTCATGGAGTATGTTGCCATAGTAACTGACTCAGGGTTATGCTGAACAGAGTTTCCCTCATCTCAAGCTTAACATGCTCAGAGTTTTCACTTATCCTGCTTTCTGAAATAGGGCCCTGGTCTTAATAGGAGAGTATTATCATGTTGTATTTATATTGAAGAGTGGATATATTACAATAGTGAATTAATCACTAGCCTCATAGTGAATGGCAACATGGCTGTTGTTTTGCCTCTCTGTCCCTCAGCCTGGTGATCCAGCTTCTGTCTTGACAAACACTTAACATCAAGTTTTCAAAGCTTCTCTGATAGTTTTATCCCAACAGAGGAGCATGATGGTGACATCACACTGAGGTCAGAGTTACCCAGAGTCATTAAATTCCAGAAAACTCAGAAGACCTGTTAACATCTGATGGATGAGCAGCTTCATACAACACAACAGTTGCTGCTGACTTGCAACTAAATATGCACACATCATGAGTCTGTTGTTATCGATTTAAAAAAATGCGTCAGCCCTTTTACCTTGTTTGAAAGAATCAGATTTAGGATTAGATGAACCTTGAATGATCCCTGAGAGGGAAACTGGGTGCAGTTAGCTTATATTTGGCAAATGAACTCACCGTGTATTTGTCCCATTTCTTCTCTGGATCATAGGGCTCCCAGCGGCTTGCAGGGAAGATGTGTTTGTTCTTCTCATACCAGCTCCTCAGCACCACTTTACCTGCATGAGACTTTAGACAAAACACATAGCACATAAGGTTGCATGATATGAGTGCTTGCTTTTGAAGTTCGAGTTGCATAAAGCCTGAACTGAGCATTAAACTAACCAAGAAAACTGTCAAGTGGATAATGAATCACAGTGTTCTTTGCCTATTTAGCTTCATAGTCACATCAGTACCCGTGTCATGAATATGGACAGTAGCAACTGGTCTAGCAAGGAAATCACACTAAAAAAACATCTTGGATCATGAAGAAAGAGTTGCGGCGGCTGATTGTGGAATTTGAAAGCATAACCAAATTCATCCACTGATACCAGAATTTACTCCAGCAATATATAAGCAGAAATACTGTTCTGTATTTGCTTTAAAATAAAATGGTCACCTCATCTTTCTCAACAGTGGCATCGTTCACCAGTCGAATATCATCGTGGACGTCAAAGCTGAAGAGAGGACCTGTGGGAAAAAGACAAACTGTGTGAAAAGGCAGGAAACTACGCTTCATATTGTTCTATATACTGTACAGACAAATTCTTATGGTTTTCTTTTAAATGTAATATGTATAAACAAATGAAGATATTCTATATGAATGGGCTGAAGGACTGTTGGTGTTCACTTACCAGATTTGCCTCTGGCTTTAGTCACAATGAAATCGTAAAAACTGTGGTGCTGAATGAGACAAGCAGAGAAAATATGTTAAACTTCAAAGAGTGAAACAGTGGCACAGCTGTTCTATATACAGTACCTATTTTAAGCTCTCTAGATCCCCCAACCCCTAATTTCAGTTTTGTTACTTGGCTGTTATTATATGCTCTTCACTGCAGTGGAGGTATCACCACCTTCAGCCTAACCCTCCAGCCTGTGTCGGCATGGAAGTCAAATCCTGTGAAGCACCTCCTCTCCCCGCAACCACTGTGCTACCAAAACAGGAAGAGGTTAGGGTTTTTGTTTTCCCCGCTAGCTATGCCCAGAAACCAAAGAATATTAATGTAAATAGTGCTTGCAGTTACAGGAAACGGTGGATGTGGGAAATCAAAGTAACTGCGGCAAACAAAATGCAGTGTGTCCTGTTTTGTTGGCAGCTGCATAGCTCTGAGGACAGTGAAAGTGATCTGGTTTTCTTTGCGCCAGCGGGGCCAACAATACCACCTGGAAACACTAAAAGTTGCCTGTTTCCACTATATGCTCAATTTGTCCATATAATTATCCATCACACATTTTGGGTCAGCCTACGCTTCGGTTCAGTGTATGCATACACTGATATGCATCTATCTACATATCAACATCTAACATCTATATATTGTTTCTCTCTCTTAATTTCCTTTCACTTCAGCCTTCTTCAAAATTTAGGCCGTGTTTACACGAGAACGATCTGCTGAAAATGGAATCATTTCTCATTTTGGTTTTGAAAAAAGTTCCGCGTTCACACAATGTTTTGATAACAATCTCCGTGCACACGGATCCGCAAAAATGACCAAAAACGCTGTAGTATACATGCCAGGCCAGTAGGTGGCGGGTCTGACTTTGTAATGAAACAACACGCGCCTGCAGACATGTGCTTCCTTCTACAGAGCAGTGATGTATAAACAAACAAAATGGCAACTCCATTAATGTTTGTTGTCGCATAAACAGGATCTTACATAAAAACTTAAGAAAGAAAGATGAGAGGTACACTAACATCGCAACTCGCACCGAGTCAAGGACACAAAGATAGAAATAAAATTGAAATCTAGATTTTTAGAATTGGCTCAGTTTGACAATTTTCATGACTTTAATGAAACACAAAGTCTACCAGTGCACCTAGAGGGTTGTTCTTGGTGTGTTAAGCAAGACACATTCGTTGATGAATCTGCTGCAGCACTTCTTAAACGAAGTGGAACAAAGCAAATCCAAAGTTAAGCAACAGTTGAGCTGCGGTTTTCACGGGCGTGTCAGTACTTACATGTGGGATTATCAGATCCTCTTTGATGTACATCAGCTGCTCTACTCCAGCAGACCTGCACAAAGAAGACATTCGGTCCAATAAAAATGATTTTTGACAAGTAAGGAAAATTTAAGATAGAAAACTGATTACATTTGACATGTTTAAACCCTCTCTGTGTGGGATCTGAATATTATCAAAGAAACTGTGGCAGATAACAATGATTGATGTTATCATTGCAGTGTTTTAAATAAAAGGGACTGAGTAAGAAGACATAAAATGTGTTTGTGTGTGTGTGTGTAGCTGAGTGAGTTTTATTGTGTCCATCTATCTCGATATGTTTATTTTTTAAACATGATCAGAGATTATGAGCTTCCAGCTGCATCCCAGAGTGCCCCCTTAAAAGAAAGATGCGACTGAAGATTTAGAAAAAGCTGGCAAGTAGACAAATGTTATAATTAAAACTACGGTTGGTAACCTTTATAAATAAAAAATACAGTTTTGACATGCTGAAACCTTTATGGCATCCACACAATAGTACTTTAGAAATTGTCTGTGGAAAAAAAATCATGTTCCTCCTACTTCTCATAGTGCTTCACAAGAATCAGTTTCCCTGAGGGCAAATTACCAGTCAGAGCAGTGCAGCTGTAATACATGTCAGTCACTGCTCGTGAACTGCGATCAAACTGTCGAATTAGGCAGCGCCGATCAAAAATGAATCAAGACTGTTCCCACATTGCCTATTTTTCACCTCAAATGTTTTCAGACACATATTTTAGTGTACTGTTTAGCTGTAAAATGAGAAAATTTGTTACCAGGCCACCATGTTAGAAACAGGCAACCAAAATAAATAGCACCACCCACTGGCCGGACTACCTTTGGAAACTTGATGTTTCCTCTCCAGCAATTATTCCCTTGCCTGTCACTATCATCAAGAAAGATTACAGCGTAACACACTTTTCTTTACTGAAGTAAATTTTGTCAGCTGTATATTTGTCTCTAAGGTAATACAGTCTTCCTGCACTGTCAAACAACAGGAGGAAAAGTCAAAAAGAAGAAATCATGGGATGATGACCAAGCATTATCAATGAGAAGACAGTGTACTCATTCAATTTGTTATCTATGGTGAATGTTTGGTTGAGACTCCTCTTGTCTTTAACGTCTCACCTCAGCTCACTGAAGTCCTTTCTGAGGACCTCCAGGGCCCTCTGCAGAAAGTTCTGAATGGTATTACCCTTCTTCATCTGCAGGCAAAACACACACAAAGACACAATGAAAACATGAAGACAGTAATGCCTATGTTGAGCATATTGTTTGACCATGGGAACGATGTGTGTGTGGAATGTCACTGCCCCAGAAATATCCCATTATTAATGCTCTTCATAGTTTGCATGAAGTTGTGTCTTTACAGACACTGAAAACAGTGTACCAGAGTTGCAGCTCATCATGCTTTACCTTGACAGTCTTACGATGTCCGGAGCCATCCCAGTAGCTGAATGTAATCTCAATCTCCTCACCTGAAGATAAACATGCACACCATTTTGGACTGAGAACAGGTGTGAGTGTGCATGTATGTTTGTAAGTATAACAGGAAAAAAGCAAAGTGTTTTCCCAAATCTGGGACCGTTGTGTAAAATTAGGGTGCATTCACACCAGGATAGTCCAGGTGACTTGGTTCGAGGTTTCAAGTGGGCCAGGGTTTGCTCGTTTGGTCCGCACCAGAGTTCGAATGAGCATTCACACCACTCCAAACAGCCAAACTATTGGTGGAAGCGGACCAAATAGCGCTAGTGTGAATTTGTCCTAAGACATTTTGGGCAAACTGTGTGCTTGGGTTTAGAATTAAAGATACATGGATACACTGTTGAATGTAAGAACTAACAAGTAATGTTTGTGTTGTTTGTTTGTGTGTGCAGCAGATAACTCTGACACTTACTCTTAATCTTCTCCTGTTTGAGCTCCCACTCCTGCCTGAGTTCCTCTCTGAGACGATTCTCCTCCTCCTGAACACAAGAAGCAGACAAAGCCGATGTAAAGGTTTTTTAGAGGAGGGCCATGATGCATTAACAAAACATTTAAGACTGGTATCATAACAAATGTCACGGTATAAAAATGAGACCGTGTACCACTGTATTAACTGTATAAACACATGACTTTGTGCCACCAGCCAAAGCTGTTCCATGGCTAAGGTTTTGTTAGTTTAGGCTCTCGTGAGCTGAGTCTGTTTGTTCTGTAAAAAATTGGAAACTATATCTGGTTAGCCTGGTATTTAAAACCATTGCTTAGTTTGTGTGTGTCTCCGCAGATTGTCAGGATAAACTGAGCTTTAAATCCTACCAGTCTTAATTGTTTGATCTTCTGTGATGAGTCACAGTTGAATGCATCTATAGAGCTACCTGTTAAATACTAACTAAGTAGGATTTTTTTGCCTCTGAAAAACAGCCTCCAACGAGAGTAATTTACATTTTCCTTACCTCTCTGTCTCTATCAGGAAGGAAGCTTGTGTCCACGTCTGGATTTTTCCCCAGCTTTTTCTTCTTAACAGGAGAGTCTATGAGACAAACAAACATCTATTACAAAATTTTCCTAACATACGTGTTGCATCTTGTTTAATACGTATTAAAATCAAAGCGCAGAAACAACAAGCTGTTAAGTTGCAGGGGCCAGGAGGTGCGACTTTGTGGGGTCTCAGCTGGTGCAGATGAAGATGAGACTCCAAGTGCTGCTGGGTGGATTTTATTACCTTTAAACACAGCCATACTAGCTGTTTCTCTTTGTTTCCAGTCTTTATACTAAGCTAAGCTGACCATCTCATGGCTGTAGCCTGATATTTAGCCTACAGGTATGAGAGTGATGTCAATCTTCTCATCTAACCATCTGCAAGAAAGCTAATAAGCTTACCCAAAATGTGAAACTGTTCCTTTAAAGACATACTCAGCAGGATTTCCTATAAAAAATTTATGACTCACACAGAAGTAATCCCTCTCAGTCATCACATATCATCATCACACTAAAAGTGTGTGGTGGTGTATTTTTCTGCAGAGACTTTCCTGCTGCCTGTATTTTTTTATTTTCTTCTTATTTTCTGTGATCAGGACGTTTATGGGCATCCCCCCTACAGAGCTTAGGCGAGGTTGGGCTTTAAAAAAGGGAACAAGCAGTTGCCATACTATAATCACCATGTATTGAAGAGACACAATGCCAAAATAATAAAAATATAGCAAAGCCAAACACCAAACAAGAGTGAATTTGGGGTTGGTTTACTTTCAATGGCAAGTCTGTTTACGAACAGTAACTGATAATCCTTCAAAGTATACCTTAATGATGTTGCCTTAAAATACTATCACGGACCCACAACAGACTAAGCCCTCGCAAACCTGCAGTGGTTGAGACATGTTGGCTCTTTTATTGATTTAACTACTACAATTAAGACTTTTTAATACTTTCCTTGTCGTTATCTATATATTTTGGAATGCTGGGATCGCCTTCCTGTTTATCCTGTTGTTTCCCAATCTCTACAAGCACACGGCACATGGTTTTGACCTACGTTTGTATATACAGAGCAACCAGTCATCTCACTCTTTTTCCAAGACTAAATATATGTACTGTACAGTGTATAGTGTAAGGCCCTGACCACACAGAAAGCGTTTTAGCAGCTGGAGGTGCCTTTTTAATGAGAGTGAAGCTTTTTGCTCACGGTTTTTGCGTTGCGACATGACACATTTCTGCGCTCTTGTGTGATTTTTTTTTTAAAAAGGCAGTGCGGCGCACCTTGTGTATTGCAACCTGCGTAACGCTTTCTGTGCGATTGGGGCGTAATAGGGTCATTAGCAGTGCTTTAAACATCACAGAATAAATAAGCAACAAAATGGGTAACATTAAAAAAAATATTGACAAAGCAACTAAATCTAGAGTATAAACAGGTTTATACAAGAGAGAAATAATCAAACCTGACCTTAAAACTTCTATTCATATAATAAATGCATTATAAAGAACAACAACTCATAGCCTGTGACAAGGATATGGGTTTTGTTTGACTGAACCCCTACAAGTGTTTGAATATTTACCTTTTCTATTCACTAAAGAAGCTATGACTTGGAACAAATGATGGATTTAAGAGATAAACAGACAGAGGATGTACAGTATACTGCTAAAACTAATTCTCTGTTTTTCTATTTTCTTTGTGTTTTACCCACACAATACTCACAATCCTCTTCCTCTTCATTTTCTTCGTCCTCCTCTCCTTCATCTTCTGGGTTGAATGATAAACTGGCTATTTTCCTCTTCTGTTCCTCCTTTCGCTTCTTCTCTTTCTGCTTCTCAAGTTTACTGGAAACAGAGCATTGAATAATTAAAAAAACTAAATCAAAAGGTTGACAAACAACAGACGGGAATGATGGCCATATAAGTATCAGGGCTTCTTTGTGCTTAATATAAATGTGTTTTCAATATACAGTACATAGGTTCTTACATTTGTTTTTTGTTGTTAGTGGTCAAATTGAATAAATGCCTGAGAAACAAGAATTTTGGTTTAACCGTTGGCATCTGGCTGCAAGCTGTCTCTGTCATCTTTACGCTATTACGCTTGTTGTGACAGGTTGGATTGGACGGCACCTAGAGCTTTAATTCACAACAGGTCAGGTCAGAAGTACAAACCCTTGAGACAAAGCTTGTTTCCTTTCGTGGAAATGATTGTTTCCACACACACAAGAGTACTAATCAATCCCTTTCCAACTACAGGGATGAAGTCTGTTTAAAAGCACTCACAATAACTGTCAACTATTGGTTACAACTTTAAACCACAGCCAGCTGACATTCTGCCATTTTGTCTCATGTATCTGGAAAATAGAAAAATTGAGAGCCTTTGCTACAAAGCTTTCTGTATGTCTCATTGTTTTGCTTTGGCACAGTTAAGGACAACTTGTATTTTGAAAATTGAGGAACTGCCTATAACAAATCAGGAACTGACAATACCATGTACCTTGTCAGGTTACAATTATAGAGTCTCGGACAACATGGGAAGAGAAAAAGATGCAAAAAAAGTTCTTGGAATTTATTCAGTTTCCTTCTCAGTCACACAGTGGGTTATTTACACGAGAAAAACTATAAGTAGAAATTACTTGATAGTCTATGAAACAAGTTGCTTCAGTTCACAGCATAACAAAGGTTACATAAAACAGTGACGCGTTTTATTATGAACTTCTCTCACTAGCTCTCTTTTGTCATTGTTGACACAACTATTTCTGTCACATCTCATGTAAACAATCACGCACAGCACTCATAACGTCCTCCAGGAGAGACTGTCTGACAATTAGGGTCATCCTCTCGTAGTGATAGACAGCAAATACTGGAAGCTTCAGCCGCGTTGGGAGGTGAAAATGTTAATCTAAATGGCATGGTATCCATGAAACGGACAGCATAGCGTTGTAAAATGTGTTTCTTTTGTTTGTTTACTTAAAGGCATCGGTTTTTTAGGATTCTGTTATTCTACAGTATTGTTGTTTGTCTTGTTTTGTTGATAAAAAACATGACATGATAACCGCTCGTGACAAAACAAAAAGTTTGATCAAGTCTACTCCAACCCTTAATCTGCTGCTATAACAAGCTTTCTGCCACATGTTGGGTGCTTTCATTCAGCCACAAGTGCATCAGTGTATGACCTCACTAATGAGGTCATACACTGATGCTGGGTGCGTGATAAGGCCTGGCTCACAGTTGGTGCACCAGTTCAACCCCAAAGTTCCTGGATGTGGCTGAGGTCACAGTTGCGTGCAGGCCAGTCTAGTCCCTCCGCACAGAACTGCCTGACTTGATTACACATAATTACAAACAGAATGGAAAACGTGAAGAAAGAGGTTTGATTTCTCTGTAGGGTCCTTACCATAATGTTGTAAGAAACTCACTATAACAACTGGAACCTGTTATTTGAAAACACTTTTAATGGATGTAAATTGAGGGTGCACAATTGCCTGTGGGGATTACATCGCAGCGTGATTCGCTGTTGTGGCTGAAGCGGTCTCTCTTATAACGCCGGAGCAAAATTAAAAAATTGTTCTCTGTATTAGTCACTTAGACACAACGGAAAATGCGGACCAGATTGACAACTACATAAGTATCCCTTTAAAATGAATGCTTGTGATCATTCGTCTCAGATTCTGGACTTCCTTAGGATGTGTTTGTGAACTTCCACTGAATTATATTTTCCCTTTTGAATTGTTGCATTTAAATGATTTTACACACAGGAAAAGGTGGTACTTCACAAGAAAGCAACAGTTTGAGAAAGTTCAATAAAATTCATTATTTTTTTTCTCCTTAACTATGGCGACGCCTCAGAAATATCTTGGGAAACCATGGGTTGCGCCAAACTCAGGGTTTGAAATCAATGGTCTGAAATACTGTATGTTGCACTAACAAAGGCTTCCCTTAAAGAGGCCTAGCTTAAGCCATGAAAAAAGCCCCAGACCAAGCGTAAACAAAACAGCAGTCCTGTCCGCACAGTTCTGGCCATATGATATATCTGTCTAAGAGATTCTCTGCAAGACTTGAGCTGTATTTGTTAGTTTTGGTGCCACTGTTTTGACTAATAAATACAGAAATGCTAAGAGCAGTAATCAGTAGTTTGTCTCTGCTACGACACATCAATCCATGAGCACCAGAGGATGTTTTTTTTTCATTAAAAGTGTTTGTAACAGCCAAAACCAACAGCGGAGTGACTGCCAATTACAGAGTTGTGTGCTCTTTATCACCAACAGAAGCTACTGTGTGAAACCTAGCCAGAGGGGCAGTAATAACTCACAGCTGGAGCTCTTTGGACTGCTCCTTCTTGGCCAGCTGTTTCTCCCTCTCCTTCACCAGTGCCTCCTGCTTGGCCTTCATATCGTTCAGTGTCACCAGACCTGATCAAGACATAAGCACAAATAGGTTAAACGAGAGTCACGTGGATATTTTCTGTCAGTGATGTCATCCAATGTATCTAATTCACAAGTCACTATATAGTAAGGCAAAACTATGTTTATTTTTTCTTTCCTTCTTCATGTATTTTAACATTTTTTAGGCAGGTGACAGGTTGTGGTGTTACAGGAGGGTTCATGGGTAAAAACACAGACTCTCACCGACTGTGCTGGACTTCAGCTCTGCCTCCACAGCATCATAGTGAGCTGAAAATTTCTTATCGATGTTGGACTTGACCATGTTGTCCTGTGACAAAACACACAAACACACACACACACACACACGCACAGCAGAGAGCAGACACACACACAGCAGAGAGCAGACATACAGGTGAGTTAACATGTACTTGAAGCACTTTGAGAGGGTGCCTGTAGAAGACTGTACTGAGATATTATATAGGCTCTTTATCACAAACATTATTTTGTCAAACTCAACTTGGCTGGTATGTGATGTAGTTAGGACTTATAATACTGTAACGGCGACCCCTTCACTGACCCCGCAGGTCGTTGGCCCTCAGGGATCTAACGTTACCGTTATTATTACCTATACAGGTTTTAGACAAAAGATAATGGAGCTGAATTATAGTATATAATAAATAAACGCGTTATAGTGTTGGATAAAACGTTACAAACCTCTGCAATCTTCTGTTTGAGCTGTTCAAGCTGTTCTCTCTCTTTCTCTCGTTTTTTCATCAGCTGCATGGCTCTCCCAGCCTCACTGGCTGCTCCTTTGTACTGCGCCATGTTGCTGTCTTTCCTCTCGACGCTCGCTTTTGTGAAATTACAGTTCACAAATGACAAAAGCAGAAGTTAAAATCTGAAATAACACAGAATTGTTTCTAGAGCTGTTGAGACAAACCTCCCACCGCACCACAACAAGAAAAATGGCGACGCCGAAGGGCATGCTGGGTAGTTACGGAATATAAATGATGCTTTCAGGTACCTCAGAAAACATCGGACTTAGGAAAACGGACAGCAACGGCTGAACAAAGACAATTTACAGGAGATTTCACAGTGTTATGATGTTAAATTAGATAAAGAAAATAGATATAGGGATAATTGCTTTACCCAAATCAAAAATCTTTTTTTAAAGATTAATTTTCAAATAAATAGTAAATCCACAAACCTAAGAAGATACAGCACTAAATGTTATTTACCCTCTATGATACTGTGTTGCTTCAAGGTAACATACCCAGTTTTGGCTGCTTACACTCACACAGTATCTCCTCAATTATGTTGCAATACTTAAAAAAAAAAAAACAAAGGAAAAAAAGAGCCAGGGCCCTAAAGAAATCAATGGCATTGTTTATATTGTAACATGACTGTCTAGAGGTCATGTTAAGTCCCTTTTTCAGGACCTTCTTGATGTGGTTCAGCTCCACCAATTCTCTCTGCAAAAATGGTTTGTAAACATCTTTTACAAATAATTGCATAAATATAAAATAAAAAATTGCAAATACTGTCTTCAAGCAACACCATGTGTTTATAGAGTCCCACCACGTCAGTTTCTGGTATTGTGTGGTTAGGTTCAAATACCATTCAAAAGCATAATGGTCATCATAATTTTCTTTTTATTCTCAACAGATAAACCTAGGTAAGTTCGATGATAATTTCAATAAAACTCAGGAACGGTCTACTATAACAGTGCACTTTGTGAGTCCTCTCTGCAGAGCATTCTCTGCTTATATTTATATTTTTCCTACAATTTTCTTCAATTTACAGAGTGAATGTAATATTATTCTATGACTCTTCAAAGAAGAAGATGGTAAAATTAGTAATCCCCGGTTAATGTTAGTACGATGCATCAGAATTTATTAATTTGGAAGACAACAAGTTGCCAGCAACCCAGCAGTAATACAACAAATGGTAACATACAGTCTCTCATTAACAAACAGGCATTTGAATGTAAAACGAAAAATCAAACACTGAAATATTCTGATTGGGCTGTTGCACAGTGGTACAATGTTGTCTGAGGGTAACGTTTAGACAAAGACACTTGTGAAAAGAGTTCATTTTTAATGTTTTTCAATTTCAGATGGCATGAACTGAACACAGTGATGACAACTTTACACATTTTCCATGAGTATCGCATAATATTTTATAAAAATTTTTGGTTTTTTTTTTTCATTGCTTGATTGCATTTTTTTCATTGCTTGATAAATGACTGATTGAAGATCAGTGAAGATTAATCAGAATTGAACGTTACTGTTTATTTTTCCACTGATCATCTAAATATTTAATTCTCAGCATTTATTGATTGATTCAGCTGTGCAAATACCTGTAAAATTCATTTTTTACACAATCTATTTGGTGAAAGAAAACAAAACACAGAGATATTTTGACATGTATTTTATTGATAGCTCAACACAGTTACGCTTTAATCAGAATAAATTGTTGAACAATTATAATAATGATAATGACACTATGTCCACTGCTACTACTACAATTACAGCTACTTCTTCTCCAATGCTACAATTACTTATTCTACTGCTGCTGCTACTACTACTACTACTACTGATAATAATAATAATAAGGATACTACTAATAATACCAATAATAATAATAACAATTATAGTAACTTGTATGAATTGGCTCTACATACAAAACATATCAAATAGCATTCACATTACCAGGTTGCAGAACTACACCAATTAAACAACTAAAAAAAGACAAATTTAAATAAAATTCTCTCACACTCACTCAGACACTCAGTCACTCATTATGTCTCACATTCATACAGTATGTTTGTCTTGATGCCAGTCCTTGTTGGACAGTGAAATGGCAATTTGACTGCAGCAGAGAGCGAGAGACGTACAGAAGGGAGCAATGATAACATTCACAGCGCACATACATAAAGACCGCAGGCATGGAAGGAAGGTGTTGCTCAGCTGTATGCAAGGCACAAAAAACCTAGAGGGAGAGAGAAAGAGAATAACTCAAATGATTGTTTTTATAAACTCTCCCCCTGTCAGGGCATATGGAGGGAGAGAATATGGAAAGATTTATTATGTGAGTAAATTTAAAAGATTTATTACATGAGCAAACAGAAAGATTTATCTTGCAAGTTGAAAGGTATTACTTTGAAAACAATTAGGAGTGTAAATCATGTGAAGCCCTTGTCACCTAAAGTCAGGTAGAGAGCAGGAAGTCGTGTAGCAAGCTGATTCTTTGACTGCTGAGTTGAGTGTGTGAGTTGACTCATGATAGGTTATTTTAGATAGATAGATAGATAGATAGATGATAGATAGATAGATAGATAGATAGAGATGCTTCCACCTGCAATGTCTAGTGTGATTTGCTTAGCTAGCCTGAGTACTAGCACTTCTAAAGCTCACTAACACATTACATCTTGGTTGTTTAAGCCATACACTACGGGGATAAATAAGTTGTGGCTGTCACCAGAAATAAAAAGCAAACATTAGGCTCCAAACAAATTCCACATTCACATGATTTCAATTTCCTTTCACATTAAGGCTGTAAAGCCGTTTTCAGCGTGATGATGTTCTGTAGTCTCATTTAGCCACCTGTTAGCACCAACTTCACATATTTAGGTATTTAGTGATGTATTTATGTTGTATAACAACATGTGAAATTCCTCTAAGCTTGTGTTAACATAGACTTTATTTCAGGCACCTTACTAAGAACCTATGTGAAAAATGGGATGAAGGACGCAGAAGTACAAAAATGCTGCTTCTTTTCCCGGTTTTAGGAGGTGCTGGTAGGTGAGTTTTGTTACCTTTGGACAGAGGCAGGCTAACTGTTTCCCCCTGAATTAAGTCTTTGTGACAAGCTAAGCTAACCAACTGTTGGCTGTAGCTTTATATTTATTGTTCATTTACCATATGACAGTGCTATTGATCCTTCAGTCTAATTCTCTGCAAGGAGTCTTTTTTAAGTCACAGACCTTCAAACATTATAAAAACAAGGCCGTGATGAACACAGTTTTTAAAAAAAAATGCTGCATTAGAAAACTGTGCTGTGTTTTTGTGAAGACTAAAGTAAGTATCACCTAAGGACTTCAAACTGGCAGTTGATCATCATTCAGATCTTTCAATATCATCAACGATTTCACAAAGATGTCATGTTGTATCCTGAATGCTGCCATGTATTGGAACTATTCTCTCTTGTGGACATGAACAGGAGATTTTGATGGATGCTGATGCTTCAAGAACTCTAATTAATGATGCCCCAAAAGGGGTTCAGTCACATGCCTGCAGTGATATCACTGATTAGGGATTAGCCAGATGTGTGCAACATGCTTTAAAGTTTTTACTCAAAGAGAGCAGATTCTGAGCCTGTGTGCAATAACTATTGAGTAGAAAAATCTTATGTAGCACGATGTCTTTATATTGAAAGAAAGTCTGATTTCCTCAGTCTTGTATCATTGTAACTGAATAGCTTTGGGTTTAAAACTGTTGTTCAAACAAAAATAGGATTACAGATGTCACATGTGACCTGGGATATGAGTTTTCACTATTTTGGACACTGTATTGTCTAAATAATAAAAGCATTGGGCATATTATTGAAGATGAGCTCTAGTCATAACCTAAATATGTAACTGCAAGTAGACATTGCTTAATGTCATGGTTCATGAGCTAAAAACATTGGGAACCACGGGTTTAGAGCAACTGTTCTATCAAGTGAATCGTCTGCTGTATTTGATGAATGAGTGACCATATGACTCTGTCACCAATGTGCATGACTACATGAGAAGGGAATTTTCATTACACCAGCATACCAGACGTGTAGACAGGCGAGAATGGCCAGGAAAATACCACAAAGGAAAGCGAAGGGCACAGCCAACAGCAAGGAGAGACACTGATACGTCCAGATACGAGCCTTCTCGAAGCCAACGACACTGTAAAGCCACACTTGGTCTATGCTACGAGGTCTGTCGGGCTCCGCAAGTACGTCACTAACCTCCACCTACAGACAAGGAACAAGAGAGTGGGTGGTACGAGTCAAGTAAGTTTATTTATGGAGGAAATGAGAAAAAAAACAAGTGTTGACTGAGTTGCTTTATAGCTTCAGATAAGACAGGGAAAACTGAGTGACTCAGACACAAAGAGAGTTACAGTAAAGATGTGAAGAGATAAAAGCACAATTAAATGATAGAAATTGCCAAATTCTTGAGCTGAAAAAGAAATGACACCCATTTTTCTGACATGTGCAGAAGTTTGAAAACAGAGGCCCAAGAAAATCCCCTACACCACCACTGAAATCTCTAGCACTTACGATAAGGACCTCTGTCTTAAAAATCTGGCCATTCAGTATTTGGTATGTTCAAGATCTTAGAGGTGACTGAAGATCATGTGTTTTGCTTGGTTTAAAGGTAAAATTGGACAGCTGCCTGTCATACACATAGAAGGGATAAGGGATAATTTGTTTTCTGAAAAAGAGATTGTAGTGGAAGCAGATATAATAAAAATTAAATATGGCCCAAAATGGAACCTTGGGGTGCACCACATGAGATAGCAGTATGAGAGGATGACAAATATTCTATTTTATATATGAAATCAACTGCTAACACTGCTATGGCAAACAACGTAGATTCACAGAAAGGGGACAAGCGAACCTTTAGATGCTGGTTGATGCCATAAGGGTCCCTGTTGACAGGACGGGTGGGCTTTGGTGATGGTGTTGGTGTTGGTGTAGCAGGGGCTGTGGGAGGGGTGGGAGGTTTGGGTACAGGGGTGGGAGATTTGGGTGCTGGAGTTGAGGCTTTGGATGCAAACTCTGGAGGAGGAGGAGGTGTGTTTATCTGTTCTGCTCCTTCATCGTCCTCATCACTGTCATCGTCAATCTTACACTCCACCAGACAGTCATCGCTTACCATCATCATCCTCGCTGAGGGAAGAGGCACATGCATGAAGATAAATAGTCACAATTCATTACATGTGGGATATGTGCAGACGCCCTCTTCTGATCTTGTCTAACATTAATATACATGCATTTATGCTGCAAACCAGTGCACAAACACACACGCAGATACACCCCTGCTGCACATTGCAGGCATGTTGTGTGTAACAGCGAGCTGAGCCCTGGCACTACCACCTGTTCTTTAGCCCCCAAAAAAGAAGCCATACCCAAATCTGTAAATAGCAGCTGGTAATTTTAAAATTACACTTTTAAAATAGAACACGTATAGTAAAAGAGAATTTGTGCCATTTTTATCTTCAAATATGATTTAAAGGCTGAAATGACGTTTAATAAACTGATTAAAAGACTTTTAATTAAGTTGCATGTATAAGATATGAAATTCAATATTTAAATGAAACAAGTGCTTCGAGGTTTAAAAGAAAAGGCATTATAACTCATATCCTTGGCGAGGAATCATCACAGCAGATCAAAGACAGGGACAGACGCAGTAGAAAGGATGAATCATGTCTGACTTACCTTCCTTAAAGTGCTATCTTAATCCTGTATCAGTGACAGAGACCCTTGCAGAGAGACAAAGCAGGGGAGCCCTGCAGAGAGTGCTAATCTAAAATGTCAATGAGATCAGTTCAAACGCTTAATCACAATGTCCCTCAGAGCTGAGCTGGCTTATGAGAACTCATACAGAGGCACACACACACACACACACACACACACACAGACACCCACAGTCTTTGACTTGGAGCAGCAGAAGTGCTAATGTGGTACATTGCCTCTTATTCCTTGTGTGTGCGTGTGTGTTGGGTGACTGTGTGAAGGGGGTTATTTTAGGAGGAGGAGTGGATGGGCCTTAAAGATCACGTTACAGCACTTGGTTGTCGTCGTAACACTGAAATTCAAACAATCACACACACACACCAACAATACAGCAAACAAGTGTAAATTCAGACTCTGAATGGATACTTAGATTTTACAGAGCGATAAGTCAGAAGACAGAAGTTGCAGATCAAGAAATGTTCATATGGGGGGGCAGGAGGTTTTGGCAGGGTGTAATGGGAGGTGGGCAGTTGGGGGGATTCCCCACATGAAAATATATATTGCAGGTAAATAACAACAGAAAACTGCCAATAATTAAAATCCTGCTATCTCTTCTTCCTGCAGTCGTCAGCATGTGAAGCTCGAAATATCAACACTGTTCACCTTCATTTTTTATTTCCATCAGAAGGCCAATTCAGCTGCTTCTTTGTGTGTGTGTGCTGCTCCCTAATGCTGACTTACTGCATAACAGTCAAGTTGTGAAGTGATCTCTTGGCTAAAATCTGTGTTTAATATTGTCGGACCACACTGTCAGTAAGCCAGTCAGACAATCAAATTAATAAACAGCAGGTGATAATTAGATCATATCAAAACATTTAGACGTTAGTGGAAGGCCATTTCTAAGCATTTATTTTTGGACATTTTCTTTTTCTTTAAATAATCAATCCTCTGGCCCTGACATAGTTTTAAGACTGTAGTCCAAACAAGATCTTTATTTAAATCCATACCCTAAGAATAAACCGTCAAGCTTAGCATTCCCTTACAGAGGTTACCGACCTTTTTGGTTTGTGACCCTTTAAAACAAAGCTATGTCCACTTGTGGCACTTTGGCCCTCCCACAGTTTGCATTGCGTGTCTCTGAGTTGAGAGCAGTTCAACAAAAGAGTGGTATTTCTGTCATTTTAAGTTTTTAGAGGTATGAAGAGGGGAAATATTTCAGTATTTTGTAATGAAGAAGCTAAGATTAGAGAAAAGACAGGGCAAAATACCTTTATTTTCAAATGTAATCATCTTGAGACCTCTCCAATTTACCTGTAGGGGCCGCGACCCCAAACATCACAGTTCAAACATGAGGACGCAATAAGTATTGTTTAACATTGTGACTGTACACCTGCAGTTCAGTGGTATTATTTCATAACAGGACTCAGTGAGTGGCACAGGTTGCTCCAAATTTTGTCTAGTAGTGAACTGAAGATACACAAAAAAGTTAAAGGGAAAATTCACCACTTTTTACATAGATTTTCACTCAATGTTGGTGGTAAATTTAATAAACTGAAACGATAAATTCCTCAGTGCATGCTATATTGTCTGAGAAAGTGGAGTTCTCCTGCTTATGAAGCTGTGCCAGTAGTGCCTACATGTACCAGCATGCATGGGGCCATATCCTCTTGCATAGCCTTGGCCTCTCTGCACTGCATTTTTTCAGAATGCCCTTTACAACCGGAAACTGATGCTGTTACATTGTGTCTTCGCTTAGTTTTAGTTGAACCTTACACAGAGACACTGACTTCCTGTCAGATGCAGCAGCACCTTGGGCTGACTTCTTGAGTAGATTTTACAGTGCAGCACAAGTCCAGCAGAGTGCTGTGCCTACTGTTTAATGCCAATTCAAGTGCTCCGGATAGCTTAGGGATACTTTGATGATGACTGAATATTGTATTAGGTTCCAATTAAAATTTCAGAAGCTAGAAAACCTAAGGGGAAAACCTCATAGTAGTTGTTGCAGTTGCCCCCACATGGCCCCCTGTAGATCCACCCCTGAAATACAGTCATTTATGGAGTTTAAATACACCGACACCCCTTTAATCATTCATCACTTAATCATCTTTATTGAATTCTTCTTTTTTTTTTTTTTTTACAACATATACAATTGGACACAGTAAATTTAGTGACATTATCAAACAGTGATCCAGAATAACAGGGTGTTTTAATCATAGAAGCAGAATCAATTGAAAAAGGATTCTGCTTCTATGTTTCCAATACTGAAACACGACAGAGGGGAGATGCCATATGTAAGAACATTTCAAATGCTTTTGGAGTCAAAGTAATTGTACACCTCACTGCAAAAAATCCTGAAACAATGGGACCTGTTGATGGTGCTAGATATAGTCAGAGGGGGGCCGAAATGTGTGGATGAATGAGACAAGAGTTTCGATCGTGGCTCCAAAATGTTGCCGTTGCATTCACAGTTTAAACCAGAGGAAGTCACTGAATCCTCTCTGATGTGGGGAACATTTTGGCTCTTGAGGCTAGGGCACAGTTTCCAGTTGAAGGGTAAGTCAACCAAAGCCCTGAGTGAGAAACTCTTACTTATTCCTTTGAAGCCAAACCTGAGTTAGCCCGGCTCTAACTCTGCAAAAGCCCTGAGTTTTGGCCTGCGTATCAGGCCTTGTGTCACATATGAGGGGGAATATGTTTCCATCTTTGTGTGTGTGTGTGTGTGTGTGTGTGTGTGTGTTTGTGTTTGTGTGCTAATGCTGCATGCTGCTATAAAGTACTGACCCCAATGCTTACAGTCTTCCTAGCTAACATCTATGGGGTCCCGAAATGTTCAATTTTCATTGAATAAATAAATAAATAGTATAAAATAAATATTCACATGGATGAATTTTGTAACATTAACAATGATTTGCAAAATAATGATTGACAAATTATAAAACCCAGTTCATTATTATTAAATGTTGTTTCATTATAAGTTGTATAGGTAATGGAATCGTGGCGCATTCTGGGGCAGCACCGCCATCTTGGAAGGATAAGTGTCCATAGCTATGGTAGCTGCCGGTTTATTATTTGTCATCTGTCAAGTGTTCATCGTCAGAAATGTGCAGAAAAGTACATGCGAAAGACAAATGCTCATATATAGAGAAGCTCTCACCAGAGGCAAAAGAGCAAATGATACAAAATTTAAGTTACTTAACGACTAACTCATATCTGGATTTTGGGACTCATTCATTAACGTCCCTGATGTCTATCTGTTGTTTGGCGTCAGCATCTACACCTGTCAGCAATTCAAAAACTTAAAATCTTTGGAGGTCCATGTGCAGTTTACAAATGGTTGAGTACAGAACCTTCAGATCTAAAAGCCAAATCCTCACTACACAATCATCTGGACAAAGATGAGCTAGCTAAAGGTTATGCTAACTGGATGCTAAATGACAAAATGTCATTTAATCATGCATAACTAGTCTAGTGGTATCTAGCAAAGTGAAACACACAGCGTTTGTGTCTGATTGTATACTATGTATGTATACCACATCTGGTGTTTAAAATCTTATCCAACAAGTAGTGTTATGTGTTAGTTCAGCAGTTCTTCTTGACACTTAGGCTACAGAAAGCAGCCAGCAGATGGCGCTTGCACCAAGCCCCTGAGGAAAGGACACATTTTTGTAATGGCCAAACAGTAGAATTACAACTGCCGAGTTCGTCACGTGATGCCATGGGGCCCAAAAAAGGACTTTTCCCCATTGACTCACATGGCAAAAGAGACAGCTGTGGATACATTTTTTCGAGATGCACAACCTCAATCAAGTTAGCAGTGTGTTAAACCGGTAGTAGCTGGCTTGGTAAGTGGCAGTCGCTTGTGCACTTGCTTTATGGGCCCAATGATGCGGAAGCAGCACTAATCATCTGGGCTTCATGTGCCACTCAACTTTCATAGGAATGAATGGGGTCCTGCTGTATCCATGTCTGTTAATAAATCCATCCTCTTACCCTTATCCTTCCAAAATGGCCAACTTGCTGTTGATGACAACACATTCACATTCCTTTTTCACTCGTAGCACATTGTTTTTGTTTTCAGAAAATCACCCTTTTTCAAAAAATCTATTTTTGGTTCTACTGGCTGTTTTTCCAATAACTTTTATGTCATGTGTCTTCTTTTTAATTGTGTCACTTGTAATGTTAGTAGGCAGCATGCTCAGTCTTGTTAAAGCTAAAGCCTAAAAGCTGTGGATGTTACTTGTCTGTGTCTATTTATAGCAGCAGCCTCTAGTTAGTTGATTCAGAATAATGCTGGCATAGTTGTTGCTCTAGCTATTAGGTGGTAACTGGCCAAATTTGGTCGCAGATGTTAAGCCTGATTAAGAGGCATGAGGCATGTGATTGGTTTAAAGGTGGAAGGGCAGTGACTACACCACTGTTGAGGAAAGTGATGGGAAATAAAAACTGACATGAAATAAAAGAGTCATTAGGAAAAATGCCATGATGAAATAAAAATGTACTTTTGAAAAGGGGCATTTCGATACGAATAATATTCTAATATGATATCTAATAAAACTGAGTTAGTATAAACCTAATGATGAAATAACATTTCAAAATGAGTTGAGTTTTAACAGCTTCCTCAGTTACTTTATAAAATGTTAGTTCATTTATAGAGTTTACACAGTTTCTTCATGTGTTTATTTATTTCATAATGTCTTATTTAATATTGAACACTTCAGGGTTCCATAAACACCTCCCTTTATCAAAATTACTTTTATTTAACATAATATGCAGAGTTCAAACCTATCAGATTTATTCAAGTGAAATAAATGTGACAAGTAAAAAATGTGAAGGCACTCAGGCCCCAGATCAGTATTTGTTTTAAAATGAAGCAGACATTATAAGGGTGGGCTGATCTCAGACCTGCCACTAGGGGGCAGCGTCAGTATTTTGTTGTTGTTGTAAGTATTATGGCAACTACTTTTAAAAAGTCAGTCTTGTGATGTCACATCCCTGATTCTCCAAAAAATTACAAAAGCCTGGGGAACAAAAATAGACCAGAACATAAAAAGACCAAAACCAGCTGGAAAACAGACACACTGGACGTACAGTAACACGGCACCGAGACTAGTGGCACTATGAGATGGCAGAGACGCAAATATTATACATGTGTCGAAAAAATGGATCAAGATCTCCACCAAATGCATCAGTATAATCATCATGGTCAAACAATAAATCAATAATTCCACTCATCCTCTCCTCTCTCTCAGTCCACCGGTCTGAAAAGGGCCCTTCCTCTGAGGCCAAATCCTACTTTTTTGGCAGCGGGGGCAGCTTGAGGAAGAGAGGAGGAGGAGGCGGAAGAGGGAGCAGGGGTGGTGAGGGTGGACGGCGGCACGGCAGGCTGGCGAGACAGGAGCTCTTTGAACACTGAGTTCATCTGACGACTGATCATCTCCTGAGAGAGCAAAAGGTGGAGAAGCAAACAGCAGGGGAGAGAGGTATGGAGGATAATAAAAATGTAGCCCAAACAAGAAAAAGTAGAACAAAAGACCTGCGACCAGTAAGAACTTTCAGCTACACAAGATTCTGCATGGATGTGGCATCCGAGTTCATCCAGAGGGTTATCATTAGGACTGATATCAGGTGACTGTGGCCAGAATATGTAATTTCACATTAAACCTAAGGTAGGCAGAAATCTGGAAAAGGCGAAAAAGAGAACGGCAGAATTTGACAACACGCCCCCCTTCTGCAGCTCTCCCCTTTCTGTCCTAAGCCCCTCCCACCAGATGACCATGGGGATAAGCATGTGCTTCATCCAGTGTTTCCCATACTTTGATTTATTTAATCGTATGTCTCTTACTGTTTATCAGAACACAAATGAGTCAAGAATTAGCTAGCAAGCCAAGCTTTGCTCCATGCCACTGCGGACTGCTTCTCTGAGAGGAGAGCAGGTTCCGGAGATGGAGTTGGTCAGCGGCTGTAGCAGCTCCAATTTTTCTAGCGCAAACCCCCAGTGCCAGGTCTAACCTGTGTAACAGCATCAACAGAAAGTTTGCAGCTCTCAAAGGGAGTCGGGGCTGTTTGGTCTGCTAAAGCTGGGGTTTGCACTGGCTGGATTTAGGTAGCTGCAGCTGCTGACTGGGGATCAGTCTCGTGAGGGAGTCTATTGCAGCAGGGAGTGACGCAGAGGACACACTCTGATTTTATTTTCTAGCTAACATTAGTTACATGAACGTGAAGTTGAAGCCCTGGTTAGCAGAAGGCTAAACTATAAGCAATGTTTTCTTTCCATTCCTTTAAGGGTTTGCCAAATTGACACTTATTTTATTTTGTTTATTGTTAAACTCTTTTTTTAGACTCTCTTTTTGATCAGTCTGTCTTCCTTTTTTTGGTTGCTTTGCATTGTAGGGAGTTGTTGCCAGTGCTGGAATAGCAACTTCCTCTGGAGGTTTCTCCGCCATCGAATTAGGCTTTCACTGAAGGGACGTGCACACACATCTGCATTTGTAAAAACGAAAATAGGAACGCCCTCTCTCTGAAATGACCTGTAATTAGCCAGGGTCTCCCGTCACGGGCTAGAATTTGTATTTGAATTTGCCTGAAAACAGAGCCTAGAGGAGATAGAGAAGTCTAGTGTTCTTAGTTCACTTGAATTACAATATGCTTAAATTTTAATAAGGAATAGCTGCCCAGTAACAGCAAAATAAAACTGCCTACCCCAGCTTTAATGTTGCTTAACTATGTTATGGAATCAATGCTTTGATCTGCGGGTATTAAAGTACATTTATAACTGCTTTGGCTCTTTTTTTTTCACAACAGTTTTAATATGCAAAGAGCATTTTTACTATGTGCACAGATCAGTTTCCTTTTACTTAACATTATCCATTAACCAGCATGAATTGCTAACTACTTCACTACAAGTGCTGCGCAATTCAAATGCAAAGCGCTGGTGGGAAGAAAAGAAGAAAAAGAAATGCAATTTCTTTCCTTTTGATTACTGTCAAAATGAATCTGTTACACTAATGTAAATTGAGGTTTAATGTGATTTGCCTTCCAGCATCACAATACAGTGTTACTGTGGTTTGCTCCATTTTGAATTATTAAACTAAAACAAAAGTAGTAAGGGTTTGCTGTCTTGGATAAAAAATAGTTTTGCAGAATAATGTGCTTGTTATAGCCACAGTCACGTAACATTTCCCACCATTTATCAACTATGTGTTAGAATCTTTCTTGTCATTTCATTGTGAATATCTAAATTTGCTGCACTTGAACAGAAAACTTTATAGTCTGGGCAAAGCTCATACCTACCCTCCTAACACCCACAGTCAGTTAGATCACACAGTAGGCACAGTATCTTTTGCATGGTATGTTTAAGTAGCAACACATATACAAATGGAAGTGAAGGGAGATTTCTGCAGAGGCAAGATCCATATTTATCTGGTCACTGAGCATAAATGTTCTGTATAACACGTTACAAATTTAGCTAAGCAGCTGTCAGTGGAAAACTGACAGTGTGCACAAATTATTCACCGACAGAAAGAGACATTTAGTACAAAAAGTCTGATTAGTTAGATTCCCTTTTGAACTGGGGTTATTGTATCATAGGTTTCTTATCTTTAGCCTTTGATGTCGAAACACTGCGAGATGTAGCTTCACTGGAGCAAACTGTTGATATCTGGGACTGTTAGCTGGCTTTTCAGCACAGCAGCTTGCTGCGAAGAGTTATCTAATAAATTGATGAAATCTGATTTTTGGGACAGAGAGTCAGTGTGTTTCTAGAATCTTCTGGCATCAGAAATATCACAGAATTTGATGAGCAACAGCATTTATAGTTTCACAAGAGCTGAGGGCCTCACAGGTGGCCTCAGAGTCCAGGATGAACTACCAACCTTGTCGACTACTTGTCTGTCTGCCTGACCAAATGGCGGTCTGTCTGGGGGTCTGAATCCGCCCTGTCTCACAGTGTCCAAAGTGTGTCTTCGCTCTTGAGACCTAAAAGACAAAAGGTAACACAAGTAAGTCAAAACATAACTGATAGAGATAAGATAGTATAGACAGAGATCACTTTAAGATATACTGTCAATATACTAGATCCTTGTTTCATGGTTGGGCAAGAGAGGCTTTTCTCCGTCTTCTCACACTACAAAGACTGAAATTTTTGACTTGGCAATCCATGTCATGTCAGATCATAACAACTGCACAAATTTCTAGTCAAAAATTGTCTCTCTGTGGTACTTGTTCCTCAATCATAGCTACATTAGCACTTGCTAGGACGACAAAGACTATCCTCCTAATATCGGCGAGGTTGCCTTTTATTAGCTGGTGTGTACAATATGTGATTACTCACAACACCCTGTTATCTTAAACCCGCAATATTTGATTTGTTGGTCACTTTTGGATAGCAGAGACCAGCTGTGAACACAACACTGATATATTATCAACCTACAAAGTTGATATCATGAACTTAGCAGTAAACCATTGTCTGTTTACACATTCAGCAGATAGAGCAACATGAGCATTAATTTGGAGTCATGTTTCTGTCCATCCAGTTTATGTAACACCAGTATGTACTCCCCTTTAGCTTTGTCTTGGTCCCCACCAACTCTTGAGTGAAATATCAGGCTCTTTAGCTGCTAAATGCTCCACTGTGTTCACCACCAAATCCCTGACTTAGTCTGTTTGTTGTTTGGCACTGAGCAGGTAGCACATGGTAAGTTAATCAGAGCTGACAAGAGTGGTGAAATGAACCAAAGCAGTAACGTTGCCGGTTGTAAAACCAAAGCAATGAGCTGAAAGACACTAAGCACAGTCAGGCTCAGGTCCAGTTTTGCTAACCTGCACCTGCAAAGCTCAATAATGTGGTGACCTGTCAATTATCTCTAAGTCAAATCCAGACCTGCCCTGACCTACTACGCCCTGTGACCTGACCTGAGATTGAAAACATCATTTTGCTGTTACACCATTTTGCATAATGTACTATCCCATTGTAAGCTCCCCCTTGTTGCTGATGTATTGCCAAGTGACGCAAAGATAACCGATTTTGCAGTAATCATCTGTTCACATAAATCTGTTCACTACACAACAACTGCCCTGTTGCTATTAGTCAGTTGCCGTCTTCACCTGCAAAATGTCTCTCAAATTAACACCAACTGATTAGGAAGAGCCTCAAAGTGATGACAAAACACACAAAAAATCACAGAGATGCAAAGAAACTGTAAAGAGACACACAAGTAACTATATGAAGGAGCAAACCAACCACAAAGAAACACAAAATGATGACAAAAAGACACAGAAAATCAAAAGGAGACACAAAACCACAAAAAGATGCATCACCACAAAGTCATTGACTTGCTCCTAGGAAAGAAGGTGGCTCCTCTTGCCTATCTGTGCCCAGGGGGCCATTTTTTCATAATCTGCCCGTGCCCGTACTCGTGGATTTCAATAAATATCATTTGTTACCAGTCACAAGACCTTTTTGCAGGTTACGGGGCTGTTACCCAACCTGGTGCAGGAATATGCTCTAAACAGCTACATAAAGCAATGCAGAGCCGCACATTCAGCTGATAACATAAAAGCAACCCCTTCCACACATGATCCATTTTTAATATAAGAATGTTAGTTGTAGCAGCTTGAAAGTATGTTAATGGTAATGTTGTGCGTTGTTCCTCTGTGATTTCTTTTGAATGTTTCTACATGAATAATATTTATCCCTTTATCTCTCTGTTTAACATTCTAATCCTACATACTCCTATACAGTATATAAGAGGCTGTAAACCTCTGTGTATTTGAGCACAGAGTATTTTCATACAGCATGTATTGTGTCCAAGGTGTGTGTCAGTCTTACACTGGCAGGTGTCGTGTGGCAGGAGAGGTTGGAGGCTTTCGATTGGGGCTCCCCTCACTTCCTCTCTGTCTCCCAGGCAACGAAGCACTGTCACTGTTCACCCGCATCCTGTCAAGATGTACATGGAAACATTGAAACTTTGTGTAATGTGCATTTATGTGCAAGTGTTTGTACGTGAGTAGAACTGTGTGTATTAATGTGAAAGTGAGTATTTCTGTGTGTGTGTGTGTGTGTGTGTGTGTGTCTATGTGTCTGTGTGTGTCTGTGTGTGTCTGTGTGCATTTTGCTGTCTACATCTACTGTGTTTGTTGGTGTGAATCTATTCTTAAATAGCAGTGTGCATCAACTACATGTGTGCACATGTCTGTGTATGTGTGTGTGAGTGTGTGTCTGTGTTTGTGTGTGTATGTGTGCCTACCGAGTTGTGTTCTCCGTCTGTGGATCTTCTGCTGTCAGGTTTCCAGTGCTGCCTCCTCCTCCTCCTCCTCCGTCCTCTCTTTTCCCTCGCTCTGACCTGAGGGAGGAGAAGAAGAGAGAGAGATATATTAAGAATATGTTTCACTACAGAAAGTACAACCAGTACAAGTTTAAATATGGGATAAAGGTTGAGCGACAAAACAACTGTATGATGGAACAGAAGCAGGAGTGATATTAAATGTGACTAGATTTTTTATATAGAAAAATTTCAAGATGAGGCAGACATCTATAGCTCTGGACAAAATGGTGCAAATATCTTACAATAACACAATAAGCCTGTGTTGGTGTTAAGTTAAATTTATGGTAATTTTTGATGCAATGGCTTTTAGCGATGTTATATCTTAAATTGTAATTAGGTATTTCTGTAAATTGTCCACCCCCTGTTTATGCAAACTGCACTTCATCTACACAACTACTGCATGTGCTATAGTCAGAGTTAAAGGGACAGTTTATCCCAATTTAAAAATGCATATTTATATTTATCCCCCTTACCTGTAGCGCTATTAATCAGTCCAAATTATTTTGGTGTGAGATATCTGCTGTAGAGATGTCTGCCTTCTCTTGAATACAATTGAGCTAGATGGCACTCAGCTTGTGGTACACAAAGCATCAAAACAATACATTTGAAAAACTTAACAGCAATGTCTCTTTCTAGAAATCATGACCTGGTTTCATGTAGGAACTATTTTCTTTCTACCAAACTACACGCACCAACCATATCACTGCTAGGGGTGGGAGAAATAATTGATTCTTAGATGCATCGTGATGCGGACATGGATGAGTTGGCATTGATTCACATATGTCAATAATCTATTATCGAAACGTTTTCAATAACATGATGCTGACGGAACAAAAAAGGAGGAACTCAACTGTGACAGCAGTGCAGACACACTAGAGTTAACTTGCAAGTTAATATATAAATAATTACATTTATGAGGGGAGAAATAGAGCAGCAAACGAGACCGGCTGACCAACACACATTGCAGCATTTAACAATTTAAACCAACTCATTGCTGAAGAAAATAACTGCTCAGTCAGTTTCACCTCAAAAATACAGCATCCGGCCTGTCTAGCATCTTGGCTTTTCCTGGAACTAATGTGCAGCAGAGGGCTGCTCTCCGTTGATGAAGATGTCAATAACAACATGGTGAAGCATGCCACCTCCCCCTCATTTTGTTATTGTGACACAAGAAAGAGATTGTAAGGTGTTCTCAAATTAATTCATTAATTAATTAATGTAGCTAACTTTTAAAAATAAAAAGACTGGGCCATTTATTATTTAACTGTAGATCAATTGCATACTATTTGCAGTAAAGTATTACAGTAAACACTGGATGCTACGTTGGCAAAACTATCCCACAGTGGGTTAGCACAACTGACCACAGATGCATATAATCCAACTGCCTCTGCCTGATTCAAAAGCTTGGGTATAGAAACATTTTGGTTATAGGGCTGAAGGGAAAAGGGACCTGCACAAGAGTCACATTGTACGCAATTTTTTTGTTTAATTACAGATCACTACAAATGCCGTACGCATGTTTTAAAGTAGCAAGTAGTAACACAGTGAGAAAAAGAAATAGTGTATAGTTATCAAAAATTCTGATGCATTGATAATTGTTTTATTGTTGAATCCTTGCCCTCTGAATCGTAATCGAATTGAATCGTGAGGTGCTTGAGGATTCATGCCCCTAATCACTACACAGAAGGAAGCATGCATTCACTGCTAGCTCACTTAGCACCACTAAGTTAGCTAACGTTAAAGCTCAGCGGAGGAGGACACCATTAATGTCTACATCTTGTACTGTCAAGATTATGAGCCCTCTTGTCCATCAGTAGATGCGCGCCTCCTTATGTGCAGTGATTCAGTTCGCGAAAGCAGTTTGGTAGAAAGAAAATAATTCCTATATGAAACTGCTCACAACAAGGTCTGTGGATTATCTTGAATATCCGGGTTATGATTTCTGGAAAGAGACATTGCTGTTGAATTTTTTAAAATGTATTTTTTCTGCGCTTTGAGCACCACAAGCCGAGTGCCATCTAGTTCCATTATACTAGAGAGAAGGCAGACATCTCTACAGCTGATATCTCCAGCACTCGGCAACTCACACCAAAACCAAAACAATCTGTTGAATAGCACTACAGGTAAGAGGAAAAATATGTATTTTTGATTTTGGGGTGAACTGTCTTTTTAAGTGAGGAGGGCTACAGAGAGAAAGAGCTGAAGAGTGGATATGCAAATGCATGGGAAGAGAGAAGCTCAAGGTAAGAGAAAGTTGGACGGAGATAATAAAACTGAGTAGATTAGATCAGACAGTGAAAACCACATATGGGCTAGGAAAGTAGAGCTGCATTAAAAGTGTGCCTAGATACAAAAATAAACACGCTAAAGGCAAGAGAGGTGGTAGGATGCCAACAAAAAGAGGAGGGAACTAAGGGATAATGATGCAGCCAAGAAAGCTAGAAAGATGACATGTTTAAGACCATCACCAACACAGACGAGCTGAGAGCATCCTCTGGAGGGAATATTTTCCTCTCTGCTTTTCACCTTTGTGTGGCAGAAATTATAGGTAGGGATTAATGAGGTAACTCTTTCCTGATTCCTGCTGCCATCTGCTCCTTCAAAGGGATTTCACTGGGAAGAGGAGTAATCACACATGGGAGAGGAGCTGGGAAATGCCTCGAAGGGATGTCACTGCTAATTGTTTCCCATTTAGCCAAATCAAATGAGTTGCATCTTATGGGGTTGTTAAAATATGACGGGGCTGTCGGATGCAATATGAAAGGGGCTTGATTGAACCCTCAGGGGTCACTGGCCCCCAGTTTGGAAATGTCTTGTTCAGGCTAAGAATAACCAGATGTTTTGATGCTAATACGTGGTAAATCCATTTACTGACTGGCAATAAAAAGACATTTAGATATTTATAGATAAATGTCTTGAGGGGGAAAAAGCAGCGGTGAGAAATTGCTTCAAGAATACTGCGATGGTGATACAGGCTTTGGTTAGAGGAGCAGTGTGTAAGATATAGGGGCATTTAGGGCAACTAGCAGTGAGGATTCCAGGTTGCAACCGGCTGAAACTTCTCCCGGTTAAACTTTCTTCAGTGTTCATTGTTCAGGAGGTTTCTACCAGGAGCCGAATTATTAGGTCTCTCCCTCTCTAAAACAAACAGACCAGGTGAATGTAACCGGTTAAAAATGCCAAATAAAGCAGTTTCACGGTACAAATCAGTGTTTGTCCTACACATTCCCAGGCCTGATGGGATATGTAGTCCTCACTTGTGAACAAGACCCCGAGATACTTGACCTCCCTTGCTTGAGGCAGTAACTCTCCCTCAACCCGGACGGGACAATCCACTGGTTTCCGGCAGAGAACCATGGCCTCAGATTTGGAGGTGCGATAGTGCGATAGATTAGTGTGATGAAGCCAACAGAACCAGCCGACTGTGCCACCGATTTTATTTAAAGGAAACCTTCTCTCGGATTTAAAGTAAAATCTTAAGTTGAGGTGCTTTGTGCAACTGGCCTCAGACCTTCAGGAGATTTTTACCAGGAGCCGATTTACCTGCAAACGGACCTGGTGATTTAAGCAGGTAAAAATCTGTGTTTTTCCAACACCCTGGTCACAGAGGAGCTGCTGACTATGGTGGCTGACATGAAAACACGTATGACGTTATGTAGAGCCAGTGTTTGGTTCGCCTATTTTGGGCTACTGTAGAAATATGGCAGTGCAACCTGGCGATGTTCATAGACAAGGACGTGCTCCCTATGTCGATATAAACGGCTCGTTCTAAGGTAACAAAAACACAACGATTCTTATTGTCAGGTGATTATACACCAAAGAAAACATACTTATTATATTATATTCTATCTCTGCCGATGTATCCTCCTACATCCTACACACTGGACCTTTAAGACTTGAAATTGAAAGAATATTCAGAGCAGACATCGTCACCAGCAAACTGAAAAATAGCAATTCTGACATGATTATTAATGTAATATGTAATCAGAGACTGAAATAGCTCTGGCTTTGACTCTGTTTTCATAAATATGATTATTACTGTGACAACAGAGGGGGAGAAAAAGAAAACGCTTGGCTTAAAAGCGATCTCTCTTTTTGCCAGTGTTATTACATGTGCAAAAGTCACCATCAAACTGGATTAGGGGAATAGGATTGCGATGCTCGCCTTTGATCTGCCAGATTACAGTAAATCTTCCACGGCACAGAATGAAAAGTTAGCGCGCGCGCGAGAGAGAAACGGAGACGGGGAGGAGGGGATTCTGCAGGGGCCCGATATCCACGCCGTCTCTCAGCTAAGCCGAATTCTTCCCCCCTCACCTCGTGCTTCCAGGAGATTTGGTGTGGCTGTGATGTCTAAGTCTGAGGAGACACAATCGGGACAGTTGCTAATATGGCAGCCGAGGGGGGAAGAAAAAAACATGGAGATGGAGCGAAAAGAAAGAGAAAGAGAGATACCCTTCATTAATGATGTCTCTGTTTATTCCACCCCATGTTACATCCTCTCAGCCATACATGTTATATGGAGAGAGATCAAATGTTTCTATGAGATAAAAGCTCACACTAGGCAGTCAACAACACAGCACTCTGGCACCATTCTCCCTAAAGGCTTTAATCTATGGTATTATTTGATGTAGGCTGGGTGCAACCATTTCTAACAAATCTGATATATCAGATCTCCAGACTACGTCACAGTGCGCTATGATCAGAGCCGCTGTCGGTTCAATCTGTGCGGATGAACAAGGCTTGATAATAGCCCTGCTAATTAACTCCAGACTACAGTGGAGGAGTCGAGAGCCGGCTCCGGGATAATCACAGAACAAATGTCGCCCCCTTCTTTACATCATCGCCACCTCTACCCTGCTCCCTCCTGCCACCTTGACAGCACGCTCACTTTGTCATAATGATGCCGTACAAAACTCCCATAGCCCCCGTTCCTCGTGAAGAGCAGTAACGAGACCTTTAGCACGACCATCTCATCCGCTCGGCTGTCGAGAGCCCTGAGATCCTTCAACGATCTCGATAATGAACCTCTCTCCGGAGCAGGACAGGAATTAATCGCCGGGCGGGGTAGCGGGGAACGGACGGGAGACGAAGACAGACAGTGGGGAAGAGAGGGAAGAGGAGAGGGTTATAATCGTAAGGGTGTGAATGAGAGAACATGACATGTGAGAAAGAATTCAAGAGAGTTTTTAGTGCCAAAGACACCGAGTGCGGCCTGGAGAGTCCATTAATAATTGCTCAGAAATCCTGTCATCACGAGGCTCCCCTTATTACACATGAGTCAGATGGTCCTATTACAAGCTGCCGCACTGCTGGCGTCGCTCTGTTCTCTGGCTAACGACTCCGGACAGGCCCACTATCAATGATACTTTGGACATTAGATTAGTCATCAAGTCACAGGAAGTCAGGATGATTGCAATGTCCATCTTGATAAAAGCAGATGCTTTCCCACATCCTCCTACAGCCTCTCTTTTTTTCTCCAAACAGACCTTACTTTCTCTTTCTCTATTACTTGTATGTCTCAATCTGTCCGCCCTCATTTTATTTTCTTAAACTCATCATCTTTATTCCTTCCTTTCCTCTGTTTCTCATCCATTCTTCTTTCTATCCTTCTCTCCCTGTTCCCTGTGAGTGTGTGTGCCCAGTGTGCAGGCTCTGGGGTAAATAGCTGGAAAACATTCAGACATTAATCAGCCTGTCGCCAGACAGCGCTGACATCACAGGCCTAGCAGGATAAACACACGCAGGCAGACACGCGTGTGCGAGCGTGCGCACACCCACACACACACTCACAGGTGATTTTTTTTTTTCTGGAGGCGGCCCGACCCCTTCTCTCCCCGCAGCAGGATAAACAGGTAATCAGTCTGGAGTGGGACACTAATTGGCACGCATACTGTAAAGTGAGCACACACGCACACATATACAGAGATGTATGCACACACACTTCAGTGGGGCTGATTTGGCTGGCTGCAGGAGGACAGTAAACAGAGGTGACCTCATGTTGGTGACCTAATGGGGTGTCCGAAAGGAAAATGAGTCCACAGGCAGGGGAGGCAGGGAAGTGTTGGCACGGCTAGTTGTAGTCCAGGTCCTTGTCAGTATCATGTACCTGCATCGTTTCTCCACCTCAACTTTTGTTTTAGACAAATAAGATATAAGATGTTGAGCTGTAGAGGTGCTGGTAAAGCAGATTTTTACCTTTGAACGAAGCCAGGCTAGCTGTCTTTATGCTAAGCTAACTGTTTCCTGGCTAAAACCACATATTTGATGGACAGATGTGAGAGTGGAATCAATCTTGTCATCTAAGATTGCTAGTAAGAGTGTGCCATATCATATTGTGCACGATAATACCGGTATTATTTTTAATATGATATAAAAAAATTCATGTCGTCACAGTTGCAGTATTTCGACTTGTTGACGTGACGTCATACTGTTACCCACGGCAACAACAAGCATGGCTGAAAGCAAAACTATTACCGACTC
>JAPZEB010000002.1:2668590-2685574 GCA_029783705.1 Chaetodon striatus
GATATCACGTTCATGAGAATGGGATGGACATAGGGACGGACACAGGGACCGATGTAGGGACAGTCGTACGGATGGATGGAGGGACAGATGGACAGCCCGAAAACATAGTGCCATCGGCCACGGCTATTGGTGATACGGAGACATAAAAATGGCATCAGCTAGCTAAAATTGTTAGCATTAGCTTGCCAGCTAAAATACATGGTAGCTGAAGCATTTTATGTATGTAATTTATTTGTGTTTTAATTAGCAATTGATTACCATGAGGAAAGTTTCAAGTTGTTTTTTAACCTCCATTTTAATGATTTATTTACTATGTTTTGTCAGATTTAGGGACAATATTTATGGGCAAGTATTTGTTATAGGGCTGGACGATGTGGAGAAGATAAAATATCACAATATTTTTACCGAAAACCTCAATATCAATATTGTGACAATACGTTGTGGTTGACTATTGGAGCTTTCACACATATTTATACAATGATATTTTTGATATATAATTAACAGTAATGTGGATAAGATAACTAGGTGGGTAAAAAATAAATAGAGCAGCTAGAACAGTCTATTAAGTTCACAAAACATGATGCTTTTACTGTAATGCAGCCTTTAAAGCCAGGAAAAGAGACCCCTTCCAATATCATAATATTCAAAATCTGACATATGTTGTCTCATATCATAATATTGATATAATAGATATATTGTCCAACACTAATTTTAAACAATTATATATTGAGGCAAATTCCACATTTTTATCAATGACTACTCATCTCTCACCAGTACTCCTGCTCCAGAGTCATGTGCTTCTCGTAGACGGGGCCTGGCAGTTCAGATTGGCTGGGGTAGATGATGTCATGTTGGAGGATCATGGTTTTGACAAGATCGTTGACCTGTGGCTGCCGAGCAACAGCATCATCAGAATCCAACCCCCTCAGCAGGCTGGGACCGAAGCAAACGGCCAGGTTGTAGGGCTGCATCATGTTCTCATCACTGTACTGAGACACACTGAGAGCACACACACGGACAATTGGGGTTTTTTTTGGCATGGGATATGTTTATTAGGACTTATGACCACAGCAGATATGACGAGTGATAAGATATCCCACACAGGGTTTCGTTGTAGCTTACTGATTGAGGAAAGCGAAAAGGTAGCGCATCACGATGAGGAGAGGCCGTGGAAAGGTGGAGACAATCGCTTTAATCTGGGCAGCTTTCTCTGTCACCCCCTCGATTTCTGATGAAAAGAGAAAAGAAGCAATATGAGCAAAGACTTTATTAGTTAGTACATAATTAGTTATAACAAGTCTGAATTGTTGCAGTTTCAGTTTTTCTATGCCTGCAGCAGTCAGAAGCTGCGTCAGATGCATAAATCAATCAAAATCCTGACTTAAAGAAATGCTGTGGCAAGTACTTCAACTACTGAGGTGCTTAGGCTAGGTTGATTTATTATGCCACTGATGGAAAATCCAAGTATTTATGGGGAGTAAACAACCTGCAGGCAGGTTCACAACCTAGATTAGCTGTGCAAATTGTGACTCAGAGTTTCGGTTTTGGAAAACAGAATTGGCCCTACAGGAATAACAAGTAGACTGTGTGAGAGATAACAACAGAGAGAAAAAACAACAATGAGATGCACCAGTAGAGAGACCAGAAGTTGCACTACCTTGCATCAACAGTGTGTGTATTTGTGGGGGAGGATTCCCGAAACAAGTTACTTTGTGTGCAGAGCATCAGTAAAGTGGCAACCGCTGTGTAAGGCAACTACTGACGATTTATTCATGTGAGGCTTACCCTTGTTCTACTGTACATGAGGGGGTGAATCAGCTAAATCGAGGCAGAATAGGCATCTAGAAACCACATAATACCAAAATAAGTGAGTAACCGAAAGCAGACACGTAAGCCTGCAGGATCTGCAAAAAGAAAACACACACACACACACACACACACACACACACACATATACACAGACATTTAGGGGTTATAAGGGGGACTTACGGACACACTCCAGCAGCTGAGAGTAGCTGTCGTAAGGGAAGAGAGGAGGCTCAAGGCCCCTGAAGTAAAGCTTCAACACACCGGCCACGGAGTCCAGGTCACACTCACTGTCTGACAGAGGATCCTCTCCTACAGGGAGTGAACCAGAGATCAATGTGTTGCTGTAGTTTATGTGCACATTTTCATGCAAAACAAGACATACAGTTAAATGCAGTAGAAAAAGTTGTAAGATGTCGAACCGTGTTCCTCAAAATGTCTGATTATTGTGAATGATATACGAGTTGAATTAGGCTATTGGAATTAGCATTTTAGCCAAAAATGTCAGCCATAATCATCAATATTGGGAAACGGAGTTGATCAAATTTACAAATTATTCTTTACTTCTCTTTAAAGTGGCTAAAATGTATATTTTTATATTAAAAATGGACTAACTGACTGTGTAATGTGAATTATGACCCTCAGCTCTACAGAGGTTTTAGCATCTTTTAGCTCAGTGTTTTAGTTCACTGTTTTTTGGCTGCACCAGGCATCAGTTCTTGGTGAAAAAGCTCTAAAAACACAAAAGGCAAACAGACAAAACTAGCAATTAGCTAGTGATGCACCTAGCAGCTAAAAAGCCAGATAATTAAATCAGGAGCTAAATAGAGCCGAAAAAAGTGACTTTGGGACGTATACAACTCTAAATTGACTGGTTGATTAAATAAATGCTAATGCTTCCCTGAATCTGATGGATGTGGAAGGCAACTGTCTGCAGACACGTTGCCAATATCAACTTCATAAGGTGATAATATGTGGCTAAGTTAGCTAACAGAGCTAACTCCATAAACAGTGCTGAAAGAGCTAAAGATGTTAACCACTGGGGAACCAGAGTGTGGAAACTATATGCTCCCGCAGTATTATTGATGACCACTGCATGAGTGCAATGCAGAGCAGCGGCGATGAGCTAGCCAGTGGGACACACATGTATGCACGTGCGGCCAGACCCGCTAGCCAAAGTAAACCGCAGAAAAGCTCAGAATTACAACACACACACACACAGAGATCGTGACTTCATTTTCTGCTTGGGACCCCATTACTTCACTAATTCTCTGCATAACAAAAAGTAGGTTGCTGCTACAGTATATTAATGTTCTGAATGTTGCATACAGAACCTCAAACGTGGTTAAAATGATAATGATAGTAATGAAAAACTATCTTATTTCCATTGGTGGAAAAAGTGATGCAATTTCAGAAGCTCATTTACCTCTCTCAAATGCATCTCTGATGAGGTTAACCTCCCGCTGTGACCCAGGAACTCTGAATATTCCTTCATGGTGGAGGCCTGAGAAACACACACACACACAGTCACATATTACATGTTCATAGATACATAATATTCCATACAGGAACATTCAGGATTTCGGACACATACACAAAGAAGTTCTCTCACTCTTTCATTCTCAGCGATCAAAGCTGTCTCAGCATGGCTCATTTGCTATACCATAAAGACGGACTCACCGTGAAGGTTTATGAAACGGATGCAGCTTTCAACCACCACAGGAATCTGCTGCCCAGAGCTCTGGAGGAGAGATGAGAGGAGAGTGTTAGAGACAGACAGAGAATGCAGATAGAGATGCAAAGAAAGGGGACAAGGTCTATAGAAGAAGTCAATTCAGTTCAGTTCAAAACACTTTTTTTGTCCAGTTTGCAGAGGCATGTAAAGTAGGTATCACAATATAAAAAAAGCAAAAAGAAAAAGTAAAAAGCAAGGAAAGCTGTACACATTATGATACAAGTATAAGCTGTACAGATAATGATAATGATAATGATATGAGCTGGCTTATGATAAGACATAACAGTGATGACAGGAGAAAAGGATGACACAAGGCGAGAGTAACAGTGATTAAACAGAGTTAAGGAATGACACAGAATTGGTAATGGCACTAAATGTCTCCACCAGGGACGCAACCATGGTTTTTGATAAATTGAGGTCATGAGTCAAAGACACCATTATGAGTTTTAAGATACATCGATTATTTTGGTTTTACATATTTTATTTACATGCTCAAATTAATCAGAGTTCCTTCAAGGAAATCAACAGCTGCTTGTAAACTCAATTTACTAAACCTGACCTGAAATAACTCTCAGCACTTTGTCTCTATTTTTCTTATAATTAGTACCAGATAAATTATTTCCATTAAACTTTGATGACTATTAAGTAATTATAATAGGTAAAACAAACTCAGGTAAAAATCATGTTTTTACTTTTATTTTGTTGGTCTTAGATTTAAATACTGAATCTAAACACGAATTAACACGGCAACATTTTGTGTAAATTTTGGCGGTCCCTGTGGACAAAAGTAGCAGTGTTTATCAAGAATTAAGACTGCATTTCCCAGAAGCACCACCTCCTTATGTTGCAATGATCTTTGTCTGGCTAGCACGCATGTTTATTTTGGAAGCGAGTGAAAGAAAGACACAACCTATATTTGATACTGTTATCATTTTTTAAACACAGCTGTTCGCAGTATTCAAGGAGATGAGGTTATGCATCTATTTATGTCTATGTAAGGTTAATGACAGTGATATGATGATAGTGAAACAAAGCAAACTTTATTTTCGCCACCAATGTAAATTCATATATTAATCTGAAACCATGTATTGTGAAGTATTTTATAAATAAAATTATATTGCATATTTAACTGTAAAGAAGGAAGAGGGCCAATTCAGGACTGTTTTTAAATTCTTTCAAATTCTACAACTCTCTCCATTTGTTAAAAAACAGACAAAGGTTGACTTGTGTTTTTGCTCCTGTTCTCTATCACCGTACCTTCTAGCTTTTGGTTTTTTTTTTGTCCTTCGGATAATTTTTGCTTGTCCTGCCCCAGTGTCAGCCATAACCACAAAGTAAAACATCCTAAATAAAATGACCTAAAGAGGAATCTCCTCCTGCTTCCTTTAAATTTGTAAACGCACTACTAACTGTGAAACTTTGCCTGGGAAAATTAAGTATAGGGTCTTTGGGTTTGCTTGCTGCAACTTGTTTAGTCTGATGTCGTGGGAAATCAGACCTGGGAACAGGTATTGAGAATAATTGGAAAGAAATAGCCAAAAGTCTCACAGATGGTCTTGTTTGCTTATATAGGTCATATTGAGTCATCAGTATGAAACTGAGACTGTTTTAAAGCCCATTAAAAACTCCTTGGAGCTGCTTTAAATGTCGAGTTACAGAGCTAGCAGCCCGCTTGCACAAGTAGTCTGGTTCTATTTATTCCATACAAAACTGGAATATAAAATATGTATGAATAATATAAATTGTAAATAATATAAAAAGACAAGTTGTGGGTTTTTGGAGAATTAGCTGCTGGAACAAAATGTTGTTACCTTTGGACAGAGCCAGGCTAGCTGTTTCCCCATCTTCCAGAGTGTGTCCTCTGTGCTAAGCTTAGCTAAATGGCTTATCTATTGTACAGATATGAGAGTGGTATCTATCATCTTATGTAACATGCGGCAACAAAGTATTTCTCAACTATTTATTGGAGTTTTTACAGTAGAATGTAAATGTCCTTCCAGGGTTATTAAACCCAGCGTTTCCAGAAAAAAAAACTCAGGGACATGACCTCAGCGTCCTCAATGGTAGCTACAGCCCTGGTTACTGTAGGAAAAAGCCTAACGGCCTGCATGCAGTGTAGAAGCAGTCACAGACGGGGTTTGGTACCTGTGTCCGAGACATTCTCCTTCTTCGTCTGCACCAAGCCAAGCACAGCGGAGAGGAGACAGAGAAAAGGCACAGATTAGAAAAGGCAGAGTAAGAAATAAGGGGCATAAAGATTTAGAAGCAGTGGGAAGAGGCGCACATGAGCACACACACTCTCAAAAGAGGAGCCGAGAGAGGAGGCAACAAAGAGGCCAGTGCATTTTAATCCCTTTCACAAGAGAGGAAGAGATAAAAGGGGGGGAATGGATTGAAAGGAGAGAAAGCCAGCAATAAACTATAAGCATCACCATACACACGAAGGCAGCAGTAAGTACACTGGGGGGATGGACTGTCAGTGTGTGCATGTGCATGTGCAAGAAGCCCCCACCAATTCTTCTGCTTCAGTGTGACAGGATTTTCTAAATCATTCCCTTTGGAGGGTTGAACAGCAGTGCAGTGCAGTGCAGTGCAGCGAGCAAATAAAAAGGAGGTAAAAACAAGGCTGTTTTCAAAGGAATGTTCTTTTTTTCTTATTTGCATGTGTGTGTGTTTGTGTGTGTGTATGAGTGTTACCTGTATGTAGGAGATTATGTCTGTGGTGAAGAGTGTGTGGCAGAATTGGGAAACAGGTCTGGACTTCCGTACACGCACTGACCGAGCACATTGCATTCTGGGAAATATAATAATAAAATGCATAATGCCATTTTACATGTGGGTATTAAACTCAAGCTCTCAAGATGTTTGCTAATCTCCATTATCAGTTACGCTACACATTTCCCCCCCTCCAAAAAACAGCTTTTAATACATAGTAGAAAATTGCCAAATGGGGCAATTTGGTTGAAATTTGGTTCATCTCTTTCCTCTTCTCCTTGTCCTCTCTGCTCTCTCCGTGTCTCTATGCCTCTCTCAGTCATACTCTCTTTACTCTTAGCTGTGTAAATACACTGTTTACCTGGAAGGGTCACTGTCGACAGCCTCAGCTGGAAGGAAGAGACAGAAAACAAACAAAAGAGTTGGTTTAGGGTCCTGGAGTAAACAATGTACAGCATTATTAAAGGGGACTCAATCCTCTTCAAAGTCTCGTTAGAGGTGTTCGGAAGTACCACTGCATATATGAAAAAAGTTGTATAGTGTCTTTTATGGCTCCACAAAAAGCTGTGCAATGTTTGAAATCACCTTAAGTGATGTTACTTGAGTCAGCGTCAGTAGGTCTGAAGACTACAAGTTTGAAAATGAAAAAATCTGGGTAGTGGCTCAAGGTAAATGGTAAATGGACCTGCACTTGTATAGCGCCTTGCTAGTCCTCTGACGACCCAAAGCCTTTTTGCACTACTAGTCATATTCACTTATTCACACACACATTAACACACTGGTGGCCAAGGCTATCGTACAAGGTGCAACCTGCTACTCAGTTTTAAATGCATTCACACACCGATGGAACAGACATCGGGACGAAACTGCTGATCTTACGATTAGCAGATGACTCGCTCTACCTCCTGAGCCACAGTTGCAAGTAGTAGTTGGTGCTACTAGCATAGTAAGTCACAAACAAGTCTCAAGCCTTAACCTTCAAAGTCTCAAGCAAGTTCCTGTGGTGAGAATCAAGCAAGTCGAGTCCCCACTCCAAGTCAATCAAGTCATGTGAAATTCTCATGATCCACCCTAGACTCCACATGTAAATCAAAGTGTTCATTAAAGGTTTTATTTTCAATAGTAATGAAAACTGTTGCAGCCTGATTACATTAGCTAGCGAACGTTTAACCAACCATTAAGCTAATAAGTTAGCTAAAAAGAGACATTCATGTACTTTTCTTTGTGATTTTGAGACTGATTTTGGAGCTGCAGACCTTGCACACCACTGTTGTCTTCTCACTACCGTCATTGACAACATAGGCACCCTTGAATCTAAATGTTATTATTTTTTATTTTTTTGTTATTATTTTAATCAGTTCTTTTATCAAGCAAGTCTCATTCCTCAAATTTGAGACTCAAGTCTGACTCAAGTCAAGTCACGTGACTCGAGTCCCCCACCTCTGGATCAAACTGTTGGCCGCAAAGTTGCATTGTGGGTAATGTAGGTGCCAGGTGAGTGGACTAAAAACAACAAGCTGCACTGATTTTGAAACTGTTTTTTAAGCTAGCCATCGCAAGTGTGACAATGTAGTGCAAAGCTAAATTAGTGGAGTGCATTTGTAAAAACGATTCAAGCAGCGACAACATGAGAGGAAACTGCCCAACACATCATTTAACATGGTAGAGTACCTTTCTGTATGGCATCGTGTAGAAGGTCATGTTTGGCTTGAAGTTTGAAGGTCAGAGAACTGCTGATGAGGAACTCCTTCACTTTCTAAGAAAAAAATAAAAAATAAAGCAAAATGACTCAGTGTTGCAGTTTTTCCTCTAGTGCTTAGTCACAGCTTCTTAAACTCTGTTGGAATTCTCAAAACCTATCACGTAGTCATCACAATAATTTCTCTTTTGTCCCTCAAAAGGCCATTACTCACTCATATTATTTAACTCGTGTCAGGAGTGAATGAACAAATCAATGAATGCATCACTGCCAACAAAATTACATTACACTTCATCACTGCTTCGGCTAAGACAGTCAGCTGTTTACAGAGCCATTTCAATGTGACACAAGACACTGAAAATGTGTTTCTGTACTTCATTTCACATTGAAACTAAATCATGTCAGAGGCCACAGCCATTGGCCGATACCAAGTTGTAATTAAAGGACATTTTCAGTCTCATATGTACTTTTGAAGATATTTAAACAGCAATATGTCCACGCTGAGCCAACCGCAATAACTTACTGTAAAATAGTAGGTCTCTGTCTCCTGCTGATTGGCTCGACGCTTGGCAAGGGTAAGTTTTTGGGCCGTGTTTCCTCCAGGGGGCTCGTGCGATAGGCTGCTGGGCACGTCGGGGGAGGGGTTACAGTCGCTTTCACACATATTGTCCAGCAGGGCTGTGAGTGTGGCTTTAAGCGTTTTACTGACCTGAGAAAGGGAAATAAATGTTGATTGGTTAATTCACTTTCCACATTTCTTAGAAACTGTATCAACATAATTTTTGTTACCACCTTAGTAACAACCTGTAACTAGAGGTCGACCAAATAGTCAGTTTTACAAACAAACATTATAGGTGGAACGTAGCTCAAATAGTGACCAATAGCTGCACAGCCTTTACTAGTGATGCAGGGACGTAGCCTAAATCACCAGCTTGAGCTGAAGAAGGGAGGTTTGTGTTGAATAATCAGTGGGTACAGCTCAAGAGAAAGTAGGTCCCTTCTGGTGTGTGAGTATGTCTAAATGTATTTTTCTCCATTTTAAAATGTATTAACAACAATTTTGGGCCGGACCACAACAGTGGGGCAAAGTCTGATGACTGAATGAATGATGCCACTTCCTTTTTCAGATTAAAAGCCCTGTAGCCCGTCATATACAGCCCAGACATATTCAAGGTTTTCGCCTAATCTTGTTTTATTTAATGTTCAGACTGTAAAGTTGCATATTGTCATTTGCTCACTTAGTCACTCGTCTATTGACTAAGTGAGTGAGTGACGGACAGATGGGGACAGACAGACAGATCATTGAAGAAACAGACAGTGAGATTAATTAGCTGACCTCCTCTGTTTCCAAGGTAACGGCAGCAAGTCGAGACTGAAGTTGCTGGAACCTGGTCTCCAGCTCGTACCTCACCTGGCTCTCCGCGCTCACCTCGCACACCTGAAAGACGCATACAAAATATAACACTGAGGGATCATCAAGCTTTAACTACTGGGATACTGTCTGGAGAGAGATGGGAGGGGCAGAGGGTGCGATTCTTCAAAAATCTGCTCTTAATAAAAGGATTTTTTTTCCTTAATACTTCATTTCAGATCAACTTTAAAAAGACAAATGAGTTGAGGGGCAATGCCACAGTGTCAGAAAGGTAAGGTTGACATTGTAAATGTAACAGTGTAGAGTTATATGATACTGTGGTACAACAGAGAACAGGTGCACTTAATCCTTTCAGTGTTTCCCCACTGATGCTGACTAAAGCCTGTCTGTGATTGCTGCAAAGTAATTCTTATTCTTCACCTGGTCTCCCTCATGTGGATGGTAGTTAAATCTGAATGGAAGGCAGAAGGCAGCGTCATGTTGCTGTAGCAACGCATCCCTATCTCCGCCTTGGTCCAGGGACGTCACGGCAGCCTCCAGTTGCTTGAGACCTGTCTCCTCTGTTTTCTGGATGCGCCACCTACTGGCCAGGTAGCACTTCATCACCCTCTCCACAGACAGATGGAAACCCAGGTCACAGCACTGCCAGGAGGGAGGAGGAGAAAACATGGATGGAGAGAGGTAGTGATAAGGATAAGGGATGAAGGAGAGGAGCAAGAGAGAGACAGAATGGCGAGGTGGGATAGCAATGATAGGGCAGGAGAGGTAAGAAGGGAAAGGAGAGAGAGAATTAATAATTAGGTGATTGTGGTGTGGAAGAAAGGAGGTTTTTTATTTGTTGACGGGGAGTTCTTTAGAAATCAAAGCTATTCTTTTTCCTCATAATATCTCAGCTTTTCTTCAGATAACAAAAGAAAAGAGTGGCACAAAAAGGTGACTGAAAACCACTGAATGCTCTCAGTGTTATAAGCCCACACAGACAATCACACAACACAAATGGTGTGTCTCTTACGTCGATGAGAGTGCTGATATCCTGCAGGTAGTACTTGTTCATGGCTGCATTGGCTGCTGCTAGATTCAGCAGGTAGTCATTACGAGCTTTGGTACACTTCAGCTGGGTCTCCTGCACTCTGCCATGCCTCTGTGCATGCACACAGATAAACACAAATCAAATCAGAGAAGATAAGAACACAAATCCATGTGTTGATAAAAGAAGACATCTTCCTTATAGAAGCATATGCATACGGAGATATGCATTTACAATTTTTTTTCAACTCAAACACAGACAAATCAACAGGAACAGGAAATGGTTTGTTCAGTGGAAAACCCAGTTCAAGACTTCCTGTGACTCACACACTGCAGACACACTTACTTTCTCCATTAATCTCTCCATCTTCTTGACGGAGCTCCGCCTCTGCCCTCCTGATTGGCCTGGCCCGAGCTCGGCTGACTTGCCGGTGTGTCTCTCCTCCAACCGCTCGGCTTCCTTCAGCTTGCCCTCAGCTATCAGACAGTCTGTGTGGTACTGGTTGTACGTCTTCAGAGCCTTTATCGGTACACATGTCATATAAGGGAAACTCCACATCAGCATCCTCAGTGCATTATTACCTTATTTAGCATTATTACATGCAGAGACAACACTATAAAGTGCTTACCGTCTGCAGTTCAGTGGTGACCTTGAGCAACTCATCTTGCATCTGGATGCCAACTTCTTTGCTCTGCAATTTGCAAAAGTAGATCATTTACCAATAAACATTTGACACATGCCAAATGCCTGGATAAGAATAACTTTTAAGAAATAGTTCACCATTTTGGGATATACATTTCTATGCTTTCTTGTGAAGAGTTACTTTCATGTCTGTATGCTGGATATTAAGCTAAAGCTGAATGCTATTAGCTTAGCTTAGCAAGAAAACTGGAAATGGGAGGAAACAGGTAGCCAACTGAAGTTCAAAAACACATCTCCAATACCCCCAAAATCCACTTATTAATTTCCTCATAGTGTGATGCAGGAATGACTTCTAAAATCCCTAAATGAGTTAGCAATTTGCACTCCCCATTCCCTCGTCTCAAAGGCAATGGGGTTTTTTTAATGGGTTTTTGAATAGACGACTGAAACAAGGTTTGTGGTTATCACAAGCTTAAGAGACAAGTTGCCTGACTAGAAAGTGACAAAAGTGCTTGCTTCAAACGGGGTTGCTTTTCATGTGTTCATGAGAAGAGTCCATATGAACACTCCTCTTGTGGTATTCATGATCACGTAAGTGGCAATTTTCTAAAAACTCCAAGTTCACAAGTTGTGATGTGTTTACTGATGTTTTCTGAAATGGTGCAGACCATGGACGTTAATTTTTCAGTGGATGTTAATATACTGTAATTTTAGTCGTATAGAGCTGTTCTTTTTCAGTATTATACGTCTGAAGATATTGTCAACGGCCTCATCTTTTTCCTCTGTCATTACACCTTTGCATTTCCTGCATTACGTGACCTACTTGCTTGCTTGCTAAATCACTAGCCTAGGTGGCCCCTACACATCCATGTTGCTGTTGTCTTGCAAAAGTGTTTTCACGTCTTAACCACTTCAACACCAAGCATGTTGTGTGCACAGTTTCCCATGTTGTAACCACAAGCTTTTTCCATTTGAAGGCAGCACAAGACTCCAGCAAATGAGTCCCTGTTCAACCACAACTTGACATTTAAACATTTCAGGTTATTTTCTAAACAAACAAGACATAACATATTAATTGGAAAGATTTAGAGGTGTAGGTAGGTATATTTTTGCACCTTTGGACAGAGCCAGGCTAGCTGTTTGCCCCTGATTCCAGTCTTTATGCTTAGCTAAGCTAATTGCATGCTAACTGTAGCCTACCTTCATAGCGTGCAGAAATGAGTGTAGTATCAATGTTTTCATGTGAGCAGAAAAGTGAATAGTCCCAAAATGTTCAAACTGTTTTTTCAATTACCAATGAACTTAATGTATATTAAAATAAAACTCAATAAATACATAAAGAACACTAGACAACAGAAATTAAGTATCACTCAGCTAAGCAACAATTGTTCACATTTATTCTAATTTAGCTATTATCATATGTGCAGTTACTTTGTACAGTGACTATGATGGTAGCAATGACAGACTCAATAGTGTTGACAGTGATTTTAGAAAGGCTAAAAGGGCCTTGCTGCGCTTGGCGTCGGGCCTGACAACACCTCTTAGCTGCTCTGAAATGACTGTAGTGGCTTAATTAAAATTCTGCTCACTTTTCAACTATGAGAAGGTAGGGAAAGCGTGTCTGACAACTAGTAATTTGAGCAAGATGAGTCTGTGTGCTTTACAAAATGAATGAGACTGCAGATGCCACTGCAGCACCGGGACAGATAACAGGACAAGTACATGAAGGAGGATTTAGAGGACTTCATTGTGTTGAGTGAGTGTCAACTTACTACAAAAACGTATTACAAAATGAATGTGGCAGCAATGAAAAACAGCCATCTTGATGACTTTATGCACTGAGTACTGGACTTGTGTGTCCTACAGGACATATTGCTGTAGAGTCATTTCAGTTGCTTGTAACATAATATTAGTGTATTGATCTGCTTTCTCCGCTCAGCTCTAGATACTGACGGTCGAGATTCCTAAAATTAAACGCAATAATTTCTTCTGAAATTAAAGGTCCACTGTGTAGGATTTAGGGCCATATACTGGCAGAAAAGAAATATACTATCAATAACTATGCTTTCATCGATGTATAATCACCTGAAACAAAGAATCGTTGTGTTTTTGTAACCTTAAAATGAGCCGTTTATAACTACATACAGAGCGAGTCTACTTCCATGGAGTCTGCCATGCTGTTTCTACAGTAGCCCAAAACAGACAAACTAAATGCTGGCTCCAGATAAGGCCATTTGCCTCAGTAGTTCTCCTACACACTTGGTACCAGACACCCTAGGAATGCCATTAAGCCTTACTTTTAATTCCCAATTCACAGTAGCCCATTGCTGTATGGCGACAAAATCAAAACAAAACAAAACAAAAAAACAACCCTGCGGAACCAAGAAAGATTTTCCCCATAAACAGCCATAAAAGAAACACCTGTAAAACTGTTGACATGTCACCTCAAATCGCAAACAGGGCAAATTATGACTCTTTAAATTCAGAATTTTTGGTCTATGGTGGCTTTATATTCCTAGAAATTTTCAAGAGCCTAGAAAAGCAATTTAAAAATCTGTGGTGTCATCACAGTGTAAATCTTTTAGAAGAGCAGGAGAAACACTACTATGCATATTCAGTGGGCGGTATACTGAGGAAGCAAACCGTGAAGCTAGAAACTTTTTAGGGTGTATGTGCCAGGTGAGCAATTTCAGTGGACTATAGGTACCATCATGGTGTCCGGTATCCAGTTAATATTTTATATTTGTGCTTGAAACATGGCAGAAGTTTTAGTTGGTTACAATCTGCAGCCTCACGGCTAGATGCCACTAAATCCTACACACTAGACCTTTAAAAACACAAGACTTGAATTTCAGCTACATTTACCTTTGTCCCACTCTCATAGTCAGATAATATGCTGCTTAAAACTGCATCCAGAAGTTTTACCTCACCTCTGTATCTCCGCATTGAATATCATCAGCTAAATGTTCCAATAACAGAGGAATGATGAAAGGATGACCTCCAAGGATAGGGTTTGCATGTCTACTGTGTCTGTTGCTGCGTGAACGTGACCTAACACCAAAGATGCACTCACTCGTTTGTGCAGACGGTGTGTATCCTCCGTGCTGTGTGCCAACCGCTGTGTGAGTGTGTTGCAGCAGGTGTCACCCAGTGCTGCATGTTCCCGGCTCTCTAGACGAGTCTGAGTCAGCAAAACAGACCAGACCTGACACACAGACTGACCCCACTGCTCCTTCCTGGAGAAAAAACAGACATCCTTACTGCATTACAGCTAAATAAAACACTGAAGAATCACCTGAGAAATTGACAAGACACATGTGCACTCACATATTGTGCACACACTTACTTCTTAGTCTTGTGGGTGAATCGCTCGGTGAGTTTGTCGAGGGCGCGCGCATATTCAGCCTCAATGTCTCCTCTGCGCCGGAGAAACTCAGAGAGGTCTGAGAGCTGCTGTTGTTTCACCTCCACCTGAGAGTCTAAAATCTTTATCTGGTCTGTCAGCTGGGCCCGCAGGTCTGACACAAACACACACAGACAGACAGAGGTGGAGGGACACAGACAGACACAGACAGACATGGAGAGAAAGAGGACAGTTATTTCAGTAAATACATGCTTATAACCCTGGACACATGCTGACATAACACACATACAAACACGCAAAAGAAGTTTTAAATTGACCAGATTCTCCTCTTGTCATCTTTTAACAAGTTATGGCGCATTTCGCAGCAGACAAAATGGCTCACTCTTCCAACACAGTCCTCTAATTTTATGCCAAATCAAGTTGTCAGCACCCCTACTGGAATAATACTAATAGACTGTATATTAAGCTCCCCAAAAGTGAAGCCAGAACATCGTGTTCGCCTGGCTGCAGTATAAGTCATAAACCTTGCTGGCTCCATTTTAGGACCATGGACCAAACTAAAAACACAAAGTACACGTCAAATACATTTTTCCCAAAGATGGTTTCTGTCATTTTAGGTACACACACAGCTGTGTGTTCAAGTGTTCATTTTTCTTATACGTTTGGTTATAACTTGTAATTTGATGTTAAAGAAACAAGGGATTGAGGTCATGATTGATAGCTGTGTGTGCCAGTCCGTATGCTCCCTATTATTGGCGCTGCTCACAATAGGTCAGATGGGTGGATGGGCAGGAACTACCAGTTTTGCTACTGCACAGACTCTGGCTCCAAATGACATCATCAGCACAAGATGTTAGCAGCCATGCCTTGGATATTTTGGCTTCATTTTTGTGCAGTAGGGGAAAGTGGAGATGCGTTGTTCATCTTTACAGAGAAGAAAATACTGTAGTGGTTTAATCAGGACATATTATCTCTAACATTTCGGGAATGCCAAGAACTCTCTTTGATTTGGAAAGTAAAATTACTTCTACTCAAGTGACATTTTGAGGTACTTGTACATTACTCTACTACATTTATTTAACGGCTATAGTAACAGATTTACACCTGACATAAAACCACACATGATAATCCTTTAAAATACATCCTTTATCAACCTATTTGTCATGTGGCTTACCAAAAAGCTGTGTCTGGTTGAAGTCTTCTTCTCACATTTCTGATGTATACAGTATGTGGTGTTAGCAGTTAAACCACAGAGTGATTTCCCCTCACCATTGATTACAGCATCTACCACAGATAACTGCCTGCTGACCTGCAGTGGTGGAACACTCTGGTTGTGAAAGCAGAGTTATGGTCTAGGGTATGGTCACACATGAGCGATTGCAGGCGAGTGAGCATTGCCTACCGAGGTGATGCCAGTTGTGAAAACACAGACAGCTAGCTTGCCACCTCATGTTAGCTAGCTGGCTAACAAATACCATGAAATATGATGTTATTGGTACATATTCCATCTTCTTACATTTCCTCCCAATATTATATAATATCGGACACAGACACAAACAATGTCTCCTCCACACATACTGTGCGTCTTTGCTGTTGGTTGAGGCTGCGACTTTGCTTCTCAAAGTTCGCAAAAGTTGAACTTCATGTGATGCGAAGATGCGAATTTGCTTTGCCTCCGTGAGCAAATGTTTTATACTGTTAGTGCTGTTAGCACCATTAGCGTGGATTGCACTGTTCCTGACCCAGACCCTGAATGTTTTATACTGTACAGCACCTTTAAGTAAAGGATCTGAGTGCTACGATCACTTTATAAAATGCATGGATACTATATATTTATGTAAGAGTATGTATGTTTAGCCCAGGGAGGGATTTTTTTCTTCCTTAACTTTGTTTGAGTTTCATGTCTTGTGTCACGTACACACCTACATATGACACATGCTCCTGCTAGCAGTTGCATGCACACACAGGCATAAAGTGCACATGGATGCAGATTTATGCAGTGTCTGCATATAGTATACGCATAAAACTAAAACATGCATACACAATCAGCAGGGGTTTTACACCTGTAGTTAATTTGATGGTGCCTGGGGACACCCATGGCTCCATGAGGAATAGTTCATTCACACAATAATTTAACTAATAAGAAATGATTATGAAAGAAATTAGAGAAGATACAACAATGTCTTTAGTATTCCCACATCTCCCCCAGTGAATGAGAAAAGATAAAATGCAGTCCATGCTGTCATTCGGAGGTGCAATCACTAGAGATTTACTGAGTAATTTGACAGCAACATGTTGATTATTATACACAGCTCACTTGTAATAACCCAAGTGTACATGCATACAAGCTTGTGTGCATAATACAAGATTATTATACACACAAGCTTGTATGTAAACACAAGCAAGCCACTGGCGATGTGGCCCAGTGCTGCACTTTGCTGTGAAAAGACTAATACAAACATCATTCTCTCAAATAACCCTGCCATAGCTTTGCCCTCCCACTTCTCTCTCTCTCCTCTTCCCTTACCTGTTCTTGTCTCTCTTTCTTTTCTTCCTCACTCAGAGCGGGGGGGGGGGGGGGGGGGGGGGGGGGGGGGGGGGGGGGGGGGGGGGGGGGGGGGGGG
>JAPZEB010000002.1:2685674-2695837 GCA_029783705.1 Chaetodon striatus
CATGCTCATGTTTTTACTTTCATTAAGGGATTCTGTGCTCTCATGTTGGCTTTAATAGACTTTGCATGGATTGTCGGTGACTTCAAAACAAGAGGAGTTTAATCACTTTTGGTATTTTTGAGTACACATATAAACATATGCACAACTGCAATCAGTGAGAGGCTATGTCTAGATGACTGTGCAGAGCAACTGCACACATTCATGCATGGATGCACTTGTGCTATCTTATATGCATTCATGCATGCAGGTAAGTGCACAAACAGAAGTGTGATAAAGGGCACAGACTTACACAGAGACTAGCACACCACACACACACACACACACACACACACACACACACACACGCACACACACGCATATGCAGATCCAGAGCATCTTACCTTTCATCTGCGATTCATACTCAGCCAGACTCCCCTTCTCCCTCCTTAGCTTTCCATGTGATGTCATCATCTTTGACCCTTGACTCTGTCACTGAGACCTTCCTTCCTGATCTCTGATTCTTCTTGTAGCCTCTCAGTCTCGCCTCCTGGAACCTTTCAACCTCAGTTCCTGCTCCGGCTCTGTAGTCTGTGACCTTCCACCCCTGACCCCCTTGGCCTTGCTGTTCTACAGCTGCGTGCAGAGCATCGGCATCAGTGTCGATCTGCTGCGCTCTGCGGGGATGTCAGTCGGGTTGATGTGCTCATGGAATCCCTTAGGTTTCCAATATGAATGCTGATCCATAGGTGAACTGGCCTGAGCAGCAGACAGAGGGGTAAAAAGAAGGTGGAGGAAGAGAGGATAACGGTTAGAGAAGCAGTGGATATGGATGACAGGAGGACAACAGGGGGCAAGAAATGCAGATTTACTGAGACCAGAATAAGAAAATGAGAGAGCCAGAGGACAAATGAGGCCAGGGCGACAAGACAGAAAGGGACAGTGACACCAGAGAAGGGAGATTTAATAGGAAGGACAGTGGGGGTGGGGGGCAGAGTGCCGAATGGACAGTAAGAGAGCAAAGTGATGGGGATGTGAGGGAGGAAGGATGAAGGATGGGGGATGGGAAGATGAGAGGTGATGAGTAACAGCAGTAATGAAGGACATTCAAGGCCTTGAGGTTGAGGGTTAGCAATGTCCGTAAAGGTAATGGTCAAATACACAAGCAACTGTCTTCAATCATTTTTTTTACACATACTGTACCAAGTTTAACGCAATTCAAGAGGGAAAAAGGTCAAGAAGAGAATCTAGAGTCACAGTAGGATGTAGTGAATACTCGTTGGTGACACTGGGATCCACTTTGGGTGGCAACTCATGTTTTGATGTGTCAGCAAATTCTCACATTCATTTTGTGGGTTGACGTTGTTGTTTGCACACATTAAAGGGAAACTCCGCCAACTGTACACATCAAAGTCAGTTTGCTCATCATGAGAGATAGCATCCTGGAAAACAGTTGCGTTATGTCTTTTGCGATTCTGAAGAAGCTTTTATAAGTTTAAAAAAATTAACCCCAGTGATGTCATCAGGGTTATCTCATTAAGAGTAGTGCAGTGGGAGAAGCTGCTGGTTTGAGAAGTACATTTGATCACTTTGAATTCCTATTTCAAAGTTTTATTTTAATGATCTCATCAATGTTATTCAACATAGAAACTTGAAGATAATTTTCTACAACTTTTTTTTATGGCAGATGGTATGAATACCCATGAGTCTCAGCTACTGTTTTTATGGAGCAGAAGCATGTTAATGGTGTGATTCAGAGCTGTTGTGCATTCAAAACACTTGGTTCTGTCTACACAGGCTCGACCCCCGACTGGACTCTCTGGATAATGCTCCAATCAAACAGCATGAATTTGCCCACTTAAATTTGTGTAAACGTAGCCTGCCAATCAAGACGTGCCTTTTAAAATATGCATAGAACCCACAGTATAAAGCCGTTGCATTATGCCATTAGCATGCTGGTTTCTTCCTGCCTGTCCACGGCTCTTTCTCTCGGACATGTTGGACTCCTTTTAAAGGTCTCTGCTCGCTGGAACGAGACATTATTGGTGAAAAGGGTTGGGTGTGTCAGTTGTGTTGCACCTGACTCCTCTGTGGGCATGATGCACCTACATGTTTACGTGCTCCTTGATGACCTTAGATATGTGGTGTGCAGGGTTTTTGTTGCTTTCTATTACTTACACATTTAGACAATGGCTTCAACCAGTTTGGTTACTGACCACGTGGGTTGGCTGGGACCCCCTGCTTCTCTGCTGCGGCGGCCTAGGTTTAGCCAGTCAGAATCAGTTTGGCTGGGTAAATGTTATGTCGCGGGAGGGCATGCATTCATTGGGCTCCATGTGCTGTACCCATAGAGTCGAGTTGAGTCTGAGCCTGTGTAAGATAGCAAGAAGGTTGTGATACTGTAACTCTAGTTCTACTAGCACAGGTGGAGCCCTCAACCTAGAGGCACTGTGCTTGCAGGCCGCTCGCTGATGAGGATGTAGCAGAGCTGATAGTGTTATTTGACTCCTTTACACTGTGGTCTAAGCATGTATTTGGGTAGGCACATCCTGATGGGCTGGCTACATTTATGTAAATTTCAGTGGGCGAAAGCATGCTCATGATTGGAGGGGAGTATCCATTGGAAGGCTTTGCTTGTGCTAACACAACTATGGTTACAATGTTGTAACCTTTGCTCTTGCAGTTGTAAACGAAACACACTGCCATTGCTCCTATATTCTTGTGAAACTGACCCAGAATCACATTTATTCATTTAAGCTGTAGATTGTATTTTCTCTGCTCTGTTATGCTGGGGATATTTCTTACTGAAATCACCCTGGGAGTTGTAGTCTTTATTGATACAGTCTTGTACCTTTTCACAAAATAGCTCCTCCCACTTTACAACACTGTTGGGCTTTTAAACATAAGTGGCAAACACTGGGAATCCATTTAAAAGACATGGTTGTTTACCAGGTAGGGAGGGATTAATGAATATATGCAATGAGATGCATTATGGGAAATGTAGGATCAAGGAGTTGTGGCAGTAAACTAGGGACTAAAATTGAGGATATCCCAGCCCCTGCTGCATAGATTTTGACTGGTCTTCTTTAAATTTGCCAATGTCTTTCAACTTCATGAATGTGCAATACTAAATCAGTGGAGTAACCCTTTAAAGGCAGATTTGGGCTTGTTTCAAATGTCTTAAACTGTTACATGCTGTTAAAATGTTAGAAGACATTGAAAATCAGCTTATGGAGTAGTAATGCCAGTACAGAAGATATTATAAGTCCAAAAAGCCTACATTTAAAAGGTTAACCACATGAGTCGTACATGCACATGACTAAATGCTTACATTGCATTAGACACAGACATTTTCATGGATGTTTATTAGTCAGCGTAAACTGCACTGAGAAAAGATGAGTTCACACACTCATTGTGTCTTGCTTTTTACTTTCACACAGGCCGACAAGCGCACGCACACACACACACACACACACACACACACACACACACACAGAAGCAACTTCACTTCCCACATCCTGTGTCGGTTTCTCAACAGGTTTCAGCACTCTGCAATGAGTGCCAAAGTGTGTGCCGCTTACACTGGACACATTGTTCCTCAATCAGCCTCAAGCAACAATTTGGGTCTGGTTAAAACCCGAACTGAAATGTGACCAGAGAAACACACTCACTTCAACACAATCCCCATCTAATGTGACCTGATATTGACCTGGTTTCATGTGGTCTCCTGCAAGTCACAGTGCTGTGGGAAGACTTAATATTGTTCCGACTGTTCTAACAGGTTGCATTTATCAGTGATAGAGTAACTGAAGCCCATTACTCAGGACTAAAAACAAGTGCTGTTAGACTCTCATTTCCTCTTCCAAAACCGTGTGGTGGATGTGAGGCAGACACACTTCAGCAACGGTTTCAGAAAGAACTGGAGACCAAATGGAGAAGTGTAGCAGATAGATGTTTCTGAAAATGAGACTATGAGGGCCCCGAGACCTTGGAGGCTCTGGAGGCCTTCATCAGCGTGCGACCTTAATCTGCACAGAACAAAGCGAATGTAAATGATCTGGGAAAGAGAGAAGAGGGGGTTGCGAGAGATCCAGCTAAAGGCCGGGGAAAAGAGAGAATCCATCTGGCTGAGGGGGAGAGAAGCAAAAAGGGCAGTGGGGGCAGAGAGACGGAGGTTATCTGGAAACAGTGTTTCATACTTAAAGTCAAGGTCATTGAAAGAAGGAGGTCATGTGGTACACATAGTGAATATAAAGTAGATTGAAGACAAGAGAGGATACATGTGGTGCAATGTGATAGATCCTTATTACTACTGAGGGGATTTTCTGCTAATTTCTTCTGAAGGAAAAAAAATTAAGCACTAAGCAGAAGTAATACAAAAGGGATATTGTGTTTGATGTTATGGCCGATACTGTGCGGGGATTTCCTGACATCGCTGGGGAGTCAACCACACAGTGCTGCGTTGACCCTGTTACTGTATAGAACGTCATCTCATGTTATGTCTTTTGCAGAAATGTATCCAAAAATCTTACAGCTGCATTGCTTCTCAACGGCTGCCTCCTGTGAGCAGTAAAATGGACCCTGATCCCGGCAAACGTGGGACAAAGCCAAACCATTACTAATGCAGAGTGAAATGTCCAAAGCAAAACACATGGGTGTCAACATGACCCTCGGCCAGATGATCTCACTTCCTGAAAAGTTGACTTTTGGGAAATATGAGGTTTTAAGCTTAACTGTAACAGCGTGCACAGAGGTTGAATGTCATCCCTATCAGTGCAGTATGTTCACAGATAAGCACTGAACTGTTAAAAGGGTGCACAAGAGTGTTGCACATGATCTCATGCCGATCTGTGCTAGCTGTACATGCACTGCTCTGAACACAAGTCAGGTAGAGTCAGGTGTGACACTTGTCTGTCTGACAGACTGATTGGAGAGGCTCTTACACACACAAACATGATTAGGAGAAGATGCGTGTTGCAATTTATGCTGCAGGAGGAAGTAGGGAGACAAACAACACTTGGAAAAATATAATGTTAAACAATAAGATGGATACAGAAAATGGCTTTAAACTATAATCAAGCATACAACACAATACAAGAATTAAAGAACGATTCATGCTGTATGTGCACTGTGTTATCTTATTGTGCAAGGTCTACTGTAGGTGTAGCACCGACATGAAGCGTAATGGAATTAACTTGTATAATCAGCAGCAGACACGACCTGTGCTGTCACAGCTTACAGCAGCTTTTGTTGTACAGACCTCTTCATGACCTGAAGTAGTTTTAGCAGAAGACAAGTGTGCTACAGTTTACGGTAGAGCCACAGCATCTGTCGTGTCTTTCCTTTTTATTTTATTATGTTATTTAGATGGACGTACAGTGTCTGGCAATGATGCTGCAAGTCCCTCTAGTAAGAGACAGCTCAAAGGGTTTCTCCACCTATTTTACAAATCAAGGTCAGTTTACTTGTCTTGTGAAGTACCACTCCAATTGTTAAAATAGTTGTCTTTGAATCTGGTGGGAAAACTCCAGAGTCTACAAGAAAACCCCTGATGTTTAGGCAGAAAGGGACTAATTAAAAATGTATTTAAGTTGTATTATGGGGAAAGGTAGCATGCAGTATTCTTTTATTCTTTCACCGATATTGGATACTTAAAGTCAGGATATTTTGGCCTCTGCTGCATCGATGTTGACCATTCCTTTTAAAATCTGTCCCTTGTGAGTACCCCAATTTTATGAAAGAGCAACACTAAATTGCTTCAGTAGCCCTTGAAAGCATATGTAACTTTGCTGAACAGTAGCCACTGTGGCCATGAATGACAATTACAGGATAATGCTCGATGTTACAGGCCTAACTCAGCGTGACAGAAGTACAAGATGAGATGAGTCATAGCGCTTCTTTTTACCTGGTATTAACATGTGTTTCGTTAATCCGAACACAAGTGGACAGCTGAGACACATTGCCGTTCACACCTGCGTCTATCATGTTTATCCAGCTGACCGCTTGTGTCTGGATTTCTTTACGGCCTACTTCCCATATGCTGGAAGGTCAAAGGGCCCTGCACATGGTTATTAAGTTCCCACTCTCACTTTCATGCTTGCTAGTCACATTAGTGGTTGTGTATGTACAGCTGGAGACATCACTATCAGCAGAATACAGCACATATTCTTCCGTAGGGCAAAATGATTGATGGTCATGCAACACTTTGTCCAACTAGTCGTAAAATGGGTAGGTTGTAGAGCATTAGCGCACCACGTCCTGCAATGATGACGTAGTCCTTGTTCGGGACACATTAGACGTGCTAGCATGTATACTACAAAAGATAAGTATTCAAATACATCCCAGACCATTTCAGCATGTGGTTTGAGGGATCTGATCATAACAGATCACGTCTCGGTGCTCGGGTTACACTTGTATTTAGTGCTGTCCACTTGTGATCGGATCATCCAAGACACATAGTAATACTAGGTATACACAGGCTCATTAAGTGAGTGAACTGACTGCTTAGGTAGAAATATCTCTGTTAGGTTGGCTAACATTAGCCACCATATGCTACTTGTCAAACCAAACCAAGTCCCTCGCTACATAGCTACTGTCCAATCCTAAATTAGCAATTGTAACTTGGTGCAGGAAGCCTGTCAAGCTTTCAGAACAAGGGAAAATGCCGGAACAGTGCAAGCCCGACAGCAAAGATCCTCGAAGTTTAGGGGTGGGTGTCATGTTTTTTGCTATTCTAAAGCCAAAAACACAAGAGGGGAGATGTCTGATATGGATTCAACAGTGAAAGACCTCATTTACAGCTGAATCTATCAAAGATCAACAAAAACTTCTTTGCTCCAAAGTAAGACACTAGCTAGCTTACCCTGTTAGTTAACAAAGAAGAATTTTAATCATAAATTACTTGTGTTTTAACTTTAAGTTAGGTAGTTGTATAGAATTTGAGGCTGTTGGCGTTGTAAACAAATGGAAAAGTGGGATAATTTAGTTTTGCTAGCAATGGGCTGAAACAGATATTAGCTAGAAAAAGAGACGTATAGGCAACCATAAATGCTAGCCTAAAACGAAACAAGACTTACCCTGCTGTGCAAGAACATTATTCTTGTAAATGTTTGTCCTTGACATGAATTGTAAAGACGTGGAGTGCCTGATGCTTGCACTTGGACTGGTTAGCTTGTCCCACAGTTTTAATGTCCTCTTCATTCACAATACCCCGTCAATAAATGATATTTCTGAATATAGCTCTCAAATGCATATTGTAGTCCTTTCTAATTCTCTCTGATGCTTCAGTACTGTTATTTCAGAAATGTGTTATTATTTCCTTCAGATAATCTCTCACTATCTCTCACTCAATAACGCATATTGACATGTTAGGTGTGAAAGCTTAACAGGCTTGACAACAGTTACCAAGGGGGCAGGGCTTTGCAAAGTGTCAATCGAGCATTTTATTTTTTATGTGTAAGAGTTATTTATTCTTTAAAATGTACAAAGTCTGGCTTTAAGATGAGGTTTACAATCAGATTCTAGGCTCGTGCTTTCTCACAGGCATGCTGCTGCAAAACACTGAAGCTGATCCACTTTGAACCCGTGGAAGCTACCTGACGTGTCAGCTCATTCATTGGCTGCTAGATTGCAAGGCAAATCTGAAAGCAGCTCATACAGCCAACCTGATTGCACTACAACAGGTAGAGCACCCTCATACTGGCTGTGGCCCCAGGTTTCATTTGGAACGTGTCATGAGATTTAGGCCGATGCAAGATTAGCTATGCAAAGTAGCAAAATCCAAATTCATCATATCATGACAAAGTTTGCTTCTTGCCAGAGTCTCTCTTCTGTATCCCTCTCAACTGCTGCTTGCGCAGCAGCTGCCATAGCAAACAGGAAACCATATCATAGTACACTACCACAGGTTTTTACTCTCGCACCATCTGTAGAGAATTACTCTGTACCTGCAAATCTCACAGAAAGTTTTCAGCAGCAGCTTAATCCTGGTTCTCATCACTGCCAAAGCACACAGCACAGGGACAGCTAGTTTCAAGGTGGCAGAACTGCACATAATGCATCACAGAAAAGAAAGTGTGGCCACCACTACTTGTGACATTATAATAAAAGGGTCTTTGGCAATGCAGCTTAGTGAATATATTTTACACAGAGTATAAGGTGCCTTTCAGATTTTGGCAAGGTACGTAATTGCAGCAGCACTGAGAGCAGTTTTATATCAGACAGGGCTGCAAAATTAAAGCCAAAGGCTGCAGATGAATTTCCACTGCTGTCTATACTTCTCAAGTCCTGCCCTGGTCGGGTTTAATGTGGAGGATCATTTACAGGTAATGTTTGTGGAATGCATACCTGTGCGTCCTGGCAGAGAGCATGAATTAAAAAGTGAAATGAAAACTGTTTCGGACAGTCGGGCACTGTGAGGGCCAAGAGGCTGTCAGGCTGGCCACATCCGCTCCTCTGGCCCTGCTGAAGCCACTACTTCTCCAGCAGCACTTTCCCTGGAACACTTTGTGACAGCGCTCATTAGAGGTCAATTTAGATTCGGGTCTTTAATCTGAGGGTCTTTCTGTACTACAGGTTGCATAAGTGAATCTCAATGTGAAACTCACAGTAGTGGAAAGAAACTGGTGCAGTAGCTCAAAATACTGCACTTAAATATAATTTTGAGGTACTTGAACTTTCCTTAAGTAATTCCATTTTATTGTAAGTTATACCTCTGCTCCAAGACATTCATGTGACAGCTTTAGCTATAGTTACAAAATCAGATTACTTACATTAAATTCATGTTTACACTTAAATAGTAATGGTTACTACTACATTATTCTGAAATGGGCCATTCTGCAAAGTAGGTACTTTCACTTCAGTTACATACAATATATTGTGTAGTAAAGTTGTAGTTTCACTTTAGCAGAATTTGAACAATGTTTTTTTTTTTTCAGATGTATTGCTATATGTTAAGTGAACCTTAGGAAGTGGATTAGATCAGAATCAGGGTCACTTTTTTGCACCTTATGTATGAGAAAGCACAGAAAATGCACATTAAATATATATTTGTCACATGGTCATTACTGATGCAAAGACTATTCTGCATGTTTTGAATCGGTGTGAAACTGGTTTCTTTGTTGATCTGATGCAGTGAAGGCAAGGTGGTCAACCATCATGCTGTTTGACATCAGGGATTTGCATCTTGCTTTTAACCACTGTATCAACCTGTAAGCATGCATTTCTGCAATTAAAATCAACTACGATCATAATCTTAGCCCGCCTATATTGTATGTTTAAGATACTGACACTGGATTAGGTTATTTAAACTTCAGCTCATGAAATCTGAAAGCTACAAACGCTTTTAATGTTGCAATTTTCCCAGGCAAGGCTGCTCTGCCACATTACCATTGCAATCTTTGTTGTTGCACTGTAAACCAACAGCACAAAGGAAATGCCACTTTGTAGATGCATCTGAGAGGGCTGTTTGAGCCATTTGCTTATCTTCATTATATAATAACAGAATGTGAATTAGCTGTCAGTGGTGTAGGTGATAAGCTGAGAGGGGGGAATTAAGGTCCCCCAGCTCTCGCGGCACAGGGGTGTTGAGTTATATTTACAATGGCCGTAAATCACCCCATATGGTCAAGGCACTGTAGCAGTGCTCCACACAATGGCCACATAAACACCTCAGCATAATTACACACGCATGTAAACACACACACACACACACACACAGAGCATCAACACTGCAAATGGTGCACACATATTACATAATTGATACACCCAACAGCCACTAGCCTACATCCATTTGTCCACTTAGAAACCCCCAAGTGAATACAGTGCGCCTTTAAAACACTAAACTATATATAAACACACAGACATTCACTTTAGTCAGGCGTGTACACAAGCATGCACGCACTTTTACACACACACATACACACACACACACACACACACACATATATAGTGTATACAAACACACAGGTTGTTATTGGATTCATGTGCAGCGTGACAGCCGTACATACCTCACTTTGTGGTCCTCTGCTGTCTCTTTCTATCTGTTCCTCAGCTCTCCTCCTCTCTTCTCATCTCTCGTTCTCTCTATCACACACACACAGAGCAGTGTGTTTGAATCTGACAAATTTCTCTCAGCTCAGTACCCTCCTCCCTCTCTCTCTCTCTCCCTCCCTCTCTCTCTCATTTCT
>JAPZEB010000002.1:2723936-2734200 GCA_029783705.1 Chaetodon striatus
GCCAAGTGAAAATTCTTGCGGTTACCTGCCAATTAAGTTAATCCAAAACAAAAGATTAGGACATTCCTTAACTAGGAAACATTTCACAAGACTTTAAAACAATGTCTAAAATAACAATATAGGCTAAGTACAGTATAAACGAAGACAACTGGAGAGGTCAAGCCATGTAGCATAACAAAAAATTCACTGTCATTTCAAAAAACAAAATCACAAATAAATATTTCAAGCTGCTCTTGGGAGAAAATTGCTTGCCTCATTTTCCTCAAAAATATACCCTCAAAAAAACATTAACGAGGATGCAAGCCTGTAAGCAGTCCGATTGGACTTTTGCGTCACGTTGAGGGGCTTTCCCAAAGTAGCTTTAGTTTGTTACTACTAACGATGCTATTTGTAGCGGCGCTACTGCCCAACACTCCTGGCGACGTTCCAATGAGAGTTACCGGATGGAGTTCTGGAGAACAGGCTTTTGCTGTGTTTTTGTATCATAGAGGCATCACTCTTATGTTTGTAGATTTGTGAGGATCTGCAGTGACTGGAGAGGGCAACTAAAACCTCCATTTCTTCTGCTGTCCAGGTTTTAGGCTGAGCAGCAAACTGTATTTGATGGTTCTCTTGTGTGCGCCATTCCGCTGACCCATTGCTTTGAGGTGAGCATTGACTTTGTCTATCTGAGCAAAATCATTGTCCTAGATCCTTGTGAGTTTGAGTTCTGGGTGGTGCACTATAACCATGCTAACGCACACAGTGTTTCCCTTGATTTTGACGTTGCAGAGGATCTTGAGAGCCATTAAGAAGTTATTGTGTCGGAGGTGAATAGGCAGATAGTCTGCAATGACGAGTCCTCGTGTGAACAAGCCTACAAGCAAGTCGTGCCCTCGTCTGCGACTGGGACTGGATATCTGGCATGCTAGAATACTGGAGAAGCATCAGCCAGTGAGAGGCAGGATACGGCAATGCGATGTACGGCTCTACCAGCCCCAGCAAGAAATCAAAGTCCTCCGATGTCATCCGTAGCATTTCCCGAAACCCCAGTTGATCATGCAGCTATGAAAGGTACAATAATCTGGGTCAGAATACATGCATAGACTATACAGACAGTACAATGCAAGCTGATAGGCTAGCGGCACAGTGGCAACCAAGTTTCATTCATAGAACTCATCAACTCTGCAGAATTGACAACCTGCGCAATCTGTGTGCAGCAACCCATTCCTTCGCCCAAATCCTTTTCTTCTTTTCCTGTTTCTTCTCAGCGCAGAGCAGGGTGCAAAAGACCTGCAGAACTCCAAGCTGTCGGACATCCATGTTAAAGTTTAGCGCCAGGGAACTTCATAATATCCTGTTTTGTTCACGCGTGACAAAACATAGTTTGGTGACATCACCGCGTTATCTGGGACTCAGAAATCTTGTGGTGAGCGCACACAGGTCGTAATGCAGTTGGCGAGACTCCCGATGACGGAAACACACGTCGCCAGGTATGAACACTCAAGAGATTACAATAGTCTCCTCTACTCAAGACTGGTCGGCCAGTGGTGTCTTAAGGATTAGTGCAGTGTTTCCCCTAGGTTTACAGCTTTGGGGATGGTGGGGGGGATTTCTGCTGATGGACCCTCCTGCATCTCTCATTTGTCTTATTCCTCTTTCTATTTTCATGTTCCTCCTTTTTCATCCTCCTCAAAATGCCCGGCCCTGACTCACTGCTGTAAAGCTATAAAGTCCATTTGTTTCCTAAAAGGATACTGTGTTTTACTTCTCAGGTCCATCATGATGGCAACAAAAGTATTTCTCCAGCAGCTGATCTCAAATCCTGACAGACTAAACTGTTTAGTGGAAGAAGCAAAAGAGTTGGCTTTTCAACATGGGCTTCTTACGCGCACACTCGAGACCCCCAATTCATCTGAGGTAGGAACAACCTCACAGATTTGTTTTAATTGATTGTATCTGTTTTGAATCCATTTTCACTGACTGGTTTCCATCAGAGGCTGACATAAAATGGAGACTCCCATGGGACCCTTGGGTCCCTTGGGAATTGGGAGGAATTTACATGCTGAAAATCAAGTCAAGATAACACTGATACAATAATTGGCTACAAAGCTATCCACATCCAGGTGATTTTTTTAACTAGTAACCCAACAATAATATAAAAATAACTAAGACTAAGACTTAATAAAAACAACTCAGTGATTTTTAGTGTGTAGACATCTTATGTTATCTGTGGTTTTATAGCCTGCAGCTGCAGCCTGACATTGGCATGATGTAACATCCACACATCACTGTTTAAAGGGGAACACTGCCCAAATTAAGAAATCCGATATGTTAATTCCATGGCAGAGGAAAGTTCAATCTCAAAATGTCTCAAAGCCAGAAACCAGGGAAGTAAGTCTCAAACTTGTGATGTAATCAAGTATAAAGCCTGGAGGTGCTCCACAGACAGTAAATAGAAATGGATTTTGTGGACTGACATGATGTGTCTTTTCTTTTTTATACCCAAATGAGCTTTATTCTATTGTAGTGTTTTCAGTTCTGAAACAGAAAATGTACCCATTTACTGAGAATACTCCCCTGGGTGCTCTCAGTGTCATCGATAACATGCCCTCCTATTCATTGCCTATGGAGCAGCTCCAGACTTAATACTTAATTTATAATTATTATTCTGTACAGCACTTTGGTCAACTGCAGTTGTTTTTTAATATGCTATATAAATAAACTTGATTAGATTTTGATTTGATTTGATTTAATGTAGTTTCTTTATAGCCTAACGTTAGCTTTTTACATCTGGCGATCACATTTACACTTTAAAAATCATATAATTGGTATTAATTTGTGAAGATTATCTTGCTTTACAAAACATGTAAGTTTTATAACCTTAAATTTGCCACAGAGCTTATTTTCTGCAACTGTCCAAAATTCAGTGAAAAATTCTCATAGGCTTTTAGACGAGGGAACCATGGTAACTTTTGCATTGGCCTACAAAAAAATGTCATCCCTGTAGCACATCATTAAAGCACTGTATACCATCTAATGGACATAATCTGCAAGATCCAGTCAGCTGGCCACAAAGGTTGAGTGACCTGTAAACCAGCAATTTGCAGAGCGGATGCTTCATGTAGGGGCCGAGGGTGATGCTTGGTTTATTAATTTCCATTTTGTATTGCATTTCAGATAATCTTATAACACATTTAAAAAAAAGGTAGTCAGTCACCATGGTGAAATCCACACAGCAACATTGCCTACAGGCTCATGTACATATCTTTTGCATCCTCAAATCCATTGTTGTCTATGTGGACATGCGCGAGGAGGCATGCTCAAAAGTGAGAGCGACAACTGTGCCCTGGGGCTAGCAACGCGTGTCATGTGACAAGGAACAACTAATCACTGTTGCGAGGCATCTTCCCTTTCTTCCCCAAAGATCCATCCATGGTAATGGATGAAGTTGATCAAGATCTATGGAGATGAAGTTGATGAAGTTGATCATTTTAGCGCAGGGCTACCCAGAGCTTTACATCTTTCCCACAGACACATTTAAATATAATACACACAAAAAAAAACCAAGAAGGATTAGCTCCAAACCTGGGATTTCTGGTAGGAAGGCTATGATCAGTGCAGGTCATGGTTGCTTAGCAACCTGTCTCCCCATCCTTGAAAGTTGCCACATAGTAGATAATAGCAGCCATCACTTGATGTCACGTTTTCTGAGGCAGTTTAAGACGTTGCAAGTGTTTGTTCATTCATTACTTTTCTGTAACCACTTAACCTGTCAGGGGTCGCAGGGGTCACAGGGGTGCTGGAGCTTATCCCAGCTGACATTGGGTGAGAGATGGGTGTATACCCTGGACAGGTTGCCAGGAAGTTCACATTCACTGGAATCACCAATTAACCTGCATGTCTTGGACTGTGGGAGGAAGCTGGAGTACCTGCAGAAAACCCACACTGACACTGGGGGGACATGCAAACTCCGCACAGAAGGGCCTCCCACCCAGGGTTCAGACTCCATTACCCTGGATGCCAACCGGGAACCCTGTCTAAAATGTAATAATTAAGTGTGCATGTTATGGGGTTGCGGGGCTGCTGCCTTAAAAAAAAAAACAAAAAAACAAAAAACAAAGAATGGGTGTCGAGGTCTAAAAAAATGTTTGGTGCCACTGCCCTTCCTCCATATAGCATTCAACTTGAAAGGAGAGCTGCCACCGGCAAAAATATCATTATGTACATTTTGTGTGCAAATGAAAGAAATGTTTTCCTGGTATTTCTAGAATGCACTAATGATATCTTTATGTTTCTTGGTTTTTCTAACAGCAGCCAGTCACCACATTGTGTTATGCTTTCAGGTTGTGACCCACACCCCATTCACACTCTTCCCCTCTCCTGTGCCCAGAGCCGCCCTCCTTCAGGCTCTGGCTGTGCAGACTCACATCAACACATTGGTGGACAAGATCAGTCAGGACCCAGACTTTCTGGAGGAGGCTCTTGCAGGGTACAAAGGGAATGTTGGTCAAATGGATAAGAGCATTTCGTAAATGATTTAAGTTTTTTTCTATAAAAACCTGTGAATTTTTTTTGATGGGAGCATAGTGTAACAGAATGAAGCTCAGAAGGGCTCCATCACTTACTGTATGTGTAATGTTTGGTGATTTGTCTTCTTCAACATCACAGAACTATCCAGGCAGATGATTTCACAGCTAAGTTGTTTGGCATATACAAACAAGTTCAGCAGGAAGGACAGAGACAGGTAAGAAACTTGATTTACAGTGATGTAGATAACCTGCTGTGAAACAGTATTTGCACTCTTAAAGCATAAGACATACTTCTATAAAATGAGAATGTGTCAAACAAACCGAAACTAAACTAAAACACTCCCCAGTGATGAAGATGAGGCTATATAGGTTTATGTGATTTAGTGATTATTATGATATGCTATGTTATGTTTGTAGTGACATGATTATTTCTGCATGTGGGTCTGTTGTGGTTGATTTTATGAATGAAATTGTATTTGTGTTTTCTTTCCAGTCCATAGTGGTGGGTTTAAACCGGTGTGACTACATGGTGGATCAGAGGGAGGATGGGACTTCTTCCCTGAAGCAGATAGAGATCAACACTATTGCTGCTGGTGCTTTTGGCATGGCTGACTGTCTTCCTGTGGTGCACAGGTATCTGAGAACATGTAGGAGTAGTAATGATATTGAAGATTTATATTAAATTAATGTCTATTAAGTCACTATCTATCGCCGAATGAGGCAACACAATGATGATTGAGCTTCTGGCTCACTGATGAAAGCTCTAGCACTTGCAGTACTAAGGGTGTCTGTGGTGACATTCACAGGAAAAATCACAAGCAGTGCACAGTTAGTGATGCATTTTCCATCACCCAGCAGTGGTTGGTCAACGAAAGAGAATAGGTCGAGCTAACACAACAGCTTTACTCTCTAACTCACTTGTGTGTGAAGCAGCAACTACAGTTAGGAGCAAAACGTGTATTAGTGTCTAAAGAAAAGGCCGGCCTAAAAAAATTAAAGTGGATGCTATATTGTCACCGCTTTATCATGCCTTTAAACAGCCCTTTCTTTTGGCGCTGTATTTTCTCAGCCATATAACTTCCATATTTCTATGCAAAAACGCCCACCTCCGCTGTTCGGGTCAGACAGTGTACAGTGCAATTCAACTGAAAGGAAACTTCACTTATCTAAAGATTTCTAAGATGATGTGTGCTTGTGTTTATCCAGGCTGTTCAGAACAAAGACATGACAACAGCTGTGACTACTTACACTGAATACGCTAACACTTTACCTGCAAAACTTTAGACAACTTGGCGATTGCAGTAAATATTTCTCTCAAGAGGATTATGTAAAACCACCGCTAAATTAACCAGAGAGACACTTGGTGAAGTGTACTGTTGTACCCAACCATCAGGTAAAATTACACTAAATACCTACAAATAAATGAAACGATTTACCAAATGACCAATGAATTGTGAAACTCTGGCATCTTGAGGTTGTGTTGTAACCAAGTCTCATTGCAGCAGTAGCTCTCTGGATCAGTGAGCATGCATACAGTTCACAGGTAGCTTGTGCTCTCCCTGGACCTCCAGTTTCCAGCTAAGTTTCCTCTCTCACTCTCTTTTTTATGGCAGGTTCCCCCCTGCAAATGTTCTTCTTCTCTATACTCTGGATCATTAAAGTATCCTTTCATTTCCATGGTGAACGGCATTTCATCATCGCTGTCATAATTGTTATGTATTCGTCATCTCTTCTATAGACTGCTAGGAATCTAACTCAAACAGCTGAGCTGCTGCGTAACACAGTTCATGACACAGCTGGGCTTATGTGTAAAAATTTGGAAGTTATATTGCTGAGAAATGCAGTGCCAAAGGAAAGGGCTGTCTCACAGGAACGTGAAAATAAATATAGAATCCATTTTAGATTGAAATTGCTTTTTTTAGGTTGCTAAAATACATTTTGCTGCCAATCTAATCCACAGCAATGTATTGTTAAGCTTCTGGGAAGCTAGGAAGCGTGCTGACCACCATCAACTGTATGTAATACACTGACTATAAGAATCTCATACTGCCCCTCAAAAAAAAACAGAAAACAAAAAAACAAAATATCCCTTTAATTCGATGTCTTTTTGCCTCTGTGCCGGCGATAGCCATGGCATTATGTTTTCAGGTTATCTGTCTGTTCATCCATGCTTTTCTTGTGAGCGTGATATCTCAGTAACATCTCATGCGAAGTTCTCCAAATTTGGCACACATTTCCACTTGGACTCAGCAATGAAATGACTAGATTTTGGTGGTCATGGGTCAAAGGACAAGTCACTGTGACTTTGTCTGTCTCATTCTTGTGAACGTGATATGTCAAAAACACCTTGAGGATTTTTTTTTTTTTTTTGGCACAAAGGTTCACTTTGACTCAGTGATGAACTGATTAGATTTTATATAGTCAATGGTTTTGCCATTGTGTGAACCCAATATTTAAAGAAGGCGTTCAGGGAGTTTACTCAAATTTGGCAGAAAAGTCCACTGGGACTCAAAAATGTACTGAGTAGAATTTCGTTGTCAAAGGTCAAGGTCACTGTGACCTCACAAAACATGTTTTTGGCCACAACTCAAGAATTCATATACTAATTATGAAAAAATATACACAAATGTCTTATAGGATATAATGATGAAGTGGTGACATTTTATAGCCAAAGGTCAAAGGTCAACTAACAGTCTTTTCTGCCCATTATTCAATGTCATGACTCAGGAGCAGAAGGGGAGACATTTGGTCAGATACTGATTTGTTGTGGATGTTTTCACAGACATGGATGTAAACTATAGAGCCACTTGACTGGTTCGCTAAGGCTCACAACCACAAAGTGGCAAATCTAGTTTGTAGAGATAAAATAAAACTTTAGGTGAGAATGGTGACATGCATAAAACAACTTACAATGCTCAATTTTTGCTACATCTGTAATTTCAATTTATGCAAAACAACAGATGACTCTCCCTGATTTGTCAGGCACATACTGTGGTCAGCTGGTCTCTTGGAAGCGAGCAAGTGTGTCCAGGATACCAACGGGACTTCTGGAATGATGGCTGCTCTCGCCAAGGCCTGGGAGCTCTACGGCCAACACAAGTAAGTGTAGTAATGGTGGAGGTCAATAATGTTGAATCAACAAAATATTTAGAAGGAAAGAAGATCTCCTGGACATTAAGAATGGCAAGTTTTGGTTGATTACACATGATAAATGTGTATATATGTATATGTATGTATAGTTTCTTTTTGTGTAAAGCTTGTAAAAATATGAAGGAATCAGAATTTCTTTTTCTGTGTTTTTCCCTAAATAAAAAACCTTTAGCCTTACACTACATTTGATCACATTTTCTGTGCTTTCACACTGACTGAATAATAAGCAATTGGTAATTAACTTTATTTGCCTTCTGCAGGGCAGTAATCCTGTTTCTGGTTGAGGATGTCCAGATTTCCAAACTTGATCATCGTCACATTGAGAAAGAGCTCTGGAACAGGTAGGGGCAAAGGATTTAAAAGATGCATGAAAACTGAAATTCTTAAACAGAAACTTTACATCAACCTTCAGAGGCACACCTGGTATACATCAATCTTTCTGTTTCTCGCCTTTTTCTGTCAGTGCAGTGCATGAAGACTTAGTTAAGTTAGATAGTAAACAACTCGCTGGTCCAGACAACCCTGAACCGTTTTTCTTAATGTTAGCTGCAGATTTTATTGCTCAACCCCTGACCTATATTTTCAATCTCTCTCTAAACTGTAAAGTGACTCCAAAAATATGGAAGTCAGCCTATGTTCCCCCACTGCTGATAGGCCTATTTCAAAGCCATCAGTTCTAGCAAAGATCTTGAATGTTTAGTAAGTGAACAGTTGAGGGCATTTTTTCTGTAATAACACCATTCTTTCCAAACATCAGACTGGCTTCAGAAGCAACATAGCACCATTACCGCAACTATGAAGGTGGTGAGCGGCATCATTGGCATTTTGGACACAAGGCAGAGCTGTGCAGCTCTATTTATTTATCTGTCCAAAGCCTTTGATACCGTTGATCATCTTATTTTAAAACAGAGGCTGACTAGTGGTATACCACGTTAAATATGGGTTAAATAAAATAAGTAAAAAAAACGTTTTTTTTCTTGTATGAAGAAAATTATTTTCTCTCCATACAGGAATATTCCTGTTATCCGCAGAAAGTTTGAGGAGGTGTCCAGAAGAGGATCTCTTGATGCCAACAAAAACTTGTTTATGTAAGTATTCATTTATTATGTATAACTTTGAAATTTGAAGTTGAATTGTAAACAATGGGGAGTGATCATGGTATGTTGAGGGCAGAAATGTAATGATGTAATGTTAATGCAGGCACATGAAATTGTTTTTTATATTTATGTATTTGGCGTATTTCACAACATATTGGACTTATTATTTTACCTGTGATTTGTTATGAACAATTTTAATAGCAAGGGTGGCTGATCACATCAGTATTTATGACATTCCTTTGGTCAAGCCATAATACGTCAGTTCCTTTAATCTTGTTGAATATATTTCGGACATGTCTTAATGCTCTCTATCTGTAACTCTGCAGAGATGGGCTGGAGGTAGCTGTAGTGTACTACCGCTATGGCTACATGCCAGATAACTACACTGACCAGGTAGGAAATGAATATTCTTACATCATTTGACAACTTACGGGCAGCAGAAACAAGCTTTAAACACAATATTGACAAATTATCACCTTATAAGGTTCACCGTTAACTCACTTCCTGGTTTCACATGGGACACAAATGCTGGTCTAATGGTTGAAAATCCAGTCGTTGGTCCATCTGCTACCCTGAACAATCTCCTTTTTGTTCTCTCTCTTAATACCCCACTACCGTTCCGTCACCTGACTTCCTCTGTCGCTGCATAATAATAAACATGACCATCTAATATGCTGATAATGGTATTCTGAATACGCAGTTGCTGTAGCAGGACCGTACTAACTCATAATTATGACACTAATAACCACTGCTAATGGCCATTTAACCAAGCGGCACATTTGGACTAGGTGATATCTGACTCTTTAGCCTCTAAATGCTCCACTGTGTTCACCAGCTAGTGGCTAACTCTGTTTGACTGTTGTTTGGTGCTGGAAAAGTGACATACAGTCGGTTTGTCAGAGCTTTTATTACTGAACAGGACACTGAAAATGAGTGCTCAGAATGAACACAAATGGTAAAGTTGAAAATCAGAACAAGTTGAAAGACACTAAAGCACTGAGTTGAACCGCAGAGCAGTTCAACTACAATAATTATTGTAGGCTGTCACTACCAGTGACTACTTTCACATTATGCACCAATTGTTAGCGTAAAAAAATATTTATAAAAGCAGCTTCAAAGCTGCATTAAACCATTTTTGACTACAAAGGGGTAGAAAGTCTTCAAAACGAAGTCATAAATGTGACAGAAGCTAATCCGAGAAGTAGGGCTGGACATCAGGTTCACTATTGGGGAAAAAAGTAAGAGTAATAGTAATTTCACTGCAATACCAACATTTTGTTAGGACCTACTTTACATTTTCATGAACAGTATTTTCAGGATGCATCACAGAAATATCCAGTCACATAACTTTAAATATTTGTTGACACCTGATGACATAGTGTGTTTCTTGATTATCAGTTCCGTCTTCCTAAAAACAACAGTTGAATTAAATTAATGGAAAGGAATATTTCCAGTTGTGAATCATTGCTAACACAGATTTCATGTATGGTGCAGAGTTGGGATGCT
>JAPZEB010000002.1:2746376-2756795 GCA_029783705.1 Chaetodon striatus
GATAGATTGTGTAGACAGACATTTCACAAACACACACACACACACACACACACACACACACACTAACAAGACAGTAGAAAACACTCTGTGAATACAGATACAGAGCATGACTCACAGGTCAGTGACATGCACGTGTTTTCACCACCTTATTGATCTGCGTACCAGGGCTGTGTTTTTCCATTTTGTGCAACTACAGGGTGAGAAATCTGCTTTGCATTGCAGTGTGTGTGATTGTAGTTTTAGTTCCATATCTGGTTTTACTGTGCTCATTTTCTCACTCACTGACAGAGAGGGAGAACAGGCTGACCTTTTCCTTTAGAGGACGTGGCAGCAGCCGGCGCAATGTGTGAGCCTGTGAGTCAGCCAATAGGAATGCTGCACTCCCACAGCATGGCATCTCCTGGAAACCCTGCGCAGGTTCTCACAGAGAGATGGAGAGTTTAGACAGTGACCCTGTCATAACCCATTTTCTCATCTTAGACTCATCTGTGATAGCTTTATTTTAAGTGGCTATAGAAGCATTTTCTCTCTCGTTGTTGAGGATATGCAATCAACCAAAACCAAAAGGCACCTTTAGCAAACACACTCTGTGTTCTCTCCATTTTTAACACAGTATATATCCTGTATGTCCAAAATGCACTTAATATAATCACTGAATATAATCACTGTTTAAGACGAAACTCACTAGCTGCACCGAGATTCCCCCAACTGATGAGAAATTTGAACCTGATCAACCTGGTCGACCTGGTCGGAGGCCTGCTTGTTTAGCCCTTCAGCTACTGCCACTCCCTTAACGTCAGGTCTAACCTCATTCTGCAAGTCAGGAACCAAATACCAACGGCAGCTTCACCTCTGTTGAGGCAAACAACCATAAAGATTTCCCTGAAACTCAGTGGAGCTCAGATGAGGACTTCCTGTCTGAATATTTCTGCATCAGTGCAGCCAGTGTGCAAGTGATACTATACACACTGCTGAGATGTACTGCTTTATTTATTGCTTTAAAACATAGTTTGACATTTTAGGAAATAAATTTAAAGAGTTACACTCTGAGTTCGATGAGAAGATTTATACTCACAAGCTACATCCACACTATTATGTTTTAGTTTGAAAACGCATTAGCTATTGCTATGTTTTCAGCTAGCGCCCAAGTTACTCTGGTGTTTTTGGAACCCCTGAAATGGAGACCTTTGAAAACACTGCTGACCCCATTTTTGTTTGAAAACTCTAGACTTTTGAGGAAGCTGACACTGATGTGTTCACGTAATGATTGGGTCTTATCAGTCACAAAGTGTCAAGCTGAAACATGACAGCTAGGTCTACATACCTTTTAATCCTTCCTTTGTGAGTACTTTTTTTCCCATCGCCATGGCGTCCTCCTGCGACGGAAAATACTCCCAGTACCACTGTAAAACATACTTGCTTTGCAGCAATTCCCAATCTATCTTTTTCGCTGCCTTGACCACCTTATATTCACGTGTTACTTTCAGTAACAGTTTCATCTCATTGATGGTCCAATTAAAGAAATTGCTGGTCTTTTTTTTCTCGCCGTTGCCATTTTTTCCACCATATTATTTTCTGTAACTAAGCAACCAACTGCAGAGTAGACAGTCTGCTTCCTGTTTACATCAGTATGCACATACCCAGTAGTGATGATACATGATGTGTTAGGTGCATTAGTATGGATGGAGATTATTTCTCAAATGGTTCTAAAATGCTTGTGTGTGCGGAGATCGTTTTCATTTAACAACGTATTAGTGTGGATGTCTTGTGTCCAGAATCCCAGACTAACATGCTATTTAGTACGCTAAAACAGTATGTGAGATTTTTTTGGTCTGTTTAAAACATCGTATGAAACCAATAGTGTCTGAATTGCGCACTACTTAGTGAAATATTACAGTATACAAACACTGGACACTATGCCAGCATAAATATCCCAAAATGCGATGCAGTAGAGGACAACGTCCATAATGGACAGCGACTAGGACAGCTCTGTAATGTCAATGATATCTCACTTTAAGTGAAAGTACGTAAAAAGTGTACGGTTTCACTTTGCTAAGCATAATCTATATTTAAAATAATTTTTAAATCACCGGAAGAACTTAGTTTGGTATGGGTTTCCATGGTTATGCAATTCTAGCCGGCGGGGAGGCTTTCAGGAAGTGATGTGGTAATTACAGTCAGTGTGTCCGAAAAGGCACACACCACTGTTTATTTAAGGAACAGTATGTTGAATGGTAGTACACACACTGGGTATGTAGTGCATAGTATGTGGTTTTGGATGCAGCGTGGCTGTTTGTGCTGAGCTAAGCTAACTGGCTCCTTGCTCAAGTGCAGATATTAAAGTCTTCTTGCTCTATCCTTTGTGATTTTGGTCTATATAAATAAAAGAGACGTGACTTGATTTAACTCGGCAGGGAAGCAAATAAGTGTGTTTCCTAAGATTTGAATCACTACTTCTTTATGGTGACAAGTAACAGGACATTTATAGGGTCAAGAAAAAGGGTGACATGAGGCAGGTCATGACGTAAACTCAAACACACACCATCATGAATGCAGAGCAGACCCTTTTTGGGTGATATTGTCCAAATCCATTCTTCCAAGTTTCCTCAACCTCCCCTTCCCATAACCTTTCAGATTCAAGGATCTGCTGCCTCCCCCTCCCACAGCCTATCAGCTGCTCAGGGAATTAGCCGAAGAGAAAGTCAGGGTCACCCCTTGTTCGGACAGCTTACTCCCACCACCCTGGAAACCCAACAGGCATCCTGGAGACAAACACAGAGCCACTGAGCTACCACAGTGAGTTCCTTCACTCCCACAGTTCCCAGTCAGTCCTGGGAAAAATACGCACTGAAAATGTTTTAACTAAGGCAAATAAAAGAGAAGAGGCTGTTCAAGTGTGTTTGGTGAGAAGCTCCAACTGGCCTGTGTCAGCTCAGGACTCCTAATTCCTTCCTCAGCTTGAATGCTCTCTCTGTTGTTTCCCTCTGTGGATAGAGGAGGGAAGTTTAGCTCATCTTTAGATGCTTGAATACTTATTTGTCCTTCTGGCCCTGATCCAAATGCATTTCCTCTTAGCTCAGTGGTACACTGCCTGTCAGTATGTTAAAGCTGCTGTGATAAATGCTTTTACATTATTGATAGGACAGATGACTACGAATGATTTGACAGGCTGACAGAGAATTATCACCTGACTTACAGCATCTTTAAACTCATTGTTTTGCTTTTTCAGCTAATTTAAAGAGGACCTATTCTGTTCATTTTCAGATTCATACTTGTGTTTTGGGTTGCTACATATCTACATGCTATAATGTTCAAAAAACACTTTTCTCATACTGTCTGTCAGGATCGTCTTTGTGGGGTGAAAATTTGGACTGGAAGAGGGGCCTCCGAAAGGCCTGCAGTAAAAAGTTTGGTTTTGTTAGCATTTTTCAAGTAATTAGTGCCATAACTAAATTAAAATTGGCTAGTTAAATTAGTTGAAAGGTTGAACTTTGTAAAATAATGGAAGCTCACTGAGGCGCCTCTTAACCTTTAAAGGCGCAAAACGGTTTAGTCTGCATTAAATGCATTTTGCCACCATTTACTCACTCTCTGCTTGTACATACAGGCTCCCGTAGCAGCTCTTTTTCTCTGCTCCTGTGGAAGCTCGACTCCTCACCGTTGCCGCAAAGAGAACTCTGTTGCTGTTGCTATCTCGTGCGTGACGAAGAGTGGATGAGGAGGGACTTGTTGACGTTGAGAAATACTCCGAGCTAAACAATCCACAATCCTGTCATTATAAAGACCATGGCCAAAAAGGTGGTGCTTGGCGAGTCATAGCTCTGGAGACTGGCTCTTAACGTGAGAAATCAAGTCAATTAGTGGGTGTCCACACCTGACTTTAAGCTAACGCAGAGGTGGAAGAAGTACAGATCTTACAGTAAGAGTTGTAATAATTTTGTGTGGTTGTCTGTTGACGAGCTGCAGTGCGACATGTCCGGTGTCACATGGCATGCTGCACTTTGGCGGTGCCGGTATATTTTGAGCATAACAGAGCATAGTGGCACTTTCTCAGGGATTATTTTTGCTTCCTTGTTTGAAACTTTGGCCATATTTGATATGAATATCCTTTATTGTAACAATATATATAAAGACACATAATACAGAAAAGCATATAATAGGTCCCCTTTAAACTGTTAGCTTGTTAGCACCATGTCTAATCATCAGACGGCTTGTGCTTGTTGCAGTGTGAGGGTTTGTTGTAGGGTTGTCATCGTGAACTCAGATCTTAGCAAGTAGTTTATGTTATAACCGAGTGATATCATGGCAAAAACTAAGACCCAAGTTATAATTAAACCAGAGATGCCCTTTAAGTGAAGTGATATCATTGTTACAAAAATGTTCAGATTTTAAATCAGCTGGATCAGCTGGGATTGTCTGATCTGAAGCATGAGTATTATAAGAAGGAAATTGAGAAAGTTCTTAACTGTCAGTTTGACAGAAACTGTGGTATTTTTCTTGAGAATTTCAACAGTTGTCACTTTGGGTGGGAAAAAGGCTGCAGGTTGCACAACATGGCGTTACCTGTGTGTTTATGTAGTCTACTCAAGCCAAACCTTCTCATACCTTCAGCCTAGACCTCCCCGCTCCCACCGTGTCCAGGCTTGTTAGTCATGGAGGTGTAACGCAGCCCGGGATGGCCACAACCCGTGGGATCCAATGTAGCTGTTGAGAGAATACTGAGGTGGGGCAGGGAGCTGTCCGCCTTCTCTTTCTTCCTCTCTTATTATGAACTCTGAGTCATTCATAAAAATGCGAAAACAAAGTCAACAGCATAACTGCCTTCATGTGACTACAAGTTGAGAAAGAGAGAGAGAGAATGACTGCCGGCTGTCGTCTCATGCAGATTAAACTGAACAGGAGGAATTTACACGGGAGATGGAGAAAAACATTCTTACTTAATGAGGCAATAAATAACAGCACCATGGGAACATCAGTTAATGAACAAATGCTGCGCTGCCGTGTTTGCTTTCATTAATTTCACACACTGCTGTTTCCTATTTGTAATGAATCTACAGATGTATCATCAGCAGAGCTCTGAGAATACTTTATTGCTCTGTGCTGAAGCTCTGCTCAGGGTAGGATGATGTCTGCATTAGCTAACGTTAAACATGAAGAGGGATATTGCAATATTCTTTTAAAAAACACACAATTAGGTACGACAAGGCAGACATGTCCTTCTGTACCTTCTGTAAATCATCGTTTTTATTTTGCTACGTGTACAAACTGTCGTCTTTTTGTATGCATTTGTTATATCCTGCTTGAAGTAGCAGATGGGTGGGGCTAACTGACTGCATCGTAGTACAGTGTATTATTGTGGTGTTGTGTTGTGATCTGCTGTAAGAGGAGAAGCCTCTTTATTAAAGTGATGTGCACCCTTTGAAAGAGACAAGGTTGAGAGACAAAATGACCACATTGTATTCCTTTAGAACAACAACAGCAATGTACATGCAAACCTGTAAAATTAATTTGAAATTGGCCTCATAAAAAAAAAGCCTTTAGTTCACTGTGTGCTTATTTGATCCATTTTTTTTCTGCTTAGTGATGCAGTTCCATTTAATACACAAGTGGAATATTTTATCAGTAGCTTTTCAGTCATATCACAAACCAAGAGAAACATCAGGAGTACTGAAATTACTTTGCCCAGGGGGCACTTTTGCAAAATGAGGAAACCAAGGGCCAGTTCACAAACAATTATTATTAATATTCATCAGTATATAACATATGAATTGCGTGTTTTCAACCTTTTAATATCCAGTCCTCACTCATCTTTGCCAAGAGGTAAATCCAGTCACAGCAGCCCTGCACAGGTCAGGTGTATGCAGGGGCGTTTCTAAAGTCCAAGACATTTGGGGCTTAACATGGACCTCTGTTGGGGCATCTGGTTGATCCTCCCCTGGCACTTTTTTTTCAGATAAACAAGCTCTATTTGGATGTTTTTCGATGCCCTCTGGCACCTTGTTTACATTCAAAGTCCTAAAAAAATCCAAGTGTGAATAAATCATTCTTATTATTTTTGTGACTTAGAAAACACAGCTCCCTATTGCGAGCAAGATTTGGCCCACGGGCTGTAAGTTGAGTGTCACTGCCCTATATCGTGACATCTATACCCATCAAAACTCACAACTAAAAAAAAAAAAAATCAGCGGTGTATAATATGATCATTATCAATAAACAGTCTGTCCCCTTTACAAAAATCACCATGTAGACAATGAAAATGAAATATACAGCCATTTAGTATACAAACACATTCACAACATATTATATTATGCTACTTTATAAGTGACACTGTGGTACTCTGGTTTTCCAAATTTCTCAGTCAATTTCTCAGCTAGTACCACTTCACAATGAATTGCTCCAATCTTTACTTACCCACCTAAAGTTTTACCTACTGTAAAACTGCAATTTCTGGATCTTGACTGATTTCTATATTATATGTCAGAGTAACTCTGGACGGAGGCAAATTTCATAATAATATATATCACTGTTGTAGTACACGAGATTGGTCTCAAGACCACTTTTTGAAGGATTCTGCTATGTCTTGGACTTGACTGCATTTTTACTCAGCCTTAGACAAAATAGGGCTCTAGATTTTATTCCAAGACCACAACTGCAGGGATATCACTAAACTTTCTGTGCAAAAAGGGGTACTAAATAAAGATGGTAAAGACGATTTCAGCCTCTTAGTTTTTATGGGAATGTGGATTTATCAGATTAATTTAAGGAGTGCATATGGTTTGCATGTTCCACATTTGATTGTTCCTGAGTGTGTCATGCAGTGTGAGACTCATACTGGTCTAGTCTTGGTCTTGACTCAGTCTCGACCCCACAGAATCTTGGTATTGTCTCAGTCTTGATGATCTTAATGCACTCTGGTCTTAGTCATGACTTTGTCTGGGTTTAGTCGGTCTTGACTACAACACTAGTAAATACAGTAAAAAAAAATGGTAGTGTTTACCCCTTGTCTCTTCCATAATAAGAACAGATTATGTACTTAATAACAAATAAAGGATAGAGGTATGAATTGGGGTTTTGGTGGCTGTGCCTCTGTGACAATCAGCAGCTGGTGGCTGTAGTTTTATCCACCTTTACCACTACATCACTGTGTGAATCACCCCACTGTGAAGAGATGGAAACTGTGAGCTGATCTGTGGAGAGTCGTTTTTTTTCACTCTGGCAACAGATAAATACTCCTTAGAGGCTAAATTTGATTGAGCATAGCAGCCAGGACGGCCCGACAGTCTGGTGCCCGAAATCCTCCTCCCTACCACACACACACACTCACACAGACAGTCTGTTAGACGAGCAGTGAAGAAGAGCAGGGTCGGAGACAAGCCATGACATCTGGAAGACAGTGTTGCTCCACAAGGAGGCAGCTCAGCTCGACCTTTTACTGGAGCATCACACCCTCGGTTTTGCTGGAAGAAGTGACAGGCACTGGCTGGCCACCGGCCATTACACACTTAATGTGTGTGTGATTCTGGGTGTATTCATGCACTCATGCCTTTATGAGGTTGTAGTGACCTCATCAAGACAGTAAGATGAAGGAAATTCCCTAAAATGAGGACAATTTGCTGCTCCTTGCTCTACTGAGGATTAGTTCAGGTTTAAAGTCTGTGTGAAGTTAAAGGAGCAGTCCACCAAATTTCTATACAAGAGACTGCTCAGCCTGTGAAAACAGTTGTTTAATGTCTTCTAGGTTTAATTATAAACCGGAGGTACAGCGTTTGAAAGATGTGAGTGCTTTAGGATCCAATTAAAGACCCTCTTGAGTTGCACTGTGGAAAGTGTATGATCCAGGGTTTTTTTATTGAGCTTGACTCATATCAGGGACGATTCAATTCCAAAAATTCTTTCTTTAATCTGTCTCTTGAAGTCCCCCAACTTAATAGGAGAGCAACGTTAAATGCTGGAATCCCCCTCTAAATTAAGCAGTGGTGTAAGAAGCATTAAGGTTAAATTACCTGACTACAAACAGAAGTCCTGCATTCAAACTTATACTTTGCTAAAAAAAACTTTTTACTTAGAGCATCAAAGCAGGAGTTAAATGGCTGAGCAGTACATGAAGATGGTCCAAATGTTGGGTAGTTAAATCACTGCTGAACTGAGAGAAAGTACAGTAAAAAAGAAGCAGATGCAGTTATTTAAATCACCTTATGAAGATGAATGTTTCAGAACACAGCCTTTTTCAGTATAATCACCTGACAGTCACCTCACTGACATTTATAGTAACTGGTCAGGTGTTGCTGATCAGCTTGAAGAACACAGAAATAGAGTCCCAAGAGTGGGCAATCCAAGAAAGGCCTATCCACATATCTACAAACCAATACCCACTAACTAGAAAAATACAGAATGAAAGTTAGATTTAGAACATCTCATCCTCATAATAAATTAGGCAATCAAAATACAGAAGAATATATCTACACATACAATGTTTTAAATTAAATATCCAAAGAAAATAAAGCAAGAGTGTATTTTTAATATATTTTCTGAACAGGTGCAGTGTAGGGATGAACAGGGTGGGTCATTACACATTTGACTTTTATTTGAACCTTTCATTTTAGTGCGTAATGGAGGCCTACCATGTGCCAAAATGGGGTTGGTTGTCCCTATGTTAACTGAATGTGGAAAAATAAAAAAAGGGAAGCATCTTAAAAGTGAATTAAAAAAGTTCAGTGTCATCGAAATGCAATAACCTAACCAACATATGCAACAAAAGAACATACGCAGGAAAAATCTCTCCTATAAGTGCATTTTTTATTTTTATACAACATAATAAAGAACAAAACAACCAACCCTGAAGAGAATGTGATAAGCATCGACATCTCGGATTTTTTTGCCAGTGACTAAGCTAACAACCACATGTTGTAACCTAGCAAAGAAAAAAAACATATCTCACCTACAGCTCTCCCTTCATACTTGTTTTATTATAAACCCATGTTCAGAGCTGGATACTTACATTTTGACATGAAAAACCCTAAAGCCCTCTCAACTCAAAGTCAAGTGTCTTACTCCTGCAATGACCCTGTAGATGACCTTTGACCCCAATTCCAAAAATTTCAGTACAAACATTTATTAAAGCACCTTATAGGCAGTCAGATCTAATGATTGTGACACCCAGCCCCATTCTCTACTATAGGTTAGTGTATGGTCCATGTGTGTTGGCCCATTTCTCAACATCAATAATTTACAGAGAAACAAGTGCAATGATTTCTACGAAGGCCCTAAGGGGACATGAAGGTGGTAAAAAAAAAAGAAGGTTAAAAAAAAAACAGATGAAACTTTTTGCTGAGAACTATTACTGTGGTTTGGAGCCATGAGCTGAGGTCAAGCCAGCCAGCTGCTGTCATAGGAAGTGTTACTATGACTCTGAACATAACGAAGGTCCTAAAAGATACATAAACTCATTTTCTTCTTCTTTCTTTCTTTCTTTCTCTGTTATTTTATGATCATAATGCTGCTAATGTGACAGTTGGTGGGGGAGGGGTGGTGGGGCTGAAGGAAGCTTCCGCAAGCATTGCCCAACAACTTCTGGTCTGTCTATCAGTTGGAACAGGGAGGAGGTGATTATGCAACAGCTGGGCTTTCTGTTTCTTTTTCATAAGAAGGTGCAGCCCAAGACTTACGAGAACAAGACAAATATGAGCCAATCAGCGTTACTGGTGAGGCGGTAGTCTAAGGTCAATAACACCCACTGAGGGTGAGTATATTGCAGCTGAGAACATATTACAACACGGCCTCTGTAATGTGATCAAAACAAATGACGCACATTGCGGTGATTCTTGAGACATGGGAAAAAATAGGGCTGGCAAACCTAACTTCTATTAGGTTATTTCAGTCAATACCTTAAAGATATTGAGTACAGTCACCAAGCCCTAAGTCTCACAAGTTCATTAAAGCGAAATAAAATCAGGCAATATGAGGAGCAGCTGTTGCTGAGAAAAGTCAGTTGTCAAATTCCACCTCAATGTCAGAGAGGCTCTAAATCTTATTAAATCTTAAACTTAATATTTTTAGTGTCACAATCATGGCATGTTAACACCCTCTTTCCTTGTCTAAGGAAATTATTTGAAATGTTCCGCTAGTTTTATTCTCCTGTAGGTAGGTCCTGCTCAGAGAACACAAGATTCAGGGAACCTATGGTGAGGGAACACAGACACACTCCCCCTGTAGCATAGACTAGGCAAATATGATGTAAAGATATTCAGAGTGCTCTTGTTGTGTGTTCCAGCGTTGTGCGGTAACCCCTCTGGGGAAGCGTAGAAGAAGGAAAACATTCCTGTAGTGCAAACCTCAGACGAATAATACTCAACCTACGGTCTGTGGGCCAAATCTGACCTGTCATAGGGTGCTAAGTGGCCAACCAACCATTTCCTAATT
>JAPZEB010000002.1:2767921-2782690 GCA_029783705.1 Chaetodon striatus
TTTACCTGCAGGTAACCAAAGCCCGCCCAAATGTAATTGGTCAATACTGCTTGGACTACAAATAGAAATCTTAATGCAGGCGTGTAAACATGAGGGGGTATCAGTTTTGAAACAAGCTGGTTCTCGTTAGGAGTTGCCCTGGTTTTGCATTCATTCCGTCACTGACTGTTACCTCATCGACCCTCCTCAACACTGATCTCACTGCGTTAAAATGTCTGTGGAAAAAGTTATGGCTGGCAGCTGCCCATTCTGAGAACACGGGACCTGGAAGTCCCTAACCTGACCACCCCACGCTGGTGCACACTTAAACACACACAAATAAACACAAACTCTGAAACACTATCCGTCATGCCTCCAAATTAGCAGCAAAGGCTGATAAACCCGCCCCAAATAAGGAAAGCATCGGCATGTGTGAAAGTTTGTGTGCGCGTGGAGTACGTGGGGGGTTGAGAAAGGGAGGCATATTAGGGAGGGTGAATTATTTTTAGAGGTGTCTAAAAGCTGTGTGGTGGGTAAGCTCCAGTGTGGCCTGACCTCTCCTCAGGTAGCCTCTTACCCTCTCCTCACCTCAGGTCCTGAGAGGTTTTGACTGGTGGGGCCATGGGAAAAGGCTCCAATGGACATCAAAGGCAGGCCTATGTGGGAAAGCACCACAGAGGGCCTGTAGAAAACCCTAAAGGTCACCGCGGGTCAACTTTCATGTCAGCACAGGCCTGGTTCGGGGTCAGAGGTTATTGGCATACCTGTCCAGCGCCACATAGACTGTTCCTCCAGGAAATTATCCCCACTTGTCTCAATTAGGGGTTTCGCTACTGAAGGGCCTGTGTAAGGTTTGTTTGTGGCTATAGTTGTGCTTGTTAAGGAGGAGGGTATAATCTGTGTGTAAAAAAGAGCAAGATGCCTCTAAGGTTGCCAGTGGTTGCAATAATAGAACTGTTGTCGGCTTTAAACCGGTCCATATGGGGGTTCAGATCACAGGAAATGACACTTCCTAGTTTATCCCTCTGATTCCTGTTGACAATAACACTGTTGACAGAAGTGATTCAATGATAGCCTATTAATTAAAAAAAAACAACATTGTGCCTCATTCACTTGTACGTACATAGAAATGTTCTTACATTTGCATGCAAAATAAGTAAGCACGCAAAATCTCTTCTTCATGCACGTGCTGCAATATCTTCCAGCAAGGCTAGATGTGCCATCTTAACACCTGCTAAGGGGTCGATCAGGATCTTTTACCCTTTATATATGTGCAATTTAATGGCACTCGAAACTGGTAGGAGTAGCCGATCATTAGAGACTATGTAAATAAAAACAATGAAACCAAAACTGTCACTGTAATCAATATATATGGTGTATAATCTTGTTTTAAGACACCTGGAAGGCAACAAAAACATACAATATTCTTAATTTATTTTTCTTTAGCCTTTAGCTCCATGTCCTTGCACATAGACTGCTAACAAATTTTAACATGGATTTTAATTTTGTTTGTTTTTTTGGTAAAAAAGAAAAATCAATTAAGCCACAGAGAGTTGAGTCAATGGTTCTCTGTCTAGTACACTCTCATCCTCCACAGGGCCTCCTCAGGGTTGCGTAGGGCAAAGGGTCAATCGGTGATCTGTCACTCCTGCTCACCAAACCCAACCCAAGATGATTCACCACCTTGGCTCTACACCAAAACAGCACTGCCCTTCCAATGGTGTTGCAATGGCTTTAAGGGTCACAGAGAGAGAGAGAAGTGAGTGGACTAGGGGGGAGCGGGAAGCCGCGTGCCTTTGGAACGTGAATAAGAGATGGCGAGGAATGTGCTGAACCAGGAAGAAGGGCTGCTGGTGTCACCTTCCCACGGAGGTTAAGATGAGAGAGGGGTGGGGTTGTTGTTTAGTGGGGGCTGCACACATTTATCCACGTGGGAAACAGACAGTAGTGACATATTAAACTTCCGTCACACAAACAGCCCTGTGACACTGTCGCCAGTCACTATGTAAGAATGTTGGCTGTGGGATTATTTCAAACTTCCCACAGGGAGAGAATAGGGGTTTTTGCCTTTACCCTTTCTTTACGTTTGGCAATCAGCTGGTCTGTTTTCATTTTGAACGGGACGGAGGCAGTGTGAATGGGCCATTTATTCACGTGAGAACCAACTGAAGAGACGGGTTACACCGTGTCATCTATAAATAGCACTGGCCCAGATGAACAAGTCCTCTTAGACAAGTTGTGGAACACTTAAAAAAATCCCCATGACTAGCACTAGTTTTGCTCTTTTTTTCCATTTCAAGTTTTTCAGCTGATCTATTTTGTTTCTGCCTCTCGATTCAGCCCCCACCCAACTCACTCCCTCTCTTTCTCACCCTCCTTACCCCCTCCCCTCGACACCATTTACAGTTGATTTGCATTGTGGCCCAGAGAGCGGAGCAGGCACTTATTGTTGTTGTCGTGATGGCAGAGGGGTTTTCCCACCAGCTTTTCCTTCTCCTCCATCAGAATCAAAACACCTCTGTGTTGCTGCCGGTGATGTCATGGCCCAGAAACTACTCAAAGCTGCTTCCCTGGGAAACCCAATATCAGGAAATACAGACAATTTTTTCCCCTCCTTGATTGTTATAGCAGAGCAGCTTGGAAGAGCCTGCGAGGTTTCTGATTAGGTTCCCATACACTGTCGGTTAATACGGCCAGCATGAACCCGCTGAACTCAAACAACGGGGCTCGGCTACTCATCTGCCCTGCTTTTTTTCATTGCTTTGTTTTAGAAAGAGAGGAATTTTTGCTGAACAATCACACTGAACAAATACTATACTATGGATTTTGCCCTCGCACTGAAAATGACTCCTCCTGCAAATATGCTTGTGATTCATTGTTAGTTTCACTGTTTTCTACATTTGGGCATACAGCTCTCAGCAACAACCAGTAAAAGGAGCTGCAGATAACAAGCAGCTTAAACAGTCTGAAAGCTTGACATAATGTAAATGAGGAAGTGAGCTATGACTTGGTTGGAAATGGTTGGTGTACCAGAATGTCTGTTTAGGTAGGGTTTCCCATGGAGATGTTATACAGGGTTTGTCACATAACTGTTTTTGGACATATTTGTGGAATCACCTCCGGGTGGGTGTTTCCCACTGACTGGAACATGTCATAGCCCTGTAGCGCCTGGGGACACTGATACAGAACATTCAACATTTTTGGAAATACACTTTTTTGTTAAGTTTAGTTTTTAGTTTTTTTTTAACAGGGGCCACGTACAACACAACTGTTGATGAGTTAGCTATACAGCCAGTCTGCACCTGGGGCCCCTGAGTAGGAAAATACAAGACAATACAGTACAATACAGACAGTAAAACAATTAAAAGCAAAAGAAATTTGCAAGCAAAACAGTTTGAGAATTTACAAACAGCACATTAATTTAAAATGTCACACAATATATACATAATATTGTCTTTTTAGTTCAGTTCAGACCAATGATTTGCGTCGAGACAAAATGGTTTTAGAATGTTGCAGTGGTTTTAAATCACTGACTTTAAAACAGTTGATTCCATACAAAGGTTTAGATCAGTGATCACAAGATTGGTTTGTCTCGAGCAGGGGTGGGTAGAAACACGTTTAAAGTAATGTACATGAGTAAAAAACTATATTTTTCGAGGAACGAGTGCTTCTCTACTTTCGCCATTTATACCCTTGTTGCAGTGAATTTGCTCTAAGTGTAATCAAGTGTAGGGGGAGAACATGCAAGGAGCACCTCATTTGCAAACCAGGCAGCCTGTTGTTGACCCCCGCCTGACCTACGGCATTGTGGATTTTCACTACTCTTCCCACCACTGGTTTTGAGCCATTATGTTTTAAGTTTTCCTTTTAAAAATATTTGCCAAAAATAATATACATAATAATAAATGACATGAAAAATACCTGAGAAGATTGATGCCACTCTCATGTCTGGATGCTGAGTGGGAAGATACTCCCAGCAGTTGGCTAACTAGCTTTAAGACATCAACAGGTGTCAACAGCAAACTGTAATAAATACAGAAACATACCAGTAAAAGTTTTGGAAACACCTAGTAGGGCCCTGATCAGGAGAATGCAGTTTAGCAGCTTGGGGCAGCTTTTTGTAATTGTTTTCAATAAGAGTGAAGCACTTTGCTTGCTGCCTTTGTGTTGCTGAGTGCCTTGCATTTCTCCACTCTGTACTCCTGGAGTTTCTGCAGGAGCACCCTGAATGCCTTGAATTGTAATAAACTTGAACTTAGAGCAGAAAAGTGCTCAAGGTTATGACCTTTTCTTTTTCTTTTTTTTTCAAATCAGATGATTTGAGAGGCGGGCCTTCTGTGACGGCAATGACAAGTTGTAGTGAAAATGGTTTGTGTTAAGCTAACATGAAGTGGCTGTCACTGTTGCCCTAGGCAAGCTTCAAGACATGTTTGAATAAACTGTAGCCTCATCTTTTGTAATTAGGCCTGATAATTGTGGCACTACTCGTGATCTCACCTCTCTCTGAGAGTCTCATATAGGCCTACTCACATGGATCTCTGTTGCCCTGTTATCAATGTAGCCTACTATTTGTCAGCCAGAGCAAATGTCCTCTGCCTGACCATTTTTTATGTAAATTTTAAGGTATTTATAAGTTTACTTCACCAGAAATAGGTGATTCAGTGGTTGCCTAGCAACACAAAAAGACGCAGAAAGTTGCAAAACTTGCTCTGTCTGTTCAGGGAATAAGTGGACCTGGAGTTGGATTTGTTTAAACTGATCTTTCTAAAAATTTGCAGTTTACTAGATTGTGTTTGACCTGCATGGTAAAATGCTACGCTTCTACGAGGGAAATGTCACGTTTACTCAACACTAACAAAAACAAATACCATTTAACCTCAAAGAGTTCCAGCCTCATCAGTGGTATTCATGATTAATTTTACCAAGAATGCTGATTATTCAGTGTCTGTCTTTACTTCAGCAGTAACACAGCTTTGTAAATAATTTTGTACTTTAAAATGTAGATAATGAAAATTTTGTCCCATTCACACTGAAGAGGTGAAGTTTGTGTACAGTTTCCCTTTCAGATCCCTGATGAGTGCTTTAACCTGTGACTGGCTGGGGACACAAACATCACTCTTGCAGGCTCGCCCACCATGGCCTTTTTTCTCTGCAGGCCCACTACCACACGTGCAGCCAGCACATGCTGCTGAGAGGCCTCTCAGCATGGCTATTGCACTCTGATGGGTGTGTGTGTGTGTGTGTGTGTGTGTGTGTAGAAGTAGCCTTGCAGGAGGAAGCACGAGGAGTCGTCTGGCTGTGCTGTCCCTGGAGGGAAGGGCGGGAATGCGGCGCAAAAATTCCTTTCCTCCTCACCTCCTTGTCCCATTCCTTCATACTCTTTCTTCTCTTCTTTTCCTCCTCTCTTTCTGTCTACTGATTACACCCTGTCTCCATGTCATCACCAGATAAGGCATACCCGCCATTCCATGAATGAAAATACCACCCACCTAATGGAAATCTTGTAAATAAACATCTCTAGCTAATTAGTGCCGGGCTTGAAGGACATGCTGTTCTGTCTCTGTCTTTTTCTAGAACACATGTTCAAGGATCCCAGTGTCCGATATTCTGTTTACAAACTGTTGAGGAAGCAAAGATTTTGCTTTCAGTGCTCTTGAAAGAAGGTGAAGTTTTTCTCTTTTTTATTGGAAGGTACAGGCATTATGAATGCAACACAAGGTTCACAAACAGTACACTTTTCATGCTGCATCCTGGTTTTCTTTGTTTCTTTCTTTCTTTTTTCTTTCTCATTTGTGGTGCATGGCCTTCACTCTCAACTCTCAGCCACTGACCAACCTCTTTATGGCTGCGGTGACCTTGAGGGTCACGGTGGAAGTTAATGATAGAGGAGGCACATGGTGAAGCACAAATTGCTGGTGCAATTCGATGAGCATACAGCAGCTGGTTGGTTGGATGAATGACAGTAGAGGCTGCATCTCATGCAAACATTTATTTTGTTTACGTTTGCATGAGATGAGATAAAGCAACAATTTGTTTTAATCATAATCACCATGTGATAGCTTCCAGTAACCTGAGCCCAAATTGATCAAGCTGACCTAAGTGTCATACGAGAAAGCAAAGATTAAGGAGAGAAAATGCCAGAAAAGCAAGTGGAAACTATTGAAAAAATGCATCCCAGATTGGTGAGCTATATGTCATATTTTATAAGTTGTATTAATAGTTAACATATGTTTTGTATAGAAGCAAAATAAATTAATAAATGTAGCAGAGTAAAAGTATAAAGTAACTCAAGTGAACTTGCACACAGCACTTGAGTAAACGTACTTTGTTTTTTTCCACCTGTGGGATCCATTGTTTTGGATGGATGTATTCTTTATTTAATGAGGAAGTTCTTTGTTTTACGTCAAACCAGCTGTTTACTCTCACAGATGACTCCACAATGCTTCACAATGTGGACAGGTCAAACAAAAGCTACACAAAACAGTAGAGTAATGGCGCAGCCCTCGACAACACAACACACACACGGATGTGTATCTTTCCTCTCATGCTCCTCACACGCCATTGAGGCCACTTGTGTGCAGGGAAGACTACTATAAACACTGGCCATTGATGTGAAGGGAACGTGGGAGAGGTACGGCCTGGAGTCCCAGCCTTTGTTTACATTCTGCGGCCCTGACGTCAGTGCAGAGCGGAGGGCTTGGTGGATCAACAGTGGCCATACGGGAGAGTCCTGTTTACTTACCTGGGAGAATTACTGTATGACTTTACTACATCTTGAGCAAACAAGAGATGTGGGGGCAGAGGGGGAGAGGCAGGGACAATAAGATGATGGTAAAAAAACATTATGTGGAAAAAAGAGGAGTTTCAGCCAAAAGGAAAGGGAGAAAAATACGAGGGAGAGCAGAGCAGCAGAAAGACAACTCATACAGCATGCTAAACAAATATAGGCCATCGGAGCAGAGCGTACTCTAGAAGTCCTGTCAGTCCAAGTAAAGCTTGTAACCTGAGACACCAGCAGACGTCAAGCGCTGACACAAGAGATTTCCATTTTGAAACTCCAAGCTTGGTTAATCACCCTTCACTCCCCTTGGTTCTCACTTCTCGCCTGTGTGCATTCTATCTCTGTCACATTCCCCTCTCTCACACATGCCCTTTTATACGTACATGCACACATATTGATATTTTGCCCTCTCAATCGTCCCCATTCTCATCTGTCATCTCTCTTAGATCATTTTTTCTGATTCGGGCATGGCCTATCCTGCAGCCCTGCAGCAGCAGCTCCATCAGTATTCATGACAAATGTGACATTTATGATTTGGCTGGGAGGTATTGTCCTCGGGGTGATAAGAGAGCGCTACTCCTGGTTTTCATGACAGGGGCCTCATCTGATGCAGTATATGCTGACAGCTGCAGGCCATACAATAAGACCTTGGTTTACGTTTAACTTTTACTGCAGGTAAGCTGTTAAGCAAAGAGCAGGCTTCAGTCACCAGCCGCGCCCAAACTCTCTGCGTCTCTGCCTCTGGAGCTACAACTCAGTCAGATTCCATGCACTCCCTTACGCTATAAGTCATGCATTGTCATGTCACAATTTAAAAAGGAATCCTGTGCAGGCAGGCGGGGACAGTTGTATTGGCCTGAACTGTAGTAACACTCTGCCAATGATAATCTCCTAGTTCAACCTGCTCTCACATCCGCGGGCCCTAAAGCTGATCATCTGTCAGGTTATGCAACTGCAGTCAGGTGAAGGAGAAGATCTGTGTGTGACAGCTTTGGCATCAGCTACCACCTGCAGATCTCAGAAAGAATTTTAGCCTCAAACTCAACAATAAATGCACAGTCAAATCACACTGGCCTTTTGTGTATTGTGTATTGTGTATTTGTACATGCACTGCTCAAATAAGACATTGTTAAGATAATAAACACAAGTCTCTTGGCCTTTAAAGGTCCAGTGTATAAGATTCAGGGGACAAAAATATTACATATTAAAAGCAAACATCCAGAATAGATTATTGTAGCTAAGACTCTTCTCTGGCCTACCTAAGAGCCCTGACACAATGAGCTGACGGTCAGCTGTTGGTCAATGTGGACCACCAGTGTCTGTCGCCAAAGTTTTAGCGGTGTATCCCATACAGTTGGCATTTGTCAACCACTGGAGGCTTTTTTCAGCCAATACAGCATGTTGAATTGGCCAGCGGAGCCTATCGGTGAGAGAAATCACTCTGATTGGCAGTTAAGCTCAGTGCACGAGAAGAGAAACGGAAGTGCGGAAAGCTAACAAACAGCTCAATTCAAGAAACTGTGAGATCAAAACAAACTTGTTAAATTAGGTAAGATTATATTTTCAGTCTCTGAATTCTTTAGCAGAAACAGTTCGTAATTGTTTGTATTGTTGTTCCCAAGGACATGGTAAATATCTTTTGTTCTTTCAACATTGGGTTGTGTTGTTAATGTGCTAACTGGCTAACTAGCGTCTTAAATCCCTTCTGAAGGGCTTCCAGTTTCCCCTTTTGAATGATGAACACAGATGACTGCTGCCTGCTGAGATTTTTCCTTTCACGTAGGCATAGAACACACATGCTACTTGGCAATTGACTATACGCTTTGCAATGTGTTCATGTACAACTTTTTGGCCAAGACACAGGTGACTTGGGGCGACGTAACAGTGGGCGTTCGTGGTCACAGGTTCTTTGATGTTAGTTTGGTGTGTCTGGGCCTTGAGACAGCAACAGTTGGTTCAGAGGGCAGCTGGCAGAGTTCTTACAAGATCTAAGAGAACACCGGTACTGATGTCTCTGCATTGGCAACTGGTTCATGCAAGAGCTGATTTCAAAGTCTTTCTTCTTACCTGTACAGCTTTAAATGGACTGGTTCCTTATATATCTCCTGACTTATTGCCCCATATACTCCATCATGTCCTTTATGTTCCCTTGATGCCGGTTACTTAACCATTCCTCGGTTTAATAAGAACTCTAATGGTGCCAGAGCCTTTGCCCACAGAGCCACACTTCTCTGGGATAATCTTCTATTGCACACTTGGGAGGCAAGCTCTGTTGTTCCTCTAAATCCAGGCTGAAACACATCTTTTTTTCTGTTCACTATGATCTCTCCTAACTTCATTGGCTGAGAGCCCAATTCACTGACTGCTTTTACCTCATTGACAAATGAGCTAGTGCCCCAATCATGCTATACTGTATGATACCTGCCTTTTAAAATTACTATCCTCAACCCGTTGTCATGCTAACATCAGCACTTTTGTATTATGTGTGTGTGTGTTTACATGTAATATTATGTGTCTTCTTTCTGCTGTTGTTACTGACTCGTAAAGTGTACGAAGACACTCCTGGTGATGTGCACTTAAAAAAAAAAAAACCTGAAGTTGAAAATGTGTTTCCATTTCCAGAAGTAAAAGTACTCATCCATTCAGAGTGTTCTTTTCCATCACTGCCTAGCCTTGATGAAGACTTTCTGCTTTATTTTTTCTGAAACTAGTTGTTCTTCATAACAGTGAACATCTTCATACAAAGCTCACCTTGTGTAGAACAGTATGCCCATTCTCCCATTGTGTGAGTAATAACATAGAGACACATGGGGGTTGGATAAGAAAGATATAATAGTAGAAGAGCATGATACCTGTTAGTGGGCAGAGTATTTAAGAGTATTGCTTTTAGTGGATAAGAGGAGTTTCAGTATTATTAAGCCAAAATAAGCTAAACTGAAACCAAGTTGACATTTAGCCTTGTTTCTGAGTCTGGGTTGAGGGACTGGGAACCAGTGACACAAGGTCAACACTGAAAAAATAAACACATCTATAAATGTGAGCTGAAATATACTTGCGTAAAATAAAAAGTTCTGATTTGATGCAATACCTACAGAAGCAGAAGTTCACAAAAACATGCCCAGTTGAAGGTAATGAGAATAAATGAATGGGGTTCCCTCTGCTTTTGGTCATCAGGCCATAATCTATCCATCTATCTATCTATCTATCTATCTATCTATCTATCTATCTATCTATCTATCTATCTACCTACCTACCTACTTACCTTCCTACCTACCTACCCATCCATCCATCCATCTTAACCCCTCCTTAGAATTTGTAGATGTTCTTTAGAAATACCTGGTACTTTTTGATAGATAAAGATTAAATTTAATTTGAAAACAAAAACGAAGACGACAATGCTCCTTTAAACCCTGAGTACTGTCTGTAGGTCTTGGCAGTTCAGCATAGGTTGTATACAGCCAGAGAGGAATGGTTTATTAGCAGTAAAGTGGTTATAAATAATGTTAAAGTGTTGGTGCGAAGTGGCTGACAGTTCAGTGAGGATGCTCAACCTGAAGCCAGATAAATACCAGAAAAAGCTAGTGCTCCCGTCGTCCATAAATACAAACCTTTGCAGCAGTTAGAACTGTTATTCTAGTAGCCAGTAGTAGTACTTAAAATGTATTTCCGTGACAGCATATCTTCTGTACTTAATCACGGTCATGGCCTGTAGGGCAGGATTGTCTTGTTATGTTGCATGGTTTACTAATAGACATACAATGTTCTTTTAGTGCAGTGCATGTCAACATCAACAAGTGAAACACATGATGAAGTGTTCAGGATCTGTCATCAATGATTCATTATGTGTTTCACCACCTTTACACCGACTTTCAGTGCAGACAGGTCTGTGTTTTAGACAATACTGCAGTGAATCAGGGTGAAACTAATACACAAGTTCACATCACAAGAGCTCATTTAAACTTTGTGAACATTCATCTCAGTACTCTCAGTCCCTGTGAACTTGAAATAGCTGTCACTGACAGACACTGGAAATTCTGCTGTGTTGAAATGTGGATTTTCACATGTGCGGGACTGAGGAGGAACTTGCCTGGCAGTGGACACATTATGTCAAGTGGTGTGTGGGTTTGTACTGTTGCAGTAAGTCTTAGGCTATATCTGCACGATGCCAGTTATATTGTCTCCAGAGTGGATCAATCCGAAAAGTCAGTTTTTCCACAGTCCTGACACATGCCTTCACAGGCACGATCAAGCGCCCTGTGGCAGTAACATTAAACTGTAACAGAAAAATCCATCACTAATGATAACGCTATAATACTTGTTCCTGCCTTAGTGTGGGCATGCAGGAGTCGAGGAGTGTCACTGAGAGTAGAGAGCCTGTCCTTCACCCAGTCTGTCTTGTTTCAAGGCCCCTGAGGCAGCAAGCACCTGCTGAAGTGTCCTTCACTAGATACTGAATCCCCTCTATCTTCAGTGCTGCTCTGTGTCTGACCCTGACCTCTGACCTCCCTGTGATGGAGGGTAAGTGAATAGGACACCTCTCCTTCAGGGATCAATACAATATCACAAAAAGTATGAGTAATGAGAATGGGGTGTTTCTTCATGGAAATGAAGCGTTTCTCAGGGGAAATTCCTTTTGAATTGCCTCCTGTGGGTCAGGACTCTAAATAGGTTGCGGGCCTATTACTGATGGATCCCCTCATGGTAATATGTTTTAATGAGCATGGGTCCCAGGGCAAGAGACTAAATTTTAGATTTAGGATGAGAGAGTTTAACGAAGCATTAGGCAATGTACGACCTTTATCGACTACTGTTGCATTTTGGTTCTTGAAAAACTCAGGAATTTTGCAGTGCAGCACAGGTGAGAAATCACAGTGTTTGACTCTTATCAGCAATCTCAAGAAACTTTTTCTCCTTGAAACTAAAGACTTACAATTCTTTGGTATAATAATAAAAAGCATTCTGTTGCTGAGGTGCATGTTTGTGACTTAACCTCCCCTTTTCCCTGGCACCCCTTGGATGTTTTTCCTGCAGTTAGTCTCCCCCTCCTCTCTATTCTCGATGTGGGCGGTCGATGGAGGCCAACTGGCATGGCAGCAGATGAAGGGGCGACCCAGCACGCAGCCATTATGGTGTCATCAAGGGCGAGTTCACCCACGTGAGGCATTGACAAGCTCCTCTAGCGACAGCGTGGTCACAGCGTGCAGCCAGGCCACACACAGACAAACATGCACGCTGCAGCCAGAAGACCCAGCGCATTCGCACAAATTCACAAAGCTAATACGCACTTACAAACACACACGGGTCGCATACACATCTCATCTGCCACATCTACAGTAGCTGGTTGCGGCCGCAGGGCCCAACAGGACTGGAATGTGACCTATTGTTACAGCGGTCGTTTAGCAACAATAGAGGATCACAGACAGTTAGCACCACAATGCCTCCATGCTGATCTGTGCAGAAGCCTCGGTGCTGCTGGCTGCTGTGGCGCCCTGCTGAGCTCATTTAACTACTTGGGAATCAGGTCGCTTGTGCAACTCATCAATTAATGATGCTTTTGCAACCATTACTTTAATGGCAATCATGTAATGATGGTACCGCTGAAACACCAGAGGAGTTAGATATTTGGATCCGAGACAGGATCTTTGTAACTCGAACTGAATATAGAACATGAAACAAAGGTGAGATAAATAAATATTATGTATTTGGTTTTATTGAATTGTGACAATTAATATATTCTGAGAGTGATGTGAGCAACAAAATAATACATGTGCATGTATATTACAGACATAAATACATAATTAACATCCATACAACTGCTACAACACACATACATGCAAACACATAGTTATCTTGGTACCTGTCATGCTTTATTTCCTTACAATCTGAGTATTTTGCGATAATGTACAGAATCATGATGATCATGGAAAAAAATTAAGCAACAGTGCATAATAAGTTGCACTTCTTAATGCGGTGCTGAGGGAATCTGGTGCCTTGGTTCCCTCTACAGAAAGCCTATGGGGTTTTTCCATTGGATTTTGGATTATAGCAGAGTATAAGTTCGTGGCAAACAAAATCTTATGACACTTACATGTTTTGTTCAGCAGGATAATCTTCACAAATTAACATCAATTTTATGATTTTTGAAGCATCAATGCAATCGCTAGAAATAATTAGCTCACAACAACACATGCTATAAACTAATACTGACTTAATGTTGCCGTCACAACAAGGCATTAAAGCCGTGTTCAATGTGATGACGTTCTGTAGTCTCATTCAGCCACTTGTCAGCAACCGCCTTTTTAAAGACACATAAAGGCTTCAAAATTCGGTTAATTTCTACCAAAAAAGGAGAAATGCACCTTCCAGTAGCCCCAAAGTTGTCTAAGCTAGTTTGCTGAAGTTAACCATGGGTGAACCTTTAAGCCCCCAGGAACAGCGCCAGTCTAACGCCAGTCTGACACTGTGGCTAATTCATGGTATTACAACTCCTGGGTGTGTCACGTGATACCGCTGGGCCTGAACAACTTTTTTTCCATAGACTCATTTCACTATCAGAATTTACTCCTTTCTGTCTGATAACATTTAAAAGTCAAGAATAGCCATAGAATAATGTCATTCCCATTCAAGTTAGCTGCAGGCTGAACCAGAAGCTAGCCACCTGGCTGGAAAAATCTCTAATACGCCTGCTTCATGGGCCCAATGATGTCGGAGATCTGCGTAATTTCATAACCTGCTCACTAAGTCAAATGCCGCTCACCTCCAACGCTGTATCCAGTTCTCTTTACACATCGATGGGGCACTTACATTGAACTAAATGGTTTTATTGGAGGGGTGAAACAGGAGAGGAGTTCTGTAGAGCTATGTGGAGTTGCTGGGACTAGTGATAAGTATCAAATACTTTGCCCAGTACAGGTAAGCACTTTAAACCTGCAATAACAAATTGCTTTAGGCCACTTGGGGAAATGAAGACAAGTTGTGAACACAGCACTGACATATTGCCCCCTTGATATGGTGAACTTGTTAGCTAACAGTTGCCTATTTACACATCCAGCACACAGGTAGGGAGGAACATTAGGATTAATTTGAATTCACACTTCTGGCCACCTGGTAAATTAAGTCCAATGCTCACTGTTTTGTGGCTCTTGTTTGATTCTAACAAGGCCTGAGGGAAACATTTGGCTCTTAAGCCACTAAATGCTCCATTGTGTTCATCAGCTAGTCAGCTAGTCATCAGCTTTTGAATAAGGATGCCTTCTCTGACCATAAACGATGAGAGGAGTGTTGAGAGTGAGCAAAAACAGTGAAGTTGCAGCTTGGAAAGCTAAATAATATGCTAAAATTTGTTAAAAAGCTCCCAAAGTGAGGCAAACTGCAGGTTTGGGTAATATTTCTCTGTAGTTTAATCATTAACAAGCAAACCCTTTCACACTTTCACATTGTTATCCCGTTTGCTGTCCTCATAAAATATTCACAATAGCTACTTTAAGTGTAAAAAGGTGTAATCATTAAGTAGTTACATGTCACTGGATGTTCCTGTGCAAACACAAACTATGCTGTTACACTGAAACATTGTGATTTGTATGAGTCCAACACAGTATTAAGTGCTAACATTTAAGTATTTTAGTAGGCAGTGATTCATTAAATAAAAACATTCTATGAGCAATGAGTTATAAACACATCCGAAACAGGGACTCGTGGTTCCATTTGCGTCATTCTAGGGAAGAAGTTGTGGTGACACAGGGGAGGAATGCGGAACAGCTGCCTCCCAGTCAACAGCAACACTCTTGCTGCCCAAAAGGTCCAGCATGAGGAAGTGACTCTAAATTTGCAAGAAGGGAACTGGAAAGCAGTTGTCAATGGGAATTTCTTTCAACCTAATTTCCATTTGTTCAACAATGCGTGCGCTGTACTGTTAAAAGGAAGTTGATATTATTATCATCAGGTGTGACACGGATGTTGAGGTCAAATGTGCATCGTACCAGACAACACATAATCAGGCCAAGGACAGG
>JAPZEB010000002.1:2908118-2926887 GCA_029783705.1 Chaetodon striatus
AGACATGAAATTTTCTCACATAAATGGCAAGTCAGATAAACAGTCTGTGCAACTGGAAAGATCAATAATGACAACATGTTAAGATTTTGTCTTTCAGGGAGAAGAAGGAGATAGACACACCGCATTGCTATTGTTAGGGTAGAGTTAAGCACAGAAGACAAAAATTCTTCACAAGGGTGTAGGGTTTTTGTGAAAATTGGTGGGACACTTATAAAACAAAGGGGTTTGGTTTCTCTGCAAGAAGTATCAAACATTTAATTTCCTGCATATTGGTCATTTTTATGCACAAATTTATGCTTTTTCTGCAGTAATTTATGGCATCTTTAATTTTGTCTGAATAAAATTCTTCTGCTATTTTCTTGCTTTTATTGGGGAGGACAAATTTACATGTTCTTATTATTTAGGGGGACGTGTCCCCTGCGTCACCCCTAAAATCTACACTGGTATTTCGTACAATTGTTAAAATATGGGGATAATGGCATATATTTTCAGTGAGTGTTGATTTGTAGTGTTACACTTGTTTATTGACATGGAAAGTAGCAGAAATGATTGTGTCAAACATTTTAAGAGAGAACTGAAAAGAGGCATTCAGCCCCCAATGATCTGACAATGATTTGTTCTAGCAGCTATGAAAAATATTTGATCTATAAATGCTGTTTTTTAATATATTCCAATAAGTATAGCAGTATAATCTCTGTCTGTTTTTACACCCTAAGGTTTGATTTGTTTTGTTCTCTCCACGTGTGGGTACAGATGATTGAGCTGGGCCTCCCTGACGGCAGCCTGATCGACGAGCTGATGGAGCTGACAGCTCAGAGCCTCAGTCAGCTTGAGATCCAGGAACATTTCAACATTATCAAGGAGATTGGCCGAGGGAAGTACGGCAAAGTGCTCCTAGTCACGCATAGCTACAGGGGTATGACTGCACTTTCAAATCTCTTTGAGTCGAGAACCTTTTCAGCAATTTCTTTCCATTCTTTAAGTTCTTTGTTTAATATGTTTTTTTTTTTGTAACGGTCAGCCCAGGTACAATTCTATGTAGGTGCTCTGAGTCCCCAAAATTAGAGGGCATTTCACTGAAGTGAAATAAATCAATGAAAATAAATACATTTCCAAAACTTTCCAGCCAATGCAAATTTGTTTGAAATCAAAGCTGGTTGAGCTGGACAGAGAGCTTAGGAGAGAGAAGGATGAAGGACATTTACAAAGCAACTGCTGTGAACAGAAGGAAGATGGGAAAAGTATTATTTAAAAAAAAAAAAAAAGATTGGTGACTGCACTTTTCTGATGGGATGGGAACCTGGAACTCCAGAGTGTAGCAATGACAAAGGAGAGGGCAGAACGCAGAGCACGAGATGGCATAAAGCTGGCTGGCTCGAGGCCTGGAGGCTTGGAAAACCATCGGAACTGAAATCAGGGGTGACCTGGGTGAAGTTTAATGTTGTAGAAAAGCCTTTCAGTGGTTATTAGATAATTCTTACAGTATACAGCAAATACTTAATATCAGCACAGTGTCACTGCAGTGGTCATAAATATCTGTAATACTCCATTGCCCTAGTAAGACAAAGAAGATGTGCATGAACAGTGATAATAATAGCCAAAGTAAAGTATGGATGTTGCGCAGGGACTCCCATGGCCTTGAAAGTGATGCCCAAAGCCTCAACTAAGCTGCAGGGCTTTCTGCGAGAGTACTGCATCTCCTTACACCTGTCCTGCCACCCCTGCATCGTGGGCCTCTTTGGCATTGCCTTCCAGTCTAATGAGCACTACTGCTTTGCCCAGGAGCTTGTGATTGGCAGGGACCTGTTTGCTGTCATCCAGCCAAAGGTGAGTCAAACACTGGCAAAACACCACTAAGACACGGTGAGGCTGTATTTAGGTACAGCATGGTGCTTTGAGATTAATGCTAATGTCAGCATGCTAACCAGCTCACAATGTCACAACTGACATTAGCAGGTGTAGTGGTTAAGTGTTCAGTATTTTAATTTAGCATGTTGGTATGCTAATATTTGCTTGTTAGTTCTAAACGCAAAGTACAGTTGAGGTTGATGGGAATGTCATCAGAACATCTTTTCTGGAGTGTTTCCTGAGTAAGGAGTGCCACCTCTTTGGAGCTGTGGGTGTGTGTGTGTGTCAGTTGTGAAGGTATGGGGGTTGGAATACTGTTTGTGAGTTGGAGCAAATTACATCAGTGTAGAAATGAGAGTATGAAAATGAGAATATCTTAAAAAATGAGGAGAATTTCACATATCTGTATAAAATATTCAAAATCTCTGTGACTGATCTTTTTATTAATGTGGTAAAGACTTTATTTATGATATACCTCTAAAAGTATAAAAGAGATTAAAACAGTTTCTTAATCAATGTTGTGTCCTGAACTGTGCCAACATACCATCATCTTACTCCCTCCAGAATTTTGTGGGCTGTTATGTGATTGTTGCAGCCTGAAATGCCTTCATTTACTGTAGCTTTTGTAAAAAAGAAAAAAAAAATGTCATACATGATTTTTGCAATGAAATTGAAGGGGCAAGTAAAAAATCTCCTCCTGCTCTCTCTGCCCATTTAACACAAGCTAAAACAGCAGCACCTGTTAATGTCCAACAACAAATCATTCAATGGTCCCAACAATCTTACACTGATGCTGTAATGGCTCTACTCTAGCATTACACCCATTAATAACCATAGGGTACATTAGCTATGTGATGCTGACAGTAGCCCTGTCACTGTGTGCGTGACTCTGTCCCAGGCACAATGCACACACTTCCACAGCAGTAGGCCCATAATAAAGACACAGAGACAAAGAGAATCAATTTGCTTTGCACAGCTCTACACTGAAATTTGATATTACCCGTATTAAGTAGTAAAATTGAAATTGAAATTTTGTGATGGGACAAATTTGCAAAGTTGTGCAGAATTTACAGTGATTGTCTGAATTTGCAGTAATTAATTTACTTAAGTAAGTAAATTTCTCTTAAACAAAAGTGTGTGAAATTTCTGTCTATGACAACTTTGTATTTAAAAGCATCCAAGCTAACTAAATCTAAGCAACAGGTGAAAAAATCAAAGGATTTCATGACCATACCTTTTATACAAGCACATATCAATATTTTGAAGTAACATTGTTGTGTTTTCCCTCGGTTAGGGATACCTGAAAAACTAAAGGCCATTCGAGGATTTGAGCCTGTAACTGTGTTGCTCCCACCTTTGCAAAGTCTGCCCTTGGCAATATTAAATGTAACAAAGTGGAATACTGATGATGAAAAGTACTTAAGTAAAACTAAAATTACCGATGTACTTTGTCACAGTACCGAGAGTAAATGTAATTTATTGCTTCCACCCCTGCATAAAGTGGATAGAAAATAATGAGATGTGACTTGCATCATGTTGAATTATTTAACCATGTACTGTAATTATGTCAAAATTATGCCAAAGTGACTGTATTAAACAGTTACATGCAGGCTTGCAGCTTGAGTGATGAGTCTGAGCACAGTGCTTATGTCTGACAGTCTGGAGGGCGGACATTTGGATCCAGCCTCATTTTCTTTACACAGTGCTTTGTGATGAGTGCTTACTTCTCATTCTGGTAACTTTGTAAATAACCCAAAAGAGTCCTATCCCTGCTTTGTCTGATTTTTCCAGGTGGGTATCCCTGAATCTTCGGTAAAACGCTGTGTCCTCCAGATCGCCAGTGCACTGGAGTTTATCCATAGCCATGGCCTGGTCCATCGTGACGTCAAGCCTGAAAACATCCTCCTGTTGGACAATCATTGCTGCCAGGTGAAGCTGGCAGACTTTGGCCTGGCCCAGAAGAGAGGCACTCTGATACGCTTTATCACAGGAACCCTGCCCTATATGGCCCCGGAGCTTTGTACCGTGGCCCTGATGGAGGGTCAGAAAGAAGTGACCGCTCCTCCGCTTAGTGTGGAACCCAGCCTGGACACCTGGGCCTTTGGGGTGGTTATCTTCTGCATCCTAACAGGCTACTTTCCCTGGGAGCGCTGCATGGAGTCAGATGACTTCTACCAGGAGTTTGCAGACTGGTGCAGAATGGAGGAGAGACCTAACACAGAGGAGGACATTCCTCCTCTGTGGAGAAGATTCACCCCAGAAGCCATGGAGATGTTCAGTAAGCTCCTGGATCTGGATGTTGAAAAGAGGTGTACAGTGGGGGAGGTGAGAGCGTATGTGGACAAGGACTGGCTTAAGAAGGTACATGGAACCGGGCAGCAGCAAACAGCAGAAAAGGAAAAAGTCAGTGCCTTTAGGAATAATCCTGGGCATGACAAGGTGGTGCAGCCTAATACTTAGTAACAGACTGCATTTTTATATAACCTATAGCTTCTTTATGCCCAGACAGCATGTCAATTATACAGTCATAGGTGCCTGGCATCAGGCATGTGATTTGCAGTGATGAAACATATGGTGTTTTCATCACGGTGACACATTATCCTGAAGCTTGTGTCCTGGAGTCAGTTTAAAAGACCATTTGCCAGAAACATGAAGTTCAGAGATGCTGGAGTTCCTGCGTTAGGAGAAATACTCTGGTCCTTTATTTAAAGGAGCAGTGTGAAGAATTTATTGGCATTTAGCAGCAGTGTGGGCGTTGCCACTCCAAAATAATAACGCATTAGTCATATAGCTAATTGCGAGTTAACAATATAATGTTAAACCTAACATATCAGCACAAAACAAGGCTCAATAGGAGAATCAATACAACACTGGCAGTAGGCTCTAACTGCCACAGAATAAAACTTTATCAACAAAACAGTATAAAAGAGGTTGTCCTTCTTAACACTGCTTGGTACAAATATTTAACTTATTTAACTCAAGTAACGACACAACTGTTTGATGAGTGACTGTAGTGTGATTACTGAATTTAGACAGTGACATGTTACATTACAAATGTAAAAAACTGAGGTTGCAGATTACAGCTAACTGAATACCCCTCCCTTTCCAAGCACATAGAGAGCCTATAGTGGCATTAACATTCAAATATGGAAGGCCCTCTCTGGAGCCAGTGTTTGGTTTGTCTATTCTGTGCTACTGTGGAAACATTGCAGTACAATATGGCGGTCTACATGGGAGAGCACCCACTTCCCATTAAGATATGAAGGGCTAATTTAAGATAACAAAAACAAAATGATTCTTAGTTTCAAGTCCTACACACTGCTCCTTTATGTAAAAGCCCTGCATTCAAAATTTACTTAATTAAATTATTATAAGCAAAATGTTTCCAAACTTAATATACACTGATTATACATTGTATATTATGTATTGGATTATTATTAGTTTGAATGGAATTTTAATTTAATTTTAATGTTAAGTTTATTTGGCAACTTTAAACTTGCACCACTAAAGTACAGTATCAACTAAGATGGGTCCTGCTTTATTACTTAGTCTTTGTAACCTTGCCTTGAAGAGGGACCCTGTGAAAAAATCTAGTTCTGAGACCTAATGTTAGTTTGCTGCACTCACATGGGACCAGGTCGTACTTCAGTGTAGGAGTCCTCATTGGTCCCTAGGTCTATAGAAGGAGGGAAACAACAGGGGCCCAAAACAGGGTTATCCCCTTAACAGGTCGATGCAACCATGCTGCTTGGGTACTTCAACCCATAAAAATTCATCATATTTTATAGATCATGTGTTTTAAATGTAAATCAGATCAATGTAATAGAGTAAAATGTACAATACTGCCTTCTAAAGTATTGTGAAGAAGTTAAATGTAAATGTAAGATGTCAATGTAAATACTCAAGTTAAAGTATCTAAAAATTGTTTTTAAAGGGGCGCTCCACAGATTTTACATTAAGTTTAAGTTAGAAAAAATAACCCTGATGATGTGATTGTGGTTATCATGCATTGGGTTTTAAACTTCAAATTTTTAAAAGAAAGCCTGCATTACAAATTTGACACATGGAGTTTGAAAAAAAGGTGTTGCATTGTGGGAATGTAAGATCCAATGATCTATACAAGAGATAGAAAGTCAGGATGTCTCAGCCATTACTGCACCATTCTTCTTTAGTATCCAAACCTTATTGGAGTGCAGTACTAAAATGCTGGCCCTTTAGATACAATACCAGAATAAATATACTTATTTATTTTCAGCTGCTGTTTTGTCAATACATTTTTATGTTTAACATAACTGAAAATTTAGTCAAGCCCATTTAGTTGCACTACATTTTTTTTTTTTATATCAAAGAAGCTTTTAAAGGTGCAGATTCAAAGATTTAGGGGGATATAGTAGCATCTAGCAGTGAGGATTGCAGATTGCAACCAGTTGAAACTTCTCAAGTTTGGAGTTCTTCAGTGTTAAGGAGGTTTTTACCATGAGCCAGATTTTCCACAGACAAGACTTTCCAAAACTGCTGGAGACAGACCATTAGCTTAGCACCTACAAATGTGTGGTCACCTTTTTTCTGATTCAGACGTTTGGGAAGTTTTTATTGTGAGCTGAATTATCTGCAGAAGTCTCTTCCTCTCCAAAACAAACAGACCAGGTGATTAAAACTGAATAAAGGACTTTCAGGTTACAAATCACTGCTTCCCCTACCCTGTTTGGCACGTTGCAGACAGCCTACTTGCCCTGCAACTGCAAATGTGTGCTCACCCATCTTCTCTGACAGCTTAAAGTGTGCTCACCTTATCGCTGATCTAGACATTCAGGAAATTTTTTTACTGTGAGCCAAATTATCCTCAGAAGTCTCTTCCTCTCCAAAACAAAGAGACCCATTGATTAAATCTGGAAAAAACACTGAATAAAGCAGTTTCACATTACAGAGCTGTGTTTCTCTGATGCTGTTTGGCATGTCTGACAGGGCCGTTAGCTTAGCACCTGCTAATCTGCGTGCACATGTGTTCTCTGATAACTTGAGAGCAAGATGTTTAAGAGGTTTTTACTGGGAGCAAAATTATCCACAGTTCCCTTTCTGTCCGAAACAAACTGACCCTGTGATTTAAACTGGTAAAAACACTGAGTAAAGCAGTTTGACATTAAAAAAAAAAAAAAAAATCTGTGTTTTTCTGATTTCTGGTGTAAAGGGGCTTTTAAACGCAGTGGCTGACACAAAAATGCAAAAAACATGAATGGACATATGTAGAACCAGTTTTTGGTTTGTCTATTTTGGGCTACTGTGGAAACATGGCAATCTCAGTAGATGAGGACCTGCACCCTATGTAGATTTAAAAAAACAAACAAACAAACACAAAAAAAACACAACAATTCTTACTTTCAGGTGATTGTGCACTTAAAAAACATACTTACTATATTAAATTTCTGCCAGTATATCCCCCTGAATGCTATAGTGTGAAGTGAAAAAGTTCTTTTGCAGTACATGACAGCACACAAACCCATTGCCTCTTGGACTGAATGGCATGACAACATAAAATTCTGGCCCAGCAGAGGAAGTAAAATTGGGTTTTGTGGACACCAATTATAAAAAATAATTTGTTTGCATTCGGCATGTGTTTCCAGATATCACTGCGATTGTGAGCACCACGCAGCACATGCTCAGCCATTTCCCGCCAGACATTATCGAGAGGGAACCAGACTGCTGTTGCATGTTCTGACCCTCTGCCTGGGGGATGGCGCTGTTGTGTCAAGTCTGCACATAGACAGCAGCGCAGCTCTTTCTAGGTTTCCCCACCGTTGCTGCACAAACTAATAAATGACTTGACAGTGTTTTAACAGCTGATTGCTTATTGAGACAATTTTAATACAGCATTAATTTCTCTATATACTGTACCATATATACCCTATGGTGTTATGTATTATCATGTATTTCTGAACAGCTGTGTGTGGAATTTGCATGCTTTTCTGATTCCCTGCAGCTCAACTGAAATTACGAAAGTTCACTGATAAACTTTGCCTTCAACTGCAACACATGTTACAGTCGGCCATTTGATATAGATGCAGGATGCACCTATGTATTTTGTTATTTTTATATAGATTTTGTAATTAAATGTTTGATTTAAAAAAAAATCAGAAATGGTTGACAAAACAAAAACAATTAAAAAATATGACTGATATATAAAAAAGTATTGCTTAGTGTGACTGTAACCGTCTTTATCATATCATCCACACAGTTCACATGATCTTTGTATCATTGCTCATAATGTTGTGATGCTGTAGGAGCATGTAGATGAAAAATAAAAATCATGTATCCATCCACCTCATCTTCTTTTTTTCATCCACTTTCTTGTGCATATATCATATTGCTGTCCTTGAAGTTAGAGCCATGACTTATGTCAGATCTCTGTGCCTGTCTCACTCAGTTTTCATCCCCCCCCCCTCACCTACTTCACTGCACTGGCCTTACTCGGCCACTTTATATTTTATAATCTCTTTGCAATTTGCTACAGCTGGCTCTCCACTGATGGATGTTTTGCTTTTGTTGGAGTATATGGGACGCCGCAGGTGCTTTCAGGACAGAACATGTTGGCCTCTGAAGGGGGGCAGACCAAAACTTGGCCCGGGGCCTGATCCTGCTCGGCCCCCTCATGCTTTACAGCATATTTAGGGCATTACACTAACCAGGGTCATCTTTCAGCTGACCCCTGGGCCCTACTGCACAACCAGGACTGACATACAAACTAATACAGCAAAGTAAATCTGACCGCAAAGCCCTCTGTGCTGGCATTCACACATACAGTAACAGACCCAGTGTTTAAAACATTATAACAATGTTTCGCATACCTATTCAGTGTAACACAGCTTTGCAACCAGTGTATTAAACTTGTGGACTTTAAAAATCTTGCTTCACAAGAGAACTTTAAAATGTATATTCTGCAGGTGTTTTAATGCATATGAGAGAGGGATTATGCTTTCCTACTGTGAGTGGAAACTCACAGTAGCAGACTAAAAAGATAAGCAAAGCACCATTTCCAGGAAACTACATCTACACAAGAATCATGAGTCTTATCATCACATGACTTCCTTTGCCTGCCAAATAAAGATTGTTTCAAGCTGTTAAGAGAGACACTGTGGTCATAGACTTTCCACTTTATCTTATCTACAAGGCGAGGCTGTCATGTTTCCCATACTTGAGTACCTAAACATCAAATAAATAAAACATGATGGACTGTGACAGTTAAATACACATATTCATGGAAAGGGCCATTTCTTGCCCTTTTGGTGCCCAGTGCCAGTGGTTCCCAGCCAGGGTGCTTTTACAGTTACCAAGCCTGGAAAGACTGTGGAGCACTCAGCTTTATAAAAATGTAGAAATTATGATAAAGATAACTTACTCATGCTTTATCTAACTAATGCATGTTTCTGACCAAGCTACTGTCCTTTTCAATGTTTCTTTAGTGCCTGCAATCTCTAATCTTAGAGGCCCTCGACACTTTCCACCTATCTCCTCACAGATCATTGAAAATTTCTCTAACACCTATAAGGCAACAGTTTGATCCACTAGATTTTTCATGTTAGCTGGCAATTAAATTTATGCAGCAATGTGCTGCCACACTGGATACTGTAGCTCCCTTTAAAGTGTCTAAACCATGTCCTGCCTCAAAGAAACCACCTCCATGGTTTAATGACTGGGTTAAAGGCATTAGAAGGGGTGTGCAGACGTACTAAATGGAAATGGAAAGCATCCAAATTATGTAGCAATTTCAATTCCATTAAAGAGCTTCTAAAAGAATTTAATAACACTGTAAAAGAAGAAATACTTCTTTCATCTTATTGCGACAAATCGTCACAACCCCAAGTTGCTATTTAGGATGATTAATTCTCTCATCCAGCACCCTTCAGACTCCGATGAAGTTCCTTCTATTGAAAGATGTGAGACATTTCGGTCTGTCTTTATCGATAAAGTCTTTAGCATCAGAGCCCAAATCATCCCATCACTGTCTATCTCACCACACAGAGAGGTGCATCAGACTTTTAACTCATTTCATCTGATATCCCAGTCAGATTTACTGAGGATGGTTAATGGCATAAAATCTTCCGCCTCCCCTTTGAATGTGTGACCAACAAGACGTTTAAAACATGTCTCTGCCTTTTATTTCTTCAGATATTTTTAAATCTGTAGTTACTCAACCTCTTCTAAAAAATTCTGACCTCCATGCAGACAATCGTAATAATTATAGGCCCATATCCAAATTACTCTTTCTTGCCAAAGTACTGGAGAAAGTAGTATAATCAGTTATTATCCTTCATGGATGACCACTCACTTTTTGAAAAGTTTCAGCCTGCACTGTCAAAATACAGACATTGCACCTTTAAGTTTTACATGATATTAGTTATGAGTATCCTGGTTTTGATTATATTTGAAGAATAGTGTTTAAATGGAATATAAGTAATGATGGTTGTTTGTATGTTTGCATATGAGATTTTAACTTTATCCATGTTACTGCTTATCTGTGCAGAAGGGGTCTTAATCCCTGCAACTCCTCTGTCATTCCTGTACAGAGTGCAGATATTACACACAATCAGACATTCACTGGGCACATTTTTTGATCCCACATTCATGTTAATTTTTAATAATAATAAAGCTTAGAGCACCCACAGTACCTTACAGTATTCCGATATTTAAGACACGAAAGTAGTAAATGAAATTGAGGCAGTAGAAGTCATTATGACAGACTTTTAAAAGAAGTATTTTTAAAATAATTCTGAAATAATTTTACTTCTGTCCCTCCGGCTTGAGGTACCCTCTGCTGTGCCTAAAAACTGCTCTGCTCCTGGGTTTTTGTTTGGCAGCAATCCTCAACTGAATTGGGGGATTTTTACATACAGTAAGAACCCAACTTTATATTTCTCATTGCAATGCTGAATGATCATTGTATGATTTGTTATCGTTTTGTGTGGAGCACATGTTGGCACAAAAGGCTGTACATATCAAAAGTCACGTGTTTTCTCTCTCAGTTCTTCTCTGCCCCCCTCCCAACCCACCTACTCCCCAACCCCCTCACACGCATACACATAAACACACACACACACACACGCACACACACACACACACACAGCCATAGACGAGATATCCAGGCTTTCTGGATGACACCATACACACGGGAGCACTATAAATAATACCATATTGTTTGTTATGGAAAATCACCACAACTGGGACCTTTCTCCCAGCCGATGGCTCATCTGTCTGTCACCTCCATAAAAAGCTATCATGAGGTGGCTGAAGAAACTTTTAATCAACGCCGATCTGTGTTTGAACAAATGAGGATCACGGGAGCCACGGCCAGCAGAGGAGATGGATCAGAGTGCTCGGGATGAATATTTGAAACATGAGGTTAGGAACATTTGGTCAAAGGCATCTGGGGGCTTATACAAGACAAGGTTCTCATTCTTTCAGAATAGTAAAAAGTGCATTTAAAATATGCAGCACTGATTCTAAAACCTCATAAATTAGTGTGAAAAAATGATAAACTAAAGAATAAAACTGACATTTACACAAGATAAGGTGTGTCAAAGGTCCTTTATAAAGAAACATCTCATATCCTGATTGACTTTGTCATTGTTATTCCATCTATGATATAATACAAAATAAACTCTGATAATGAAAATATTGCTGTGCACGTTACAGCTTCATAATGTTTACACACATAAAATAAGTACTTGCCATCTACAGGGGTCCTGCCATATTATTTATGATAAGATATATTCCAATTCAAGCTGCGGCAATATAAAATCTGTTGAAGTGTGTATGCAAAAGCAAAACATTATGTACTTTCAACACATATGTGTTATTAAGAGGGTGTGGTCTCTTTACATATTTTTGTGAAACCAGGATGACCAAAGTAGTGGACTAACTAACACTGTCATCCCTGAAAACAATAGTATTCTCTGGAAAACGGTACATAAAATGATTTAAGGTTTTTGAGCTAAATGATGCCCAAACTGCAAAGTGAAAGAGTCATTAGCATTTAGTAATGTTACCAGAATTTATAATTTCATTATTTCCAAATGGAATGGAATAAAGGACACTTTATTTGTAGCTACAAAGACATTTTAGTGCTTCTTACATCTATGTTTTACTACGTTGTAACTCATTATCTGTTTATACACCAGGCACCGCTTATGGGTTCCCACAGGAGGAGTTAATGAATACATTAACAAACACTTACACCCGCCTACAAACACTTAAAGTGTGTTCTAAGCCATTTATTAAATGTTTATGTGCATAGCGTTACATACCACCAACACATAATGCAGTGTTTAGAGGTTGTGGTCATTTCACAACTTTCTTTGACACCAGGCCGACCAAAGTAGTGGACTGGCTCACACTGTCATTCTTAAAAACTAGGTAATGGAACAATGAAATGATTTAAGGTAATGGGCTAACTGATATCGAAACATCAGTATGTTCCTTTAAATGCTAGAGTGCTTGAAGTAAGCCAGAGTGCTGACCAGCTGCTGCTTTGTTGTTAAGAGATCATTCCTGCTGTCAGTAAGAAGGATTTCTTATTAAAATCTTACAAATTCAACTTAACAGCACAATGCTTATACCCTTTGAGTTCCCTCTGGTCCCACGGGGTCCTGCTGTGCAGAAGTGGCACCTGAGACTTAATGAAAACATTACCTCTTTCACTTAGAGATCACTTGATCTCCGCTGTATCTGTTTCAGCTTTAGCCACACGGTAGACTTCATCCAACATCATGATCCCTTAGCAAGGCCTCTGACAGCAAGCCTGGGTGTGATGTTTACATATCATGCGAGGGCTGCTGCTTACAAATTAGTCCCTTTGGTAGTATCGCTGGCTCTCTGATCTCAGTGGCCCTTGGCTAACTCCTGATTAAGCATGTGAGGCTCTATCAGGTCTGTCGATCTGTGAAAAGCAGCACCAGTATGTCTGTCAGTCCCTTACGGATGGCCTACTCATGTTAACATTCGTAGAGAGCAGCTGCTCTCTCCGTGTCTCGGTCACTTGGGGGGAAATGTTAAGTGTATTAAGTATGTATAAGTGATTATAGAGAATGTTCAAGTGCGTGCAGATGAAACTGTATTCAAAATGTTCAGAGCAGAGCCAGAGTGTTTAAGAGTGTTTGGCTTTGTGTGATAAATGTCAAGCAAATTCACAACAGTGTAGTGTATTAATAATAAATCAACAAACTAAAATAAATAAGTTAAATATATGAACAGTTATACAAGACGTTACTGCATTGTTAAAGACGAGAACAGCAGTGAATTTCAAGCAAACGATGTCTTGTGAGGAAAACGGCTTATTGTGCTGTGTATCAAACTATATATGACATACATAACATACAGTTTGATACTCAACATCTGAGCCATCTCCAAAATCTGGGACTCTCTGAGGCATGTAGAGGATAAAACCTGAAATTGTAAACACAGAGCATAGAGAAAGCCTCGGCAAAGAATTTAATGTTGTTTCTGCACACAACTTCTTATATAACACAATGGAGCAGTGCCACAAGAAACACTTCATTGCTACAAAGCAATTTAATTCTGAAGTTAAACATGGAATACGAGATGTACAGCATCTTTACAGGAATCAGAAATAACACAACTCACATAACACACTATAAAAAATTTTTTTTATTTTTTTTTTGGTTAAATGTAAAAAAAATATATATATATTGTCAACACTACTACAAAAACACTAATAAAAAAAAACATTTTTGCATTTCTTGCTGAGAGTTAGATCAGAAGACTGGTACTGATATATATTACATATTATATATTATATCTGTATGGTAAATATGAAGCTACAGTAGTGCCAGGAGATGGTTAGCTTAGCTTAGAATAAAGACAGATAGCAGGGGGAAACTGCTAGCCTGCCTCTGTCCAGAGATATTAAAATCCACCTATGGGCACCTTTAATTTTTAATATCCTGTTTGTGCAATTGACATATTGTCAAGACAAAGTCTAACCCTTTAACGAAGCCCAACTTGTTGTTTTATTTGTCTTAGGTTTTTGTATGAATTAAACAAGATTACTGTGTTAAATAGTGAATGTTACACGCGCTGCTGGGTGGCTTCTGGCATCTGCAGACAGACCTCAACTGGCTATGCTAACTGCATATATGGCTGTATCCAGTTCAGAATTATGTCAGTCGAATTTGATTTGGCTGTTCAAAACATGTGACGATTCTTTCTTTTTCATATAAAAATTTCTAATTTAAACAGGGTGCCAGCGATGTTCACGTGGCATAGTAAACAAGCTAAGTTTGCCTTCTGAGCTTACGCCAGCTAGCTACGCTAACGATGGTTCAATATGAACAGCCAGAGACTGTGTCACATTAAGACTCATCCTGGATCTGGCTCAGCAGCAGAGACTTCACTCACTCTGTAAAACTACTGCTGTTTAACTACTGCTGTTCTCCTTTTTCAAACTAACCAGCTGCTTGCTAGCTTCATGTTTACCCTTCAGACATGAGAGCGGTATCTTTCTTCTCAAATAACTCTCTACAACTACTCCTTTATAAAAAACAATGTCTAAAATCTCAAAGTTCCAAATCCTTGCAATGCTTATACAATTACAAAAATATATCATGTAACAATGTGTTGATATGACCTGAGTTGACAGTATTGACTGTCCTCACTTATATTACATTTATTTCATTTTTACAGTCTCTTATAGAGATAAACTTTCGTCGGCTGAGGCCTTGATTGTATGGGTGTGTTGATGAATTGAATCAAATTGACAAACTACTGCAATACCAATCCGTCATAAAATACTAACTCATAGAAGCTTAACTACTGTATATACAACTGTACATCATCCTTAATCAATAGAATAAAAAAAAAAATCTCTAATTTTTTCTAACTCTAATTTTATAAATTTGAAGAAACAGGAAAGTTTGCCACCTGTAATATTATTGCAGGCCAAAATGATAATAAACAAAAGAAATAAAACTATCTTAATGTCAATGAGAGGTACACAAATCAGCAGTGTTTTCATTATGTACAGAAAATGTCTAAAACTCATTCTTTTTTTTAACAATCTTGTCTGTTCTGAAATTATCAGTATGTCAAAGTACGCTTAATTTAATTAGATTCATCTAGAAATGCAGTTCTTTCTCTTTTCTCCCTGAGGTTGAGGGGAGTTCTGCTTTGCCAGATTGAAATTTATTTCACTTGGCTTTGAACCCTGTTTTGGCTCACCCATCTACGCCTGGCACCAGGTAGTCGTCATCCCCCTCCACTAATTCTGGAGGTGGCGCTGTGTCGCTTTCAGGTGTGGTTTGTGGGATTTCGTGGACTTCAGCCTCAGTCTGAGTGATTTCAGGGCCAGCTTCGATGTCGTCGTAATTTTCCTTCGGGTCGTCCACCTCATAGGTCACCCCATCTGTTAAGAAGAAAAGCAGTTGCATGTCAAAATATGCTTATGTGAATCAACATAAGTGACAATTAGATTCATATGCAAGTTGGTGAAAAAGATGTGATTCAACTGGTTCAAAACTTTCCTTCGCTTTGATCAGAGGCACCCTCACGCATGTAGTTGTTTCCTGAGACACCAGCAGCGGCAGCCTGAGAGGTCAGGGGTTGAGCCTCAAGCATGTCATCAATATCATCGTAAGGTAAAGAGGAAGCACTCTGCGCGTCGTTCTCCGTGATGATCTCAGACTCTGGTATGAATCCTGCACGAACGACAGTAACAAGACATCTTACAAATACTTTCACATCTGAAATTACAAATAAACTCAATCATTAAAGATATTTTCATCATATCCTTAATCTGTGCTTATTGTTACTCTGAAATCAAGTGTGAAGGTGGAGGTAAGACTTTTCTCCCTAGGGAGAAATCCTCATGTTACAGCAACAATGAGACGAGCTAAGAGGTAAGACAACAGAGACAAAGAACCATGAATGAATTATTTTTTTTTTTTTTTTAAAGACATTAAAGAAATTAGAGGGGTGGCATTAAAAAGCTACACACAGCAAATACATTGTGCAAATATTTGTGCACAAGAGCTCTAGTAGTGCAACTCTGGCAGCTATGATATATGAACTATATATTATATAAAGAATATAAACGAATAAAAAGTACAAAATATTATAATGAGTTATACAATGTTACATGTAATATATATAGAAGTAAATTTAATAAATATATTACACAGCAATAATTTAATAATCTGAAGTTTGTATCACAGAATATAACCAATATTCAGTAAAATAAAAGCACAATTATTAAAATAAAATTCCAAAAAATAAATTCAAATAAAATAAGTGAATGAATATGTTTTGAGACTCACTGCTACGACTCAAGTCTTCCATTTCATTTTCTTTGTTTGTGACATCCTCGTAATCGCCACTTTCAAACTCCACTTCTTGTCTTGACAACATTCTCGCTACAAACAGAAAAAACATTAGACATTTACTGTTTTGTGACAAACGACTGTCTTGCACTAATACTGCTGTAGTAGAGGAAAACGCAAGAGCTGGAAAAACAGTTAGTACACAACACATGCATACATGAATCTTTTTTTACAGACTGTACGAGTTTTTGTTCCAGTTCTGTTCTTGTATTTTCCTTCATGTGATTATTGGTGGGTAGCTGATGTACTGATGTACTACTGTTTAAATTTTTGAGGCTTTGAGGTACCGAAATATAAATGCTGGACAGAGGCAGCAGAGATATTGTCATTTAAATGGTCATATATGGGATAAAGCAGTCAGAGTTTAGTCAGCATGCAGGAAGACTGGCCTCTTGTGGCAAAAGGCTCTAGTACACCTTTTCTTTTAATTTGCATTTAGGATGGTCAGATAGATAGATAGATAGATAGATAGATACTCACATGAGACATTCATGCCTTTCTTGCCTTTCTTGACCATGTAGATTCGTATAAATACAACAATCAGTATCACCAGAACCAGAAGAAATCCTACTCCTAAGATAATGGGCACAGTAGGAGTTGGAGGGGGTGGCGGGGTTGGTGTTGTGGGCACATAATCTGAAATCAAACACAGTCACATTGTCATACCTGTATTTACTGACAGAGTGGGATGCTACTCGATTGATCAAGTTACTCTGTGCCAAGTTAATCAAATCAGAAATTAGCTTCAAGTTAAATAAATTCAAATTTTACAGTTTACAGAAAATGTGATCCCTATGCAAAACAACTGAATAAATAACTTGGGAACTATGACATATTGGGAGAGGATTCATGGGTTTGGTTACTGGCGCAGAAGATCTCAGCTGGTATGTCTTCACACTTCTCTTTCTTGACACAGTAATTGATGTCCATGATGTCTGCCCCGCAACTCAGTGTTGTGGACAACTTGGCCTTGAAATTTAAAAATAAACTTGTATTAAATTAATAACTTTTTCCTGGCTGAATGATTTATAGAGACAGCATTGTCAGACTGATGACTGGGACATCGTCAGAAACCCCCCAAAAAAGTGTGATACAAAGACTTACCTTTTTCCTGTTTGTAGACCGTATGTCTCTGGAAAAACCACAATCTTTATCTTGACACAGCTGATCCTTAAATTTCTGGTCAAATGTCTTCAGGGGACACACTTTTTCGAAGTTACCTCGATAATTGATTGAAATCTGACCTCCACACTTTGGGAAATCGTACATGACATTTTGGCCTGTAGAAACAACAAATAAATAAATAAATATCTTATTATTATTATTATTATTATTCAGCTTCAGCTCCAGGGAGTGGTGTTTAAAGACATATTTCTGCATTTTATGAAATATGTTTATCCACTTTCTGGTCAGGAGTTAGGTGATAAGATCCATAATGCTCTCATGTGTCTGAAAAATACAGAACAGGTGACGGTGTGCTAAACTGAGCATTAAGACTGGTAGCAGGGGGAAAAAGCTAGCCTGGCTTTGTCCAGAGATACTGAAATGAAAGTGTAAAAATGACAAGTTGCACTTTTAAATTTCATTTTTCACATAGGTTAAACAAACCAGATATACAATGTTAATTTGTGAGCTTTAGAGATGCTGGTAGGCATTTTTGTTTTGTTTTGTTTTTTTGTTTTTTTAACTTTGGACATAGACAGCTAGGCTAGCTGTTTCACGCTGCTCTTTATCCGTATGCTAAGCTAGACTAACCATCTCCTGTCTGTAGCTGACATGAGAGTTGCATCAGTCTTTTAATCTAACTCTTGGCAAGAAGAGCAAAAAGTACATAAATTAAAAGTGTCTAAGTATTTCTATAAAATTGCATTCAATTCTGTATTTGAATAAATATCCTAAAAATATTAACATAACACATTAATGTACATACTTACTGGTACAGTGAACAGACACCAAGCCTGTTTCACACTTTCCCTCGAATCTCTTGCACTGGCCGAACTCATAATGGTTGTCCTCACAGAGGACATGGAAGTAGTCTGCATTTTTAGGAAAATTAGATGTGGTTTCCCAACTTATAGCACTGCCACAGTTCTGTTGGCAAACTAACTGTGAGTATTTGTCTTCCCACCCACTGCTGCAAACCTTTTTGTTATTTATCATCACTTCACCTTGACACTTCCCAGAAAGGGTGATGGTGGGCTCATCTAGAAAGAAAAGCAACAAAACAACAAGATCAAAGTTGTGGTTTTCTGGAGGGCTATTTGCTGGAATCAGAGCCCCGTTATTAACTTTAAAAAACTGAAAATCAAAACATAAATTAAATGATCAAACAATAATTTTGTAGCCCCCTTGTAATAACTCAGAGGACTCCATCAGAGTCGCAGCTATACACTAAAGGAGACAATCTGATACCCTCTGAGTATTGGGTTACTTGTACCCCCAAACTGTATTGTGATTATGGCCCTGCTTTATATTCCTGCTTCTCAGCCACTACTTATTATTTTACCAAATGTATGTACCTGGTTTTGTAGATTGTT
>JAPZEB010000002.1:2926987-2947915 GCA_029783705.1 Chaetodon striatus
TACTAGCACCTCTTAATCTTTAGTTTTTGTGTTTCTGTGAGGGAAGCGCCATCTAATGGTGACACCTTGTAATTGAACAAATGGGCGTGTTACAGTGGAATTCAGGCACACCCCCAGAAAGGTGGGGGAAATGGTATTTGGCTGGGAACTGGCTGGGAACCGGCTGGCAGTCGGATGGCCTGGGAAATCTGAAGTGGCTGCATCTGTAAAAATGTTTTGTTAATGATTAGTTCATTATAAACTAATGGCTAAGAAATGATGTGTGACTGATTGTCATTATAAAGTGTTACCAAAGATTTAAATACAGCATACACAATATATATATATATACATCATAAAATAATATACAATATTAATATTGGCATTGTTATTACATTATCATCAATGTCCATAATGTCACAGTGAAAACACAAATCAGTGCAAATCAGTCGAAAACACAAATTTGGTCTTATTTCATTATCTTATTCTATAATAAATAATATAGTAGAAAATTAAGCCAAAAAGTCAAACACAAGGGATGACCTAGGAGGCACAGGAGGGGCACATACTGGGTCACACCGTCATAGAAGAGACTGAACAATGCATTGGAGACTTTAGAAATCCAAATGTAATTTATACAAAAGTTGAGTGCACGTGAAATGGCTGTGCATGCATATGTGCAACTGCACATGCCCCACCCTCGTTGCCACCAATCACGCCATCTATTGGCAGCTGGTTGAGGCACGTGACTTTTTTGGGCTCCTCCTGTTTCAGGCAAGGTGGATATAAGTGTATGGTTTTAACCATTTGGTCTCTGGTGCTTCTTTGGGGTGATTGCTCGTCAATCAATGCATTTCAATGTCTTTCATCTGCCTGGACAATTTGAACAGCTTCTTTTTTTCTGAAGCAGTAAAGGACCCTTCACAGCAAGCAAGCAAGCATGGCAAGCAGCGGGTGTATGGATGTCTCCAGCAATGCCAACTATGTAATAGGTCTTCCATTGCCAGGCCATATGATCCAGTAGTGGATGGTGCCCCTCGCAAAAAGAGACGCGGAGAAGATAATCTTATGTCAGTGATGTTGCCTGAATTTTAAGTTAATCTGTTCACTTAGGTTCGGGAGCAGAGTCATGCCTTAACCACACCATTAATCACCTGACAAGCCTACTTATACCTGGCCAACCCATCCAGCCTAGTTTGTCTCAGATCTCTCACCTCACCAACCCTTTCCCCTTTCCTTCATAATGTCCACTACTCCTCTCATCCCTTCTAATTCCATCTAGTGCATATTTCTCCCATGTCTCATTCTAGGTAAATTCCGTCCACAATCAGCTTGGGCGGAAAACACTGAAACGGAACCCCCACACTGAGTCTCCCCCTGCCCAGCATCCAGCGTACCCTCCAGAACAGCCTGGATGATGACATCCAACATCAGTCTTTGCCCCTCCCCTCTACATTCATCCACCATCCACATCTCATCCCTCAGAACATTCATTAAAATCTTTAACTCCATATTGTTGTGGTGTGATCCTTGCTCGTGAAGAGAAAATTTAAGGGGTCAATGGCAATGTTTACAGTGTTAAATACTGTGATGGGCGAGTTACGTTATGTGTAGGTTGTATGGGTGTAGGCAATATGAACAAAGATACATGGAGTGGGTGTTTGTAAAAGACTGGAAACTGTTTTGGTCTGCTTGGACCTTAATCTGCCTGTTTTGTTTTTGAGACACTTTATGTGTCCCAGTGGGTCAGTGCCACAGATCCTGAGATATATGGTACTGAAGTGGAGTGTTTCATCACATCATCAGGTAATTTTATTTTATTTTTTGTGTTTGTAAAGATAGGGAAAGGGTGATAGCAGCCAGAGGTCGCGAAGAATGGCTTTGCAGTGGTTTATAATACATAATCAATAATACTTTAGTATCTACAATATTGTTATATTCTCATCCACTCCCTAATAGGTTAATATGGCCTAAGAACAGCTTCTAAGGCCTTGGCAGAGAGACAATACATGTGTGTGTCCATTGAGTCTGTTATTCTGTTATTTCTCCTTATCATTCTCCAGGTCAGTTTGACCTGAGTGTTAGCAGGCAGGAAGAGTGTCGTAATGTGTGTAATTTGATACATGAGTGTCTGATGCTTGATTTGACCACTGAATGTTACCTTATTAGAAAACAATGTCTCTACTGAAATTATTAGATAGGGGGACGAATAAGAGGTTATAAGATAAAATGACAGAGACTCCCCCTTCCTCGCTTCTCTATCTGTGCTTCTCTTCTCTCCTCTTCTCATTGTCATCTCTCGCTGGAGGCCACTTATATCTTTGTTACTCTATTTCTAACCTGAAGCAGGTGAGATGTACTCTGTTCCAACTATTGTTCCAACAAGTGTTCCAATTATTGTAACATAATTGAATATATAATAAATGCACTATTGAACTGTACTGATCTGTTTTATTATTTTATTATTATTGATTATTTGCCACCACAGAATGTTGGTGTCACAAACAGGATTCAAACCTGTGCCGGGAACTCCAATGGATTTTGCATCATTTGGCATTTGATGGTATACTACATTTCATGCAGATACTCACATACTGATAAGACATACTGCATCATGGGATCTGAAATTAAGGATTTGTCTCCAACAGCGATGCTTGGGAAAAATAATCCACTTGTAGCAGAAAAAATAAGAACATTGTCACGGAAGTGGAATTCGAGGACACGGAAAAGTCCATCTCCATGGTCATCAGAGGGAACATTTGATGTGGCACAGTGTGCTGAGATGATGGTTTTGGTCAAAAACTATACAGTTAAGGATAAAACTGCAAAATGTGCTCGCAAACGTGAGGCACACACATAAATGCCTGTGTGTGACTTAAGGGTTATGGGAGACTACGTAATGGGAACTGGGAACTTAGCAAAAGCTGCAGAACAAGAACGGGAGGATGATGGGTTATCTGAAGTGTATTTAAAGGCAATAAAGCAAGTGGATAAGTGGAATACACGATTGAGTAGTGAAACTCTTGCAAGAGGCTGAAATGACACAACAGGAGTGGTGTGGTAAGACGAATGGACGGGAAGAGGAAGGAAAAAAGGCTGAAGCAGTAGGTGGAGAAGAGGGTTCAGAGCCTTCTACAGGTGGATTACTCTGAGCTGCCTTACCCTATACCAGCCGAAGAACCGGACAGGAAGCATGGAAAGAAGGGGGTAATACCAAGGCCTCCTCGATCCATCATGAAGCCTCACAGTACCATCCCTCCCTACCCAACCCTCTTGCTGCAAATTGGAAAATGAACAGTGAGAGAAGGTGGAGCACTCCACTCCAATGAGACCAGGAGGATCAGAAAGGGGGTGGAAGATGGACAGGATTGGCTGTTGGAACTGATATTTTGGAGGAACAAGGAAACTGAACTGTGCCATATTATGTACCCTGCACGGGGTAATTGTTGATGCAACACACTGTCAAGTGACTGTGAAGTGAGAAGAAGAAATGGTGCATTGGCTTGAGGACTTGAGTGATACCTGTTTGGGATCAGCCATGTTGTGGATGGACTTATGTAAGCAGCACAAATTCACATCAACTGATAACAAAGACATGTGGTTAAGTGTAGATGGATCTTTCATCAAGATATCTGTCTCTGCTACAGGCTGTGCATGTCTTCAGTCTGTCGGGCTTCCATGCCAATCTGCATCTGATCTGTAGCATTTGAAACAATAAAAACTTTGTTGCAACAGGCACCAGCATCGGCACTTTCTGACTATGAGAAACCCTTTCAATTCTTTGTATCGTGCCGACAAAACCATGCTTGTGGAATGTTAGCTCAGAGGGCAGGTGTGGGTTCACATGCGCAGCCTATAGCATATTACTCTGTGGCATTAACACCAGTGGAGCTTGGACTGCCAGTTTGTTTTTGCCATTTTGCTGCAGCGCACCTGATGTATGAGAAAGCATCAGCATGAACCATGGGTTATCCCGTGGAGATCTGGTCTCACTACAAGTTGGAAAATTTGATTGAAAGAGGCAAATCTGTGTTAACTGCACAGCGCCTCACTGACCATCACAGACTTTGTGAATATCCAGATGTGACATTGCCACATGATTGTGTGGCTGAAGCAGAAAGGTATGCTGAGCTGCACTCTGATTTGAGTGCTATTGACTTGGAAGCCGCCAACATGACATTGTTCGTTCCTGTTACAGAGATGGAGATGCTCTGAAAGCAGGGTTTGCTGTAGTGGAGGAAAAAAGGTGGAAGGATGGAGATAGTGTGTGGACAGGAGTGTCCCCAGCCATGCTCAGCACAGTTAGCTGAGTTGAAAAGTTGAAAACCTCAAAATTACAACAGCATGTGGGTGGAGTGTTGAGTCGGTGAGGAGTGATACCCCCTGCAGGACAGGGGCCAGATAATGGAAAACAGTTTGTTGACAAAACAGTGAGATGCATGCTACAAAAACTAGGAATCAAACAACTATTTGGGGCAATGTACAATCCAACTTCACAGTCTGATGTTCAGAGATGTGAACGCAACTCTTAAAAATAAACTGTTAGAAATCTGTATGCGCACAGGGCTGAACTGAGTAGATGCTTTACCACTCGCCCTTATGGCATGCAGAGCAAGCACTCACAGGACTTTGGGACCAACTCCACATGAAGCTCTAACTGGCAGGCTAATGCCATCACCAGTCCCTCACTAGATCTACTAACAAGTGACATGAGACCCTAAGTTAAACTATGTCGAACAAATAGAAAGGTCCAGGAGGATGAAGAACCTAAAGTAAAACCAGAAGATTTGGTGTACGTTAAAGTGTGCAGGAGGAAGTGAGACCTTCTTAGGAGGGAAGGAGCTTACAAGGTAGTCAGAGCTACCTCGAGAGCAGTGTAGGTCTCCTACTTGGTACCATTTAAACCACTGTGTGAAGGTTTCAGAGGACACAGATGAGTCAGGGTCCAAGGTTGTTAAAAAGGATGAGGATGTAGAGCAAGGACAGATCCAGGAACAGGAGAGTGATAACGGTGATACTCTGTCCGCTGACATTGATGATCCTGCTCATGAGTTGCCAGTATTTTTTAGCGATCCACTCTCCCAGTGGGAGAGTTAGATTAGGCTAGACATGATTGATTGATCTTCTGTTGTTTATTCCAGTTATGAGATAGGTGATGATTAGAAGTCAAAAGCAGGTGATGCAGATAGAAACTTTCATGATGAGACAGGAGACAAAGAGAATAAGGTCAGGGATGACTTAGGAGGAGCACCTGAGTAGATCCAAATCGGGATGTAGGAAGCTGATGAAGGAGATGATGAACAAGAGCAAGCCATCCTTGAGTGAGCTGGCCAATGCCAGGCCAGAGAGGAGACTTTGACGCTATATTTGCACTCTCGCAGTTATGGAATATAGCTCACCATAGGTTCATACACTATGCAGTATACATAGTATAGATTACAGTTCATTTAATAAGGTAATAACACATGCAAGTGTCAAAGGAAATCTGCAGCAGCTTACTGTCACAATCAATGTTCTGGATAATATTCATATATGGTTAAGGTTTTTTGTAATTTAGTTGTAGTAGAAATGATTCACAACCCAAATTTTCAATTTTTCCCCCTTCAAAATTTGTTCTATAATTTATGTGAATGTTCCTTTAATGTTTGAATTGGAGTCTAATTTGGTTTAATTGGGTTAACTAATGTTGTTTGTTTGTTCTTTATGATGTCTCTAACGTCTGCGTTCTGTTTTACAACCAGGTTCACTGCAAGCCGAGTATGGTGATCCATCACATGGAGACTACGGAGGTTTTTTTCACCTCTGCGCGCTATGGGCTGGTCATTCAGGAATGTTTTCCCACAGTATGAAACTGTGATTAAAATTCTGTTGTCATAATTGATAACATAAAAAAAATATTTCTCCCTATCCCTGAACCCATCTCAGGGGGGTTGGATAGATGAGCTGCTGGACATGGACTCTGCTGGCAGTGGTAGGGTTTCTACTTTGCACAGTAGCTCCTCCGGTAAGCTCTATAAAGTCTGGCAACCATTTTTATTCTATTTTGAAAATATATTTTCCTTTGTGGGTGTGGATAATTTCCACTCTTAATTATTCACTTCATCTCTCTATGGTGTAATTATTAATAAATATATTTTTTTAATTATCCTTTCTTTTAATTTATATATATATTTTTAACTGTATTTTATTCTTCCATTTAGTTTTTTTTTTTTTCCTATCCCCTACCCTTGGCAAGCATGATAGGTATGAATGTGAATGTGTACGCTGGAATGTACGTGTTTATGTCCCATGTTCAATGCTCTTTTTGTGTTTTTTGAGCATTTGTTGTTTGTTTGTTTCTTAAATTGAAAAATCCAATAAAAACATTTGATTATTATAATTGATGACTGTGTGAATCTTTTTTTTTTTTTTTATGTGTTCATGACTGGCTTGGTGTGAGGACGTCTGCCCGACAGCCTGAAAATGGTCCAGGAACAGGTCTTTGAGTCTTTTCATTTTTTTCCTGAGTCTTGTTGTGTTTAGTTTAAGTGAAAGTAGGGATGTGTTTGTGTGCCAGGCAGGGTGAGGAACGACAAAACAGGGAAGGGAAAGATAAGCGGTCAATTTTTTTGTACAGTTCATTCTCGATAGTGCCTTAATTTTTGTATATTTTTAACATACGTTTTCTATTTTTAATCTTTATTTACTTTTTTATAATACATTGTCCACTCTTAACTCTCTGTCTGTGCTTTGAGCTGCTGTGGCATGTGAATTTCCCCAGTGTGGGATCAATAAAGTTTATCTTATCTTATCTTATTTGAGCACTACCTCTTCATTAGGGTGTCATGGAATAGCGATTAGAGCTGTATGCACTTTTTTGCATGCCCTTCAAATAAAAATAAGACTATAGGAATCTCACACCTGAAAAATTAAAACCTTTCAGTAACTCAGTAGTCAGGCGAGATGATTTAGTGATGAACAGGAATGACAATGTGACAAAATACTGATGAGATGATATAAACATTAAAAAATATACATGTTAAAAATGTAACTGAAAAGGATCAAGACCTTCATTTATGACACCTGCATTAGATGTAATTGTTTTTATGACTGTCATATAGATCAGTCTAATGCAGATGTCATGAATGGTCACAGGTGTTGCAGCTGTTATTGTATTTTTACAATGTAAGGTCGCCAGCCGTGTGTCCTCTGTGAGTTTTATTTTGAAATGTTTCACAGATAACCAAATAAGTGTCACAGGTTGCCATTAGTCATTAATAACCAAATACAAGTCCTATAACGTCCGAACACTACGTCATATTAGGAAAAACCTCCAAAACAATTCAGGTACAGACATTTACACACTCACAGTGATGAATCAACGACACGCGGATCACGTGTACAGGTTATTCTTCTTTAAAAGTTAAATTAATTTACCTTAATATTCCTTCCGACCTCTTACATCCATACCTGTGCCGGCTGGCTCATGAAATAATCCGGTCTGCACCTTCCCTTTGCTCTCATGATGCCTCCTTACGCGTCACATCTCTCACCTGTCAATCAACTGCACCTTTACCTGAGGACTCTCCTACCGTAATGTCTGGATGCAGCGCGCAGCCCAAGATTTGTAGTAGTAGTCTGCCTCACTTTGTGGTCGTTTTGCTTGAGATTTTGGTTATTTTTGCGTCACTTTGTAGGCTAGTTGACCTGCGACTGCTTGTGGTCCTTTGACTTTTTCACAAATAAATGCTAACACTGTACATTTTTTATCCAAAACCAATATAAAACTGTGAGTCAGAGTGATAAAGACACAGAGGATTTTTAATTACAGTATCAGACTAGAAATCTAAAGTTAATCTTGAAGGTGGGGCTGAAAGAAAGGCCACCAGGCGTCTCTTTTTTTATGTGAGCACTTTGATATGCTAGTGTTCTAGTGTGTAGAATTTAGTGGCATCTAGTGGTAAGGTTGCAGAACTGGAGCTGTTTTTGGCTATATGGTTATGTCACTGTTTTATTGGTAGTGCTCATGCCTTGTTGTTTTTGCTTATGTGCCTTGTTATGTGCTTTTGTCTATGGTTATATGCTTGCTCTGTGATTATGTGCCCCTCAATGGACATGCCATCAATCCACTTTCATCTGTGCTTCTGCGCTTTTGTTTGTTATTTTAATGTCTTTTTCTCATATACCATCAACCTGCCAGGGACTGCAGATGAAAATTAGCCTGCATGGCTGAATCCGGCACATCTACTTGACTTATGTGGTCATGTTAATTAATGGGCACTGTCCCTTTCTAAATAAAATAAACATAGCCATGAATGTTATGTACCATCTCTGCCAAAAAATGCCCTTAAATCCTACACACTGGACCTTTAATATGTGCCGAACATGTCTTGCTATCAGATCTCTTTCTATAGATCTCTTTCTTCTAGCATAGGCCAAGCTGTTATTCAGACAATATCCAAAAACAGTCGCTCAATAACTTCAATAATTCACCCTCAGAATACAGCCCAGTCAGCAGAAGATAATGTTGGCATTGTACATTTCTGCACCACGTGGTGATCTTAAGTGCTGTATCATAGGCAACTGGACTTGCTTGAGTTTCTTGAAGACGTTTTGCCTCTTGGATGAGAAGTGATTCGTCTTCAGGTCTGGAACCGAAGAATCCTCTTGGATGAGGGGTGAAATGTCTTCAGGACACTCAAGCAAGTCCAGCTGCCTATGATATAGCACTTAAGATTACCATGACCTGAGAGTTTCATTTCAATGTTTCTAAAGTGACGTAGCTTATGAGCTGACTTTGCCATAGGGAGGTGGAGGGGATGTTACATTGGCGAGACACCTGCCAAGCTGCAGACCACTGTTTGAGACCACAAACACCAATAAGTGACTCTCGTGAGACATTGCTGTGTTTCCAGCTGGGATTGTGACACCAAAATCGAGTATATTAAGCCAAAACGTGATCTTTTCCTGACCATAACCAAGTGTTTTTTGTGCCTAATCATAACCACGTTAACCATAGTGTTGTTGAAATAGAAAGAGATGAACGTTTGAGTGTGTCCACTACATAATAAAGTACAAACGTAATAATATATATCCGTGGTTTGCATACATGTCAAATGCCAGGGTTTATTCTCGCAAATGGATACCATGATATTTAATGATTCAATTCATGTCAAATTCAATTCACAATCTTATTTACAAAAACAGATAAAGAAAAAAAACATGTTCAATTTGTAAGAAATAATGGAGATATACAGTAACATTTATACTAAGAATTGCCCTTTAATGAACACAGAAATATGTGTTGTTGTGGAAGGAAACATAAGTTAATAAATCAAAGCTCAGCCATCAAACGATATAACTGAATCTGTATCTCGTACATGACAACAAGCCAGGTAAACAGCAGCAGTCACTTCCTGAGCACAGCGTTTTTTGGAGACGACCGAAATAGACGCTTCATGTTTTATTTAGCAGACAGCAGACAGACTGCCAAACCTGAGCTGACAGTTAAATGCACTGCACGTAATTAAAGAGGGGGAGGAAAAAAACTCTTAAGCAGCTGCCAAATGACTGAAGCTCTTGAGTGTGGAGGCAATTTGGAGATAAACTGCAATTATGGAAAAAAAATCTGAATTGTAGTGCACATTTTTAATGTACTTTCCTTTTTCAACAGAAGTACATAATGTGTTGATTTAATTCTGATCCCAGATTGCATTCAGCCTCATTTGGGTTAAAGTAAACTCTGGAACTGCTGTTGTGCTGCAGTCGAGATCGTTGTGTACAAACCTGTGTCCTTTTCTGTTTTATTTTTCGATGTCCTCCCCTCGCAGTGGAAAGGCGTCACATCTGTGGAGACAAATAATTAAAGTGCACATAAAAGAGGACAGTCTTGGCAGGTTGACTTGATGACCACATCTTTTGTTTAACTAATGATGATTTCCAGAAAATGTGATGCAACACATTTGAGAACTCATACACAGACTGGTGACACTGATGAAGGTGAACGATGATGTGTCATCAGCAAAATTAATGTAACAGTGATTCAGCTCTGTAAAGCTGTGCATGTCGGAGGCAGTGTGCAAGTGTTCATGAACACTCCGGTCTCACTCTGAAGTCGTTGAAATCTGACGCTCAGGCAGTGACTTGCAGCGTCAGACACTGACGAAAAAAGCCATCCTTGAAACGGCCGGTCGAAATTATAGTTTAATGGCGCTCGGTGGTGTCTGGGGTAAACGCGGCAGGACAAGAACAAAAGTTAAGACTGTGAAAGTCCGAGTAGGGCGGGTAGAGAGGGTGGTGGATGGTTAGGGTTAGGGTCCTGTCCTGTAAGTTTCTAAAGCCAAACCCTGTTCTTTTTTCCTAAACCTAACCACTTGCGTTAGTTTTTCGGAGGAAAAAAATGTCGGTTCATGTCGTCGTACTGACATGGTGCGTTTATTTTGAAAGAGACTGTATGCAAACTGTGTATTTCCTGTAAAAATGGAAGTGTATTTTAAAAAAAAGAATTTGAACGGTGTCCCTGTACATCAACAACCAACGCAACCACGGTACGTAGCACGTCAGATGTAAACGCAGAAAGTCCATGACTAAACATTGGTATGTGACGAGGTCGGAGTGAGAATGTGCTGTCCTGGAGGTTTGTGTGGACAGCAGTCAAATCCAATGCCAAGGATTTGCTCCCTCTTATTACTGTACACTGCTGGAATACTCTATTTCAACAGGAAATACGAAGCTAACTGTTTCATGGGGACTTTAATAATGTCTCTCAGTCAACCCCCCCTCCTACTAAACACTTTTAATCTACACACCCCAGTTTAAGACACAATAAAAAAAGTTATTTTTTACCCCCAAGCCAAAATAACTCTAAAGATATCATCAAGTTCATTTTCTCAGACTGCAGAAAGCCCAATCCTGAGCCACAGAGGACGTTACACAACTGCTGTACACCTCATGAGAAGTAAACTGATCTTCATGTGTAAACTTTGTGGAGTGCTCCTTTAAATGTTTAGAAATTAGTGTTCTACCTAAATTGCTGTAAAACAAAATGAAACAGAATGTTATTAGTCTCAGTGAACATGACCTAACTGCAATAAAGAACATAATCTATAAAACTGTAAGTATGTGTTGTTTTTATTTGTTTCTGTTGTTTATACTGATGCTATTTTGTTTGAATATACTGTATGCGTCCTCAGTACAGGAGTCATACTGTGTCTGACTCTAATCAATGTTGGTGTCACATGTCAAGTGAGCGCTGTATGGGCTCGATCTACTGTAAGTGCATAGTTTGAAGTGGCAGCAGTTACTGTGTGTGGGTGAGTCTGTTTGACTGTAAGGGGTTATGCATGTTTCTACAACCAAATGTTTACACAGGGATAAAAATACAAAAGCATATAATTATAACATAAATAAGGATATATTTAACTTTGCAGTGTTTCACACACACTGCCTTACACCCCCCCACACACGCCATCTGAGTGGAGTCGAGTCCACCGTTCCTTATGTTTCATTTTCTATCTTCCTTATCACCTTCAGCACATTCCATTAAGTTCAGTAAACCTCCCAAATCACATTTGTACACACAGAGCACATGGCATTACTGATCCACTGAGACCACAAAGCAGTTTACCAGGTTTCTACCATGTCAATCACTGTAGGGAAACAGCACAGTACAGCAAGAGAGATTAGAACAGGGTAAGGATTTCTGGGTTTGTGTTTCCCAAAATGTCTGCACAAACTAGTTTCACTCTGACACTCGTCAGTCAAAATGACAGACAGCTTTGAAGGCCGGTGGTTCTAAAGCTGTGGGGGGTTTGAAATATTAATTATCTGAAGCATTTAGTTCAAACAGAATAAAAAAAAATAATTATCCTGTGTTGAAATTCACATTTTTTATTTTACTGATGACCATTTAAGTCTGAAAACCCAGCTTTTAAATCACTCAATGGAATAAAATATAAATAAAGAGCGTCAGCTTGTTTGCTTCAAATATATCTCTGTCCTTCCTGTGTTCTTACTAAATATATCTTTTTCTAAACCTTTCTACTTGAAAACCATATATTAGATAGTGATATTACATTTACCCTCATTCCCAATATTATACAAACTGTGTTCCTATGATTCTCGTCTGGCCAAAATAAACAGATTTCTTTATATACCTCTACTAAAAAAATATTTGCTGCAACGTCCACCCAAGCAAAGCTTTGCAAGAACACATAACTAGTGACAAACACTTTGGGGAACCCAGCTCAGATCTGGACGACACCACGACACGTCTGTCACCTCACAACCTCAATCCACAACACAAACAAGTGGAGGGCAAAACAATGAACAAACATAAACAATTGACAGAAAAAAACAATTATATCTAATCTTGGTTACCAAATCAGTAATAATCAAGGGGATGTTTGATATATTTTTTCAACTACAGGCCCGAATAGGAAACAAAAACAAGAACACATGGATATACTAATGTAAGAGTAACACATTTATGCTACCTGCAGGTGTTGACACTGTTTTCTGTTGCCCAGGAAACTGTGTTCAACTTTGCCCGCACAAAAAAAAAAAGAAAGAAAGAAAAGACAAGAAAACTGGAGAGGCTTTTCATTATCAAACACAAGATACAGTTCTGCATTGAATTCATAAAACTGAAAACAGTGTAAATTCAGCATCTTCCACCCACGTCTTTGCACTCCGCTGAATGCACCCCCGCTGTTTTGTCAGAACCTGAGTCTGTGGGCCTTATTTTTGTGAATTAAGGCACAGAGCGTGCCATGCACATTGTGCCTACACTAAAACAGGGCCCTGAATGTATCTTGGACAAGAGGGTACATACTGTATCTACAAGTGTTTGAGAGGTAATGATACACAAGGCAACTTTTTGAGGCAATGCAAGTCACGTCTGTTTGCTCCAGATAATAAAAACGTGCTTGAAAATGAGTGTTGTTCCTACTTGCGCATTTGTTGCCAGTCAACATTGCTCTATACTTTTGGGTATTTAAAACCTGTGTTGTAATTTTAGGGCACTTATTGCTTGTAAAATTGCCCTGTGCCTCAGGTTCTGCAGATTTTTCAGACTCAGTTTGAAAAATGTCACCTAGAAACTCATGCTAATTAAAACCATATTAATGCTCTTGTCATGGAAAGCAGGTCCACAATACATTTTGGCTTTCAACTAGTCCTGTAAGAACACATTTACATACACATTTACATATGCTTGTGCATCATCCGCTCATGGCCTGCTAAAAAAGTACAGCCTGTAATTAGCTGCTACCTGTATTGAAGCATCCTGCTCTTTTGTTCTGTGTCTCCCAACCCCTGCTGTCAGAAGCAGCAGAGGGATTTCACTCCAATGAGTAAACAGCCTGACACGTACGTCACATCAGGAGCCAGAAAAACAGATTTATGAGGCATCTTTTCTATTGAAAGACAAATTTGAGATTTATGAGGCATCTTCTCCAAAAAACAATCTCACACTGACTGGGTCAGAGAGAGAGAGTGAGAGAGAAAAGTAAAAGAAAAAACAATCCAGACAACAAAAACAGAGAACTAGCTCTGGGTATAGTCCCAGAATTCCCTGGGGACTGCAGTGTGCCATGTAAACTGTATCGAAGAGAGGGAGAAACTGAAAGACTGCAAAGGAGACATTGTACATCCTCCAGACAGCTCACATAATAATAGATGGTGAGCGTGGCTTGGTGTCAAGAATTTGCACAAACACACACACACACACACACACACACATGCACCCACACACAAGCATAATAACAATCGTGCTCACACGCGCCCACACGCCGTCACAATCACACAAATGCACGTACAGTATAACCATGAATGTAGTCATAGGAGCACAACTGCGCATATAAAATAATAATATGTCAGATGTTGTGTTTTCAGCTTGTTGTAGAGCAAGGGGGGAAAGTATGCAGCTTTAAAGCTAAACTAATAAATATTTCTTAATAAATGACATAACAATGTGAAATGTGTGAGGGTTTTACACCCAACTCTGCAGTTGCCCTCAGCTCAAAGCATTTTTCCATCTTTCAGCTCTTTGTTTTGATTTCACAGGCTACAAGTTTACTATTTTGGTTTGGTCTCCTAGCTCTCATCAACCTTGTCTCTGAGCACAGACAGACAAAGTTAGCTGATGAACACAGTGGAGCATTTAGCAGCTTTTTACTCAGAAGCTGGTGGAGACCAGAGAGGTGAAAGCGAGTAAATATTAGACTTACATTCCTTAGGTGGCCAGAAACACAACACATTTTAGTTGCTCCCGGAGTGCTTAATGTGTAAATAAGCAACAGCTGGTTATCAACTATCATACCAATTTAAGGTGATGTTGATATTGTGTTTACAGCTTTTCTGCGGCCCCCAAGTGGCCATAAAAAATCTGCTTATGGAGCTATGAAGGTCTAGTGTGTAAGATTTAGTGGTATATAGCAGTGAGGAATTCCTTCAGTGTTCTCATCTTATCCACAGGGGTTTCCTCCTCTCCAAAACATATGGACAGTGTGATTTAAACTGGTGAATACACTGAATGAAGCCGTTTCACATGCAAATCAGTGCTTTTCTGGCACTGTTTGGTATGTCTGAGACAGGCGGTTCGCCCAGCACATGCTAATGTGTGCTCAATTTTTTTCTTTGATAGCCTAAGATTCAGATGTCTGAGAGGTTTTCACTGGGAGCTGAATTATTTGCAGAGGTCTCATCCTTTCCAGTGATTTCAATCAATAAAAACACTGAATAGAGCAGTTTCACAAAACAACAATTTTCAACACTGCTCACCACAGATGGGCTGACACGAAAACACGAACAGCCCACTGTAGAGCCAGTGTTTGGTTTATCTGTTCTGAGCTACTGTAGAAACATGGTGGTGAACATGGTGGTTTCCCCAATACTCAATGAAGTCATAAACAGTTTATTCTAAGATAATGAAAACATAATTCTTAATTTTTGATGATGACACACTAAAGAAAACATACTTATTGTATTCAATTTCTGACAAAATATCCCCCTAAATCCTTCACACTGTACCTTTAAGCTCAAGTGCAGCAATATCAGCCTTGTTGCCAATTCTCCCCATAAAATACATCCCCTGTGGCCCCATTTAAGAAGCATCTGTAAAGTATCACAAACAGCACATAAGGCCAATTATTACTTCTTGTGTAATAACTTATAGCTGTTTGTGCTGCATGAGCAAGTCACACGCTCATACTTAATCTGCCATTTTGCTAAACCTTATCCACTTTTCGAAATATATCCACGGCAAAAAATAGACTAACTCTCTCACACACTCTCACAAACTGCAGTTGATTTAAGTAGGCTCATAAGTGCTGGATGGAGTGGAGGGCCACAGTCCCCAACCAGAGGAGCTGTTTACAGACAAAATGATCTTCATGTGCTCTCCAAGCGTTTGTAATTGTAGCCAGATAGAACTGTGGGAGCCACAGGCTATTTTAGGAAGGATGTTAGCAAAATGACCAAATTGCACGCCCCTTGTTAACCTGCCAATCTCCATTTCAATCCCCCAGTAGCACAGAGAGTGCAGGGGCTTGTATGCCTGACTCATTGGTCCTTTATCTGACTGAGGTTTGTGCAAGTTAAAATCGCTAAAAATTAATAAATCGCCTACTAGTTGTCAGCAAGTGATGGCATTCTTGCACTCCTGAGGGTCTGTGCTTGGCTCTGCCCACAAGTTGCAGTGTGTGTTTGTGTGTGTGTACGTGTACATATGTGAGTGGCTTATACCTAACACACTCAATTAGATGCACACAATGCAGCACCAGAAATAACCAACTGTCAACTGGCATCTCATCTGAGCTCCAGCAGCTTCAGTGCTCTCGCGCAGCAATAGATGTCTGACTCTGTTAACAAGATGTGCCAGGGTGCAGACCAGAAACATATATGAAGTGGGGCAAGATGTGTGTGACTGTGTGTGTTTGTGTGGATAAGAAACACTGCTTATATTGGGGTTCAGAGATAGCTGCCTCTTTCTGTACAGTTTTTATTTGGGTCTCTAATTTATCTACAGTCTTTTTCTCTCTCATCTATCTGCATGTATGAAAGCATACAAGCCGTTTCAAATAGTTTCCTGTATTGGGGGGCATAATGGTTCATTCTGTTTCTCGTGCACCTGCAATATTTACAAGATAATTCAAAATAATTTGGATGTATCATATGAATGTCATCTCTAAATGATGCAATAAGGCTGCAGGCCTGTATCTCAACTTCTTGTGTGTGTCAGAGTGGTGAAACAAACCATCATCTTTGAATTAGCCAATCATATCTGTTGATCCAATCTGGCTTTTATTTTCCATTTCCAATCTTGGGCTCGTTTCTTCTTTTTTTTAGCACACTGTCTTTAATCGCCTAGTCATCAAATAAACTCTGGCAAATCAAAAACATTTGAAATTTCATCATGGCAAATATCATTGCCTGTATTCTCCTCCTCTGAGGAGGAATAGGGCAAATGCTACCAGTATGGCAGGATAAGACAGACCAACAGAGGCTGCTTGCCACATGGCAGAACACTGCACTGGGTAATTCCATTGTTTCCAGCCCGACCTCGTCTGCTGTCCACAAGTCACTGGATCTGTCACAAAACATTCTGCACTGCAGCTCCCCCCATCATCTTTCATCCCCAACTCTGGTATACAAAGCCGCATCTCAACCGAAACAAACAACATCTCCAGCTGTCTTTTGAGTATCACTTGCTCACCCACTATAGGACTAAAAGGTGGCTCTGAAAAAGTTTGTAGCAGCTGCTGTCCACTTGAATTCACATAAGTTATGATAGATTCCAATGGCGACCCAGAGTCATGGCAAAAACATGCCAACTCCATCCATAGAAACTGCTCAAAGCACTCCCAGCATAACTCTTTGCTATCAGTCTGTACATACAGTTTTTATGCAACATGGCTAACAGTGTTGGGCAGTGGTTACTTAGTAATGCATTACAGTTATGTGTTGGTTTTCAGTACCAGTTAGTGTAAGGGATAACAATTTACTAATCCCAGCTATACTTTGTTTCTTTGTCAATTCAGAGATTGGCTTGCTGGCTAATTTGAAGGAGAGTTAATATCATTTCACATATTAACTTGGCCCTACTGGACCTAAAGCCTATTTGTCTGACAGGACTGAGATTGGTCAAGGTTATGGTAAGAATACCAGGTTAAGCTGATCAAAGGCAGAGTAGGGTGTGACATGCCTTTGCCATTGTTGAAGACATCATTCTGCATTATAAGTAGTCATGGTCTCCTGTTTGCCAGCACATGTAGCCTATTCGTAGAGAACTGTGTCATCGGTACAATGGATTTTTTTTTTTCTGAATACCAGGCTGTTGGACAAATGGCCTTTCAGTCCAATGCGACATTTTTTAGACTACTGAATTATGAGCTGTCAGAAAAATAGCATGGCTCCCCTGTTGGATTTTGGTTAGCTTCTACTAAAAGATGAGAAATGTGTTTCTCTGTAACTGCAATTTTTTTTATTTACATGATATGTATTCTTTGCTGCCTAGCTAATGTTAACCACTGGTGAGCCCACATTCAAGAGTCACCTGGGTTTTGTTCATTGTTGTAGGGCTGCTTTACCCTGAGAATAGGACAGCGAGCTGTTAGTGATCAGTGAAAAATTGCTTTTTAAACCTCAATATCTTGTTTTATATTTCTTCACGTTACATACAGATGATGTAATGTGTGGGTGTGGAGACGTTGGAGTTATTTAAAAGCACCTTTGATGGAGCTGGGCTGAGTGACATAATGCAGCTAATTACTTTTGTTGTTGAATAATGGGTAAAGTAATGAGTAATATGTAATTGACATTGGCCCCACTAATTAAATTTTTTAACTAGCTTGCCCAAAACTAATAGCAAAATATACTACTTCTGTGCTATGCTTTCACTTCGAAGCTGCACAAAAAGTAGCAATATTAGCAATTCACTGACAAAGTGACAATTACTTAGAACATACTGAACATACAGACCGATAGTAACAAAGTGGAATATGTTTCTATGGGCATTTTTACATGATTAGCTTAACCACAGCTCCCTTTCTGAGCAAGCTACAAACCTTTCAGTCCTTTTAAAGCCTACAGAGATGGACTTTTTTTATACTCAAAAGACTATTGTGAATGGTTATGCAAATACGCGGCAACTATGCTCATGATAGCATACTATACTGGGGTTGGACAAAAAATGACACCCCACTACTCTATTATATTCCTGGGAAAAGTTTTAAAAATTGAATCCATACATACTGTATGATTTAAAAATTCTCGTCCTTGTTAAAATCTAGACTAACAAAATTGCTTCACAATGTTGCCCAGGTATCATCACCACAAAATTATCTTCCTATTTTATCCACCATCTGGCTCAGATCAACTGAAGGTTAAGAATACAAAGTACAATAAAACTCAAGGGAAAGGTAATATGTAAGGAGGCTGAAGTTGAGATTATCATTTATCTGTTGGGATGCTTCAGTGCAGCAGGTATGAGCAACTCTGCATTCACTCCACGCAACTACATCCTTGTGCTACAGTATGAGGAATAATTTGAGCCTTGGAAATTGATTAGGATTGATTACTGTGATGCTAATGTTGCAGCAGAGGTGGATAGATGTGTAGCAAAGCGAGGTGCCATCAACTTCGACCACAGTCAGCTTTTCTGCAACAACAAAAAGGAAAGACAATGACTGTGGCCAATGTCAGCCAGCACTTCACTAGTCATAGAAAATGGATGGTCTGCAATTGCTTGAGTTGCTTGCAGTGTGAACACATGTTCAGGGCCACTGTTGTTGACACTGCTGTAGCGCTTGCTAGCAGTGCTAACTCTCACACATAAACAACATACACTGCAACAAAAAGAGAACAACCCAAACAGACATTCACATTCCCAGAACGTCACTGTCTAAAACTCATCTGTTGTTTCTAAAGTCATAGAAAAGTGTCCGAGCTCACTGTCGCAGCAGCAGAAGAGAGCAACGCTGCTGCAAAGAAAAGATACAGATATGGCCCTATCTTCCTTTAATATCCAGAAAAGTACCCTGCTTTTATTCTGAAAAATGCTCAACAGTTCAAAGGCGTGTTGTTTCTTCAGACACTATGTGTGTGTATCTGTTTTTTGCTCATTTTTTTATTTCCTTTAATTTGCCCAGTGTAGAAAAGCTATCAGTTTTCTGTCCTTGCCAGTCACAGCAGGTGGCTTGAGCGCCCTTCATCTTGTATTCATCCAGCTCTGTCACAAACCGTCTCTGCAGTTGAAAATGCTTGTTGAATGTCAAAAACAGTTTCCTACATCCCAGTGTACAAGAGGAATCCATCAGTTGGACATTAAGGTAGAAAAGTATCTAGCTTTGATCTGTGGATCCAATTCATGTGTTTTTGTCTGTGTTTTTGCACATACATGAATAATTATCAATGCCGGTTTGCACTTCTGCGTGCGTTTTAGCGTGTGTGCATGTGTCAGACTGTTTCCGGTAAGCAGAGGGCTTCCACAGCATTACTGGGTCCCTGGGCAACTCCACCGATGACAAAGAGCATGCTGGTTGTCTGCAGGAGGGCAGAGGAGCAGCGTGCAGTGGGCATGGGCGTCACATACTCCCAGCGCCGTTTCACTGGATTGTAGCTCTCCACCGAGCCCAGCGGCGATGGCTCATTACCTGCAGAATGGAAAGCGACATATTAGGATGACAGCAATTATATTTCAAATGCAGCATTAGCCAGGTTTTTAATTCAGTTTGGGAAACAATTGGAAACATGCAACAAATATTCAAGGCTTGAAACTTTTATGCTTTTCTTTTTCTGAGTGAAAAAAAGGCCACACAGATCTGAATTGGGAAACTGTGAAATCACCACTGAAAACCTAATTTGATATTTAAATACTTTTGAATATGAAGCACTGATATATATATTTAATTTAATTATGTTACTTTGAAAACCATCAAGCTCAACTGCTTATGATCGACATCCTGGGTGTTCAGGTGCTAAGGTCTTAGTTTCACATGTTGAATGTTACTGGTTGAAGGTGAGAAAGCTCAATTTTAGAACCAAAATGAGCTCATTAACTTTGAATATAGTTTGTCTGTGGATCCAATTCATTGGTTTTTGTCTGTTTTTGCACATACAGTCCATGAATAAATCATCAATGCTGGTTTGCACTCCTGCGTGCGTCTTAGCGTGTGTGCATGTGTCATACTGTATAGTGCAGGGGTGTCAAGCTCATTTAGTTCAGGGGCCACATACAGCCCAGTTTGATCTCAAGTGGGCCTGACCATTAAAACCACTACATAAGAACCTATAAATAACAACCCCTTCAGATCTGTCCCTTTTTTAGTGTAAAGAAGTCTGTTCTGAAAACATTTACAAAACAGATGATGCACAGCCCGCGATATCCTCAGAAAAATATGTGCTTATTCAACAGTATGTCTCAGTTTTTTACACATTCACTCAATCTACTACTCACTTTCATCACATATGTGTTTTTTTCTTAATTTTCCACTAAAGTGGATGCTGTTGAAGAAGCAGGTTAAGTCATCCACTGCCTCACAAACCATTTACAATCTTAAGTTTTGTCAGTGCCTTAGCAGCAGGGCTCCACCAATATTATTTTAAGATAAAAATCTGATACAAATTTGTTTGCACTGTAGCTGCTGGTTGACAATGTTTTGCACACTTTTCAATATCTTTGATATCTTCAGACAACCGTGTTCTCGTCAGGGTGGAAAAGCCTCTAAAGCAGCATTTTATGTAAGTACCTACTCACTGTTAAAACCTGGCACTTCTTAGGTGTAGGATACAGCGTAGGTTCCATGTCGACGCAGAGCCTACGCCGTAGCTACGTCGTCTATTCAACTCAGAAGTATAAATTCCGCATTAGCCTTCACATGTGCATCAATATTAAGTGTGCTATGTCATCTAGTGGGCCTGATTGGACCTTTTAGCGGGCCTGTTCTGTCCCCCTGGTTGTATGTCTGACAC
>JAPZEB010000002.1:2995355-3007373 GCA_029783705.1 Chaetodon striatus
TGAGCTATTTTTGTTGTTATCATTATATTTGTCCAAACAAATGTACCTTTAGTTGTACCAGGCATTAAAATGAACAAAAACAAGGAAAACAAGGGTGGTCTAATAATTTTTTCCATGGCTGTAAATTTCAGGAAATTTATTATGCTGTTCTAGTATATAGGCTAGTTGAAAACTATGTTGACATGAGAGTTAAGGAATTGAAACACAAAATTGAGTACTGTGGTTTCTTTTACAATAAATGTTACTTACAGTATAACTGTATCCAACGTGCATTCAAGCGCAGTTAACATTTTGAGTTCCACAACACTCCTGCTTTAATGTGCCATGTATCTATACATGTCAGGTGTTTTTTTTTTTGTTTGTTTTGTTTTGTTTTTTTAATTTTTTAATTTTTTTTATTTTTTATTTTTCATTCATTTGTTCATTGTTCAAGTAGGCTGTCTGTCTTTTGCCTTGAAAGACACTGATGCAGCTTCAGTTTGAGAGAGCACATTGATCGTAAGGTACAAAACTTTTACTGGCAACAAGCCTTCTCAACAGCAAATGAATCGTACTTTGTAAACTAATCGTGTATGCTCTTAAATATTTGTCTGCCAAGTAACTGCAGTTGTGAGATAAATGTAGTTCAGTACAAAGTACAATAAGTCACTCGGAAATGTTGTGAAGTAGAGGGATAAAGAAGAATAGAAATACTAAAGTAACACTCAAGTACCTCAAATTTGCCCTTCAGTGCAGCACTTGAGTAAATCTAGTCAACTGCATTCCACCATTGTCAATCTGCTTCTGCTTTCAGTATCTGCAGTGTTTCTAAATGCAGGCTACGTGTTGCCAGATTGATGCATATGTTTTCTCCACCTGCTTGTGTTACGTGTCTGCAGTGCGTCAAGCTCTGTCGGACACTGCACACAAGCAAAGAGTTACTCTACCCCTCCGGTGGAGCGTGGGAGAAAACACATTGATATGGAAAGCTCCTGCTCTCACGAGGTTACATCTACTTTGTGCTGAATGTGGACTGTGTTGTTGCTAGTGGCGTGCAGTGAAATGTATTCATCTCTTCGCAAAATGCTTCCGCAGTGAGATAAAATGATTGTACCCTGCCTCGTGTGACTCCAATTTCTCTCTTGGCAGTGGCGTGAAATTTTTACCAAGTGTCAACGAGCAATAACAGCCCCCCAAAGAGACACAATGAGAACAAATGTAACCTTTGATCATGGATGGGAGATGACTGGATGGGGAAAAAACAAAAACGCAGGATGTGCACTGCACACACATTCCTTTTTTTCTCTCCTACAGAGCAGCTTTTAACTCTGTCTCTGTCCTGATCAATATTGTACCAAGACTGCAACATTCTTCGGACCTCAGAGACACATTTTTGTTTTTCCATCAGTTCCTTTCATAGCTCTAAAATTGTCAGGCAGAGAAACTCACAGAGCTAAAAGGCTTATGGTGAAAGCAGGACAACACTCGCGTTTCTCTTGACCCATGGTTCAGTAGGTGTGTGTGCTGCATGAGAGCAACAAAGTGAAACAGGTATACCATGAGTGTGTAAGACAGACTGGACAAAGTACACTCACATTGTTAAGGGAGAGTGAGCACACCCACGGTCCCTATCCCTTTATCTACTCTTTGAGCACTGAGTGTGCTACAGAGTAGCCTAGAGGTTGAAAATGTTTCCCCAACACTAAAGCCTGTGGCACTTCAAGTATGTCATCAGCTATCGGTGTCCTTGAGAAAGTGACTGAACACATCCTTCCTCACTCTGCTGAGTTCCTGAACTGAACTCCCAGGTGATATCAGACTGTGGGCAGTGCTGTAGTCTATGTGATATGCAGGTATACACCTTCTACCCACTAAGAAAGCTTTCCATATACACACTTAAATATGCACAAGGATACATAACAACACAGTTCTGTGACAGAGCTTTTACTCCAGCTATTTGTTTTCGCAAATACCGAATCGAGAGATTTGACAGCTAATTGAACTAACGGTGCAGAACATGCCGTAAGATTCTCATCGTGTTTCCTCACTCCCATGGCAGAATCCCCCCAAGAACAAAAAAGAAAAACAGCAACATCCAGACATCCAGATATCCCAAATATCAGTTTTTGTGCATCAAAGCTTCACTGAGAAATATTTGTGGCTAATTGAAGCTTAGAAGTGGGGAAATGAGAGATGAGGACATCAGTCAAAGCATTTTGAGTTTATTAGCACGCAGGTTGCATAATAATCATAATAGCTTGAAAAAAGATTAATATCCAAGATGGCTAAACTCTCTCTTATAGTTTTCAGGAGACCATTGTGGATTTGTGACATACCAGTTTCCTTTGGCGTATCTGGCACTTGACTTTAGGAGGTCATCGTCACAAATTTTGAAATTATTCCAGACACCCAATGTTTTCGACATCTTGCTAGGGTCTCTGTAAGTGTCCCAGTTTCAGTAGTGGTGGACTTCTAGGAGCTCATTTATAACCATTACGTAGACACAAAAAAGGGCTTAAAATATGTGCATGGCATTTTCTAAGCATAAATTGGCATTTATAAGAAAAAAAAGAAAAAGAAACTTGTCAAGGAATTTAGCGGAAATTTAGGAAAACTGACCTGTGCATATGCACATTTTAAAGATAGGGAAATTTGGTGACACAGACGGTGAGGCGGTGCATTGAGGCCAGACTGTAGATATCAAATGTGAGATTAATTATTATCGTCACCTCATGTCACACGCCTCTTATAGATCCACATCATACACATTTAAATGCAGCAGTGTTATTTGTGCTTGTGTTAGTGAGCTGTAACTTTTAAATAAGCACCTTTTGATTGTAAAACATATAAATCAACTCAAATCATTGTTTCATTGTTTCATTAGTGCTATCTCACCATCACATTCCCCACCATCGGAGCGCAGAGGAGAGGGCTGGGGAACTGGTGTAAGCAACTGACACTCGTAGTCAGCTGTGGAGCACACCATGCAGAGCTGGATGATATCACACTGTGGCAGGATTCAGGAAAGTCTTGCTTTCCTCTTCCCATGAAGAAGTGTGAATATACTGAGTCATTTTTACCTCAACAACTTAACTAGCTGACTGATGAAATTATCATAGTCAATTGTAGAAATCCAAGATGAGATCCAACAGCATTCAACAACTGCAGCACACAGCATCAACAGTTTTCAATATCTTCTAATACTGTGCATATATCAACAGGTATGATTTCAGATAGTATTTGTGTGTAAAATCACTGCAGTATACACACCTGTGCTGTCAGGCACACAAAGCGCACTGAAGACATGGCAAAGACTTGCCACACACACTCCACTTTATCAGTCACTTCCCCCGGCACATCCTCACCACCTGCACATATCGATCAAACTTAACTGCAGGCAGGACCATGTTGCCACTCACTGCTTTGTCTTTCATTTATGACCCCCAGGCCACCAAGCAATATGTTCTTTCTAACCCCCAGCTCACTCACAAACATCTCAATTTCTAGGCCAGAACAATTTGTTTCTTGGTCTTCCTTTTATAAAAGAAAATTGCATACTGTCAGGCGCACATATGGTTTAGTACATTTCCTTATTTGTAGGTTCCCAAACATTTAGTGTGGATTCTCTCCATAGTTTTATAAATGAGGCTCCAGGTGACTGACATTAGACGAGAGCGAGTTGGAATCATAAAACTATCGCTAAGTGTAGATGTCCTTGTCTGAGAATAACTAAAAATAATTAATGTTGATGCATCATGAATAATGTGGGATAACTATTTCTGAATTCATGGGATTTTTGGGGTGACGCATATATGTATATTAAAACAGAGCATTCAAATGTTGATTTTAACATTAATTACCGTGGCAACAAGCTAAGCTTCATAGCATCGTTGTCGGTCCTAATAACAGTGTGAAGAAAATAACAGCATGAACTGTGAAAGGACTATGAAAATAATTAGAAAATCAGTTCAGAGTCAAAAGTGTTCAAATCTCAGCGGTTGTAAATGTCCTTGTCTTTTAAAGTCTTGTGTTTCTTAAATAAATAATTTCAGGAGGTTTATTGTGACAGCACATACCCAGTGTTTTGGAATGCCTACAGTTATGTGTGAATGCAATAAAATTAAAACAATAAATTAGACTACACAACAGACTTTGGGTTTATGTTGAAGAGGGAGGAGGCAGCAGATAGTCGTAGAGTACGTTTTTTTGTTTTTTACATGTTAAATATTATCTCACAATAAAAATGGGTGCCATGGTTTGAAAAAGTCTGGAAGCCACAGGGATAGAAACAAAAAAAAGGGAGAAATTAGATGACAAGATCTCGTTTCCTACCCATCATGTAGATTTTGTTTCCTCTTACGAAGGGCGTGGCTCCATACCGCGGCGTGGGCATAGAGGTCATCGGCTGCCATTGGTCCTTCTCTGCTTCATAAACCCTCACCAGGGCCTGTGGCGTTGTGTCGGCTCCCATACCTCCCAACGCATACACCTTTCCATCTGCACAGAGACATACAGGAGAGTCACAGTGTATTAGCAGCTTTTACAGAAAAGAGCTTATTGTAATTTACTCTCTTAGTGCAGCAATGTAGTCAATAGACATTTGCTCTCAAGCTTGTTGTGAGGTTAATGTGAGGTTAATGAAAGGAGTAATGTTGCCAACAGCTCTGCAAACAACCAGAGAAAATGATGCATCGCAGTGCCCTTTTGTCCTGCCATTTCTGCTCTCGCTGTCAGGTCGGCTATCTGACTCATCCGTCCACACTCATCCAAACAACTTGAAATATTAATGCCCGGGTCTGAGGGAACTTCCAGATAACCCCGAATAACTTTTTCACAAGGACACCGCAAGCATCCCCAACTACTGCAGTGTCATTAGAATATACGGAGGAGCAAGGCAAACGGACAGGGAAAGTGCTGAGCAAGCACTAAAATGAGGGAGGGAGAGGGGGAGATGAAAGAAGAGGAGAGAAAAGGAGAAAATGAGGGAGAAGGGGGGAGAGAAGGAAACAATAGAGGAAATGAGAAAATTGGAGGACAGAACAACGACAAAAGAAGAGAGGAGAGGAAGAATCAAGAGAGAAGAGGAGGGGAGGAAATAAGAGGAGGAAACATGAGGAGAGAACAAGAAAGGATAGGAAACAAGAAGAGAAGAGAGGAAACAAGTGAGAAGAGTAGAGGAAGAAAACAAGTAAGAAGAGGAGGGGAGGAGAAGATTATCAAGGGGAAATTAGGAGAGTACAAGGGAGGACAAAAGATGAGAGGAAAGGAGGTAATGAGAGGAGGAATAATTAGGAAAAGGGAGGAGAAAAGACGAGAGGAGGACAAGAAAAACAAGATGAAAAGTGAGGGGGAAACAACAAGTTGAACGAAGGAAACAACAGGAAAGGAAGAAAAAAGTGAAAAGAGAAAAGGAAACAAGGAGAGTACAAGGAAGGACAAAAGATGAGAGGAACAGAGGAAACAGGTGATAAGAGGAGAGGAGGAAATGAGAGGAGGAAACATAAGGAGAGGAGAGGAGGAAATGAGAAGAGGACAAGAAAAAACAAGAGATGAAAGGTGAGGAGGAAACATGAGAAGATGAGTGGAGGAAACAAGAGTAGAGGAGAAAACACTGGAAGATGAAAGAAGGAAATAAGGGGAGGACATAGCAGTGTTATAGATTAACAGACCATTAGCACTCTGAAAGTAGTGACAATTTCAATCTGAGGGATGAAGAGAGATAAGAAGTGAGCGACAAGGAGGGAGAGAAAGGAAGAGCATCTCAGTCACCCAGGCAGATGACAGATCCACAGAGCTGTGACTTAAACTGTGAAGAATAAAGCAATAATAAATCTGTCACTCAGAATGCAGCTCAACACGAGTGTGATTGCCACACACTTCGGCAGTTATCACTGAGTAAATCCAATTTTACTGTTGTACATAAAATAAATGACGCAGCAAGGGCACTTCTATCTCCCATAATGCGTGTCGCAATGCAGCCACGTGGAGAGGCGGGGCGGGGCAGGAATAGAGGATAAAATACATACACTCCTTAGCTTGTAATACCTTTTTTTTTCTTTCAAATCACCAGGGAACTAAGTGGGTTGAGCAGAGCGCTAATACTGTAATTGCAAAGGGCCTCTCTTACCACAGTGTAAGCATGTCTGGTGCTGTAATGAGCTATCTATAAACAGTAGCTTCATACTGTATATGCCCCTTCATTTGGCCTCATTTGTATTTTCACCACTGTGGAATCCATATAATGACTTTTAATTTGTTTCTGGTAGGATCCCCTTTATCATGCGTAAGGAGAGTCTATCCTACATTAATGGCTCTGCGAGGCTGCAGTGGTCAGTGTGAACAGAGCCAAACTGTAAGATGGATGAGCATAAATATTTTGACATGGTGACGGTGCCAGGATCATCTCAGTTCACAAATGTTTTTTTTTATCACATTGCATGAATATCCCCCCCCAAAAAAAAAATCAACATTTCACTCCAAATCACAAATATCAACCTCATGGAGGAAAATTCAGATGATCCCTAAAGTCCTCGGCTTCATCTTCTGGGGATCACAAATGTCTGTGGGAACATTAAGTGCATAGCTTAATCAAAAGGTAATATTATGATTTCATAAATGTCATTCTAAATGTCAATGAGCGTCTGCAACTCAGCTGCATCCTGAATGGACTGAGTGATTTCCTCCTAATGGTTTTCAACTAACTTTCAAACAGTTTTAATAGTTCATCATTTGCACTCGCATACTTGTACATTAGCCTAAAATGATGGACAGATGTGCACTCTAATTTGAACAATGAAAACTTATTTCACATTTTAATGATGATATTCAAAATCAACATTTAATCATGAAAGGGAAAAAATAGCTGCCAGAGTGCTGGAGTGACAATAGAAAACAGGTTGCATTCCTGGCCACTTGTGTGTGTACAGTACGTGTTTGTGTGTGTATTTTAAAGGAAAAAAAAGAAAAGATAATAGGGAGGAAAAGGGAGCTTAAACAACAATCAACCATGTGTGTGTTCATGTGGGTGTGTGTGTATCAGTAAGTGTCTTTAAAAGAGCAAATTATTGCACATGCAGGGTCTGTGTGTGTGAACCAATTGAAAACAGTACAAAGAAAATAACTGTCAAGACGTCTGTCAGACGAAATTGCTTTTACTTGAGCTTTTACAATTCCAAAGCTCCTTTGTCACAGCAGTTTGATAAGCATTTCCATGTAAAATGAAATGAGAGCGTGTTTTCACTGAGATTAAATGTACAGAAAAGCATTTACATGCCCAGAGGAGGGCTCAGAAAAGTTGCTTTTATGGGTCACAATCAGCTTTTATCAGGCATAAATCACAAGATAAAGCATGTTCCAACACTTTAGTCCTGTATTAGATTTTCAGATACCCAAATATATTCTAAGAAAAGAAGAAAAGACAAGTTAAACCTTTCTCTTCCTGTAATACTTTATGAAACACAGTACTACTGTGCATCACATTCACTTCAGTCATTATCTAGGTACAAAAGAAATATAAACCACCAGGACCCAACATCCCAGTTTCTATTTGTTTATCAACACTAATAATCACATTACATATAACTGATGTGACCAATGAAGTAATGTAATATGTCTATATTTCATCAATAATCCACCTTTTCTAACATAATTGTTTGTTTTCTATACATTTTTTTCTGTGTATGTTTCTTTTGGGGAGCTTTTATATTGTGAACCATATTTTATTTGTTTTTTTGCTTTCTTCTTTAATTCACAAAATACAAAACATAAAGTAAATAATAGCAGCATGAATGAACCAAATATGATTAAGTTAATTATATTTTTGTTGTGTAACCTTTGACACTTCTTTGTCACTTCCTGTGGGTTCACATGTTTGCAACAGGCTGTTCTCATAAACTGTTCATATGTTTTCCTGTTAAAAGCAATGCATCCAAATGCATACATATCCCGTGTAATCATGAGCCAGTAATTTGTGCATAACCCATACGTTTTGGGAGCCTGCTGTCACGTGACTAATGCGCAAAATTGAAAATGGAATTACATCGTCAGAGTCCGTGATGCTATCAGGCCCAAAAATGCGTTCTCTCCATTGACTTACATCATGAAAGATGCATCTGTTAATGAGTGGATACATTTTTTGAGCATCACAACTGCCAGGAAATTAATCATTTCACCTTTCATCTGTATTTGATCCATTCGGTTCAATGATATTTCAAAAGCTTAGAGGAGCTGCAAGATTAAATCATTTTTTTCTCAATCAAATTTGCAGTTTGCTAAACTGGAAATTAGCTGCTTAGCCACCATGAGCCTCTAGTGCACTTGCCGTGAGGCCTCACAGTGTGGAAGATCTGGGTAATTTTATACAGCAGAAATCAAGCTTTTTCGGCTTTAGGTAACTTTTGCATGACTGCACTGTGTCCTGCCTCCAACCCTTTATCCAGTTCTCCATCCATAGTATGCACTCCCGCCTATTATCTTATTATGTAAATTTATTTGATCAAAGTGCTGATGCATCCAAAAAACAATAAATCACTACAGAGTGAAATTTAAAAATCTGCTCGTGTAACGGTAGAAGTTTCCATCCATGACAAAAGTACGGTTGCTAAGAGAAATCAACTGCAGCTTGGGAAAAACACATACACTCACATACACACAAACAGACACACACACATATAACACAAGCAGACAATGAAACATCTCAGCATTATCTCTAAAATATGACTGCAAATGAAACAAAATGCAGATACAGACACTGCAAGGTGTACAGACGCCCAAGCCGTGTCAGCTGACTCCTTTTGACTCCAGACTGTCTGAGTTTCTCACTCTGTCACTAAGGATTAACCCAGCCACACTGAGAGGTAAATTCATTATAATGCAAAGCAAATAGTAAGTTGATTTGTCTGCCTATTCTCCTTTCTCTCAGCACACAGCACACAACACATACACATGTTCACGCACACATGTTCAGCCCCACACACACATTTATCACACATTTGCTAGTTAGGTGGTGTCCAAGCATGTGGTCATATCAGTCTGCCTCTGTGTGTGTGTTATCTAAAGTCCCACTACTGTCTGTGCTGGAGAGTTGGAGACCTATTGTGTGCCTTTAAATGCAAAACTGTGCCTTATATATTGTAACCATATAAGCAATTTATTACACTGGATCATGTTAAGCATATTGCACCTGTTACACCTGTGATAAGAGTATATAATAATGCATGAGATCACACTTTGAAGAAGCACCAAGACACACATATTGAATAATGAAAAGGGATAACACTGGAATCAACATAATGTATCTGAACACTGTGAAATGATTGTTTTAAATACTTTGTATTGATTGTTTTGATTAATATTGTGATTAAAGACATATTTTTTTTTAAAAATAGAGCAAAAGCCAGCCTGAACATATTAGTGGGAGGCGACCTCAGGCCCAAACCACCAATATGTTTTGGCCGTAGGAGACTGGTTTAAAAGAAAATAGGGTGGAGACTCGCAGCAGTCTCACACAGTATATAAAGAACAGTACTGAAAGTAAGAATTTAGTCATTCTCTGGAGAAGGCTCAATGAGTTTCATTGTGTTGTATCTTATGGCATAATAAACTCTGTTGCATCTGAATCCAGACATCTCCAGTGACTGTTTGACTCCTGCTGATTGACTCCAAATCTGAGCGAAAGGTTTTTGAGGTGTTCTCACACTTCATTAGCTTAGGAAAAAAAAACTTAACTCAGCTTAACAATCTTACAGGAAGCAAACACCGGCCTCCGGTGAAAGTCAGTGGTTGTTGGACCCTCCACCACCCCTCCCATCTGCCCAAATCACACTTCTTATGTTGCTGTCCCACAACGTTTCCCCCTGATGCCACTGGGCACCATAAAGGATGGGTTCTTTCATCTGTTCATCTCTAAACTAACCCCATGCTTCATTTAAAAACTGACTGGAACAAATAGTTTAATTTATTTCTTTCATTTTCCAGATGAAAAAATGACTTTTTTTTGTGAAAACTCCCAGTCTCTAAATTCTAAATTTGAGGTTAGGTCAGGTTAATAACTGAGCTAAAACTCAAACCTGAAATATGTTTTAAAATAACTAAGTCTGTACAAAAAAAAAAGAAATTTTTGGTAGCTCAAAGTTACATTGGTTACCATCCAAAGATAATTGTTTGCACCCAACCTGTTTGGTTGTATTCAAAGGAGCTCCTTGTTGTTTGCTCATTTGGATCAGTTCCAAGCACAGCTGCATGGATTCATAAGACAAAGTAATGCTCCATGCTGAGTAAGGGAAGTGTCAAGAAGAGATATGTAAGGCAATGTGTAAATCTATATAAAATAAATCTGTAACAATGGTAACATATATCAGTGCAGGGATTTCACCTGATCAAAAAAAAAGAAAAGTAAGAGAAGTTTAAACAGATGTGTGTGTGTGTTCATTAAAAAGTCAGATAAATATATTAGCAATGTACTCTAAAATATATAAAAGAGGCTACCAGAGTCTTTCACATTCTGATCCATTATTTATGAGATTAGTGCTCTGTGTTGCTCTCGAGAGAATACATTTAAACATCGGGTTTGATAAAGTGTTGCATGACCTGCTGACAGTGTCAGAATTAGATTTCACCATGACGGTCCATGTAGGAGTGATGATTCAAGACGACATCATCGCTCCAAAACTCAATCAAATCAAACTCTAGCTGGTGTTCCAATAAGAAAATGAGGCTTTTTATGTCATATATACAAAATAAAATTGAAAACACTAATTGCATCTGCTTCTAATTATAAGGTCTACTTTCAGATATTTGCTGTAGCCCAGTGTAAACTTCCAGCACTCCATAATTCTCCCTCCTTTTTCACAAAGTGAGAAGAATCCCACTGAACATGGCCAAATTTCACACTGCGTATTAGTGAAGAGTCTTAGAGTGTAAGATTATTTCAGTGCTGCATGCAGAGGACAGTGACATGAAAAATGGGAGAGGAAAAGAAAGGGATGACATCGACTAAAGATCATGAATCACATCCCAATCTCTAACAGGATTATATGGTCTGCACTTGAGCTTTCCGAGGCACCAGAGCAGCACTGAAGCTTATGTTGTGGCCTTATAAACTGATGCTGAGTCAGTAGTGCTGCTATTAGGAATATGAAGCCAATTATGGATAGGCTGATTTTTATTGCTGTTGACATTGTTTTAATTGTTGTTGTTATTCCGTTCTTCACATTTAAAAAAAAAAAAATAAAGGGAGTCTAGTGTCACTCAACTTATGTTGAACTGTTAGCGCACTCATTCACCCAATACTCTATTGGGAGTTTGTGTTAAGTGGATGTATGTCTTTGAAACCAAAGGCCAATATCCGCGTGAATAAACAAAAAGATTTATATTTTATAGACTGTCTTCTGGGTAGGAAATCCATTGAATTGCTGGTCTAACATGCCACTGATTGGTTAGTGTGTAAGGTGTTTTTTGTGGGTGTCCAAAATACCTTTTGCTGCAGATCCGTCCACAGCACTACATTATTTAGCATCAGTGTTGGTTGTTACATGCCCCCTCTCTTGCTGATCAGCCTGATCCTGTCTCATTCTGTAGGTGTTTCTCAAAGTCAAGGAACGATCCTCAAACGGCCGAATTTGAAAGACGCTATGTCATCGACCCCCGCTGAAGGACTGTTCCAATAGGCTCATTTGAGATTAACTGCTCCTCGCCTGGAAAGTAGACGAGATCAGGCATGCATTGTGCGCCAATCGAATCTGCGCAGGCCTAGCTCATCTCGAACGAGCCTAATGTCAAGGATCCTTGACTGAGTCCCTCTTTCAGAGAAATTCAAAGGATGCATGTGTGGATCCTTCGCAGGTATAACATCCCCACAATGCTTTGCACACAATTTACTGGAAGTGAAGGCGGGCCTCTTCAATGAAACCTGTGCCAGCAGAGCTCGGCAGGACTAATATAAATATTCCATTTATTTGGATTAATGTCTGCAGGGTTTTTATTGTACAAGTGTGAAAAATAATCTTGACAGAAACCTCAGAATTTACACTCTCCACTGTG
>JAPZEB010000002.1:3010576-3036434 GCA_029783705.1 Chaetodon striatus
CTCATTCTTTCAGTCACTACACAGAGCTCTAGCACAGTGCCTGCATCACTGCAGATGGCACACTAAACTGCCGATCCATCTCACGCTTCATTCTACCGTCACTCATGAACAAGACCCCGAGATACTTAAACTCCCTCGCCTGGGGCAGTAACTCTCTCTCAACCCGGAGAGGGCAATCCACCGTTTTCTGGCAGAAAACAATGACCTCAGACTTAGAGGTGCTGACTCTCATCACAACCACTTCACACTTGGAAGCAGTGAAGCAGTAAGTGGTTATTATAGGAGTTGCAGTTTTGGGTGGGGCCGCAGACCATGTGTTGGTGGGTAAGGTCGGGTTGTGGAAACTAATCGGTCATATGCACACCGGGTGACAGGGGAGGTTTTTACACTTTGTATGATACTCACTAAATACTGTAAGGAACAAACTGCTGTATATATTACATGGATAGAAGGCTGTAGAGGTGACACTGATCACAGTTGATGTATCTTTACTGTCTAAACTGGACTTACCTGACACGTTAAACAATCGCAACAGCCTGTATGTGTGTGCTACACTGAGGAGAAAGCATATGTCAGCCAGCCAGAACCTAAGATTGGGCAGCTCACAGTAACACAGGAGAGGAAATTAATGTGCATATGGGAGAAGACACTAAATCTATTTTTGGTCACCATGGACACTATAAGCACCTGACAGAGCAATTAAGTAGTCTATATTAAGAGGACTCAAAACAAGTCTTGCCTTGTCAGGTGTATTGCTATTTTTACTTTAGGATAGTGTAATGTTTGTGGCAGGCCACCAACATCAATCTTAAAGTAAGAGACGGAGGAAGCAACTCATTTAATAACTTTTAACTTATTGAAGTCTTCTAAAACTTTGTGTGGCACTCTGCCACCCATTGATAGAGTGAGTCTGACAGCATGATAGACAAGGACTTGGAGCAGCTTTTATGGGTTCACTGAGGAAAATCCAGCTGGCAGCAGCAGCATACAGTTTCAGCTCAGGAGCTGGATTGTGACTATTGTGTCTCAGCTTGTCGGAAAATACTTTGAGCTCAGCCAAGCTTTCAGCAATACCTCAGTTCTGTAACAGCTACAAGACACTATATCCAAGTCATTTTGGTTTGGTTCAGCTTCATAACCACTAATCTTTATGACGCTGGCAAAAACAAAAGTTAATGCAATAAAAGTGAATACTACCTGTGTTAAGGCCAAGTCTAGTTAGGGGGCATAAAACGCATGGGTTTTCACACACATCGACAAACATTATCCACATTTATACATACGGAGACTTCTAACATTCTCCTACTTACTGCTGAGGTACCTTATTGTCCTCTGTCCATGTCAACTTTTCTCCCTTCTTTCATAGTAGTACACACAAAAATGTGTCAAAAGTTGAATGAGCTGTCATATGGAAGCCAATATTCATGTAAAATGATGTTCTGAACTATCATTAGGCCCTGTAATGAGTATCTAGCTCTGGCATGATGAACTTACTGTCATCAGACAGATGACATCATTCTCTAACCCTGTCCTAATGTTCCTTTAAGTTGCCTTTAAATCCTTCTCTCACCCCAGCAAAGAGTAGATTGATCCATCCTTATATCTACACTGTATGTGTTCACATGCTAAATTACATCTAGCATTTATCTGGCTTTAAGTCTCAAACCTTTTTCAATAATTTTCCAACTTTGAAATATTTTTTCAGCTGAGTACCACCTGACAAGCGTAAAACTTTTTTGGTAGAAGCAACAGACCATATGATAAAGATGGACAACACAACAGCTTCCCAAAAGTGAAGCCAAAACATGTCAGTCACCCCATGGTGGCTGGCTGCGGTATAGGTTATAAACGCCAGCCTCTACATGTTAGCAGATGGAACATTGGCCAAAATAAAAACTCAAAGTACATCGGCGAATAAAAGATGGTTTCTGTCATTTTAGTAGTTCTTATCACACTGATGTACAAATATGTTGAAATTTTCATTTTTCTGATAGGTTTGGTTTTACGCTATAAAAAGGGGGGTTGATGCCATAAATGACAGCTGTGTGTCAGATGGTGCACTGGCAATCAGTTGCGCTGTTCGCAGTTGTATGGACAAGTGTATAGGCAGGATATCATTACCATGGAGATCGCTACTGGGTAGACTCTGGCTCCAAATGATATCACCAGTGCAAGACGGGAGAGGCTGTATGCCATATTTTGGCTTTATTTTTGTACAGTGGGACAAAGTGGAGATGCGTTGTCCATCTTTATATACAGTCACTGATAGAAACACACAGAGAACAAACAAACAAACACGAACTTGATTGCATATGTTGCGTCAGTTGACAGTTTTTGGCACTTAACAATTATATAGACTATAAACTGAGTTATTAAACTTGAAATTTACCTTTTTAATGACCTTATTATAGGCTAGTACTACATTACCATATTTTAGAAACTATACATGACTGATATTTTTGAAGTTAACATTTAAAAAAAATCTTACATTTCCTACCCCCTTCAGTTCACTACCCCTACGGCTACCCATACTCCCGTTTGAGAAACACTGCTATGAGTGGTCTTTCACTTGTCACAAACAACCTTGCCCTCAGGAAGTGCACCGGGCTTTGAAACCAGTTTTTGGAGTTGCAAAACAGTGGAATTACAACTTCTGAGTCTGTCATGGGATGCCATATGGCCCAGAAAGATGTTTTCCCATAGATTTACATTGTGAAAGATTTGGCTGTAAATCAGTGAATACATCTATTGAGAGTCACAGCCCCCACATAATGACTAATGTCACTATCAGGATTTAATCCATTCAGTCCGATAACATTTGGAAAGTCTAGAAGATCCATAAGATATAATTTCATACCTATTTAAGTTAGCAGAGCGCTAAACTGGAAGTAGCTGGCTCGGCCAGAGGAAGTCCCTTGTATGCTTGCTCTATGGAACCAGTGGTGCAGAAGCAGTGCCTATTGTCCAGGTATTTTCATACCATGGAAACAGAGCTTTTGGCTTAATGTGCCATTGAACAACTTTCACGGGAATGAATGCAAGGTTATATCAACCAAACAATGCCCTTCAGCTACCTTGCAATTATCAAAGCATGCACCTCTGTCGACAATATAGCTAGCTGTTTGCTGTATCTTTTCCTCCTGTATAGAAATCCTGTACATCCTCTGTTAAGTTCTCATGTTTTTCAGGGCACTTTATTTATAGTTAAAAGACTATCTGTGGCTGAGGCATCACAAATGCTCTTTGATTGTATCACAAGTTGCTTTGCATACTTAAAAATATGAAGGGTTGATAAAATATGCAACACATGTTACTATAGAAAGGTTGTCTCTTAGTTATCCACTCAGCTGGTAAAAAAACTTCGAAATACAAATGGGAAGAGGGCAAATATTAAGACCGCAAATATAAAACAATCTGCTGGGTCTTATCTGAATTAACTGATTGACTGATAGTGCTGTTTTTATTAGATGCATCTCATTGTAAACCCTGAGCGTACCTGAGGAGCATGTGAAAAAGACAGCGGATGATAGATGGGTATAGAAAATAGCATGCTGTGATATCAAAACTGAAGTTAGCAAAATAACAAGACATCACAGTGCTCTGAGCATCCCAGTGTGCTGCTATAAATAGTGAATGTGGGTCTTTGTGTGTGTGCGTTACTCACTTTCATAAGTCAATTATTTGTGGAGGCTGTGAAGAGAGTTGCACTGCCACATCACCTGAGGGCTTCGTGGATTACAAAACATTATATAACATACTGTAATTCTCTAGAAACCCCGATTCCTATGTGCATACATTTGCAAGCATGCACACCTCCTCTATCACGCGTATATACATAACCAAGCTGCGGAAGAAAAGCAGTGTGCACAACCTTTAATCTTTCCAACACACTGATCGACCAGAACTTTCTACATTATTCATCTTATCAGCTTCTCATAGGGTGAAAATTCATCCTGGCCTCTTTTTTTTTTAATCAATGCATGTAGGAGCACACACACAGATACATGGACGGACTCTCTGGGTTCTGCTTTTTCACACTATCTCCCTTGAACATGCTTGAGCTATCATAGATGGAGGGGGAGGTGTGAGAGCTGGAGGTATTACTGTATATTGATTGCTTCACCAGTTCCAGTTCAGTAAAGCATTTTCATTGGCGTATAGACCAACTGATGTGGAAATGTTAATTGCAGATTCTAGCCTCGGATGCTGCTCTATTTTTGTTATTAATTAAAAAAAATAAAGCACATACATGTATAAATTATAAACAATGTATAAATTAGTCTTTGATCTAATGTGAATATAGAGTCAAACTTTTAGATGTGAACCAAACCAAAGTGAGTCTGTCGGGGCATGCTTTAAGAGGCTGGCCACAACACTTTAGTGAGTATCAACCTCAGAACATATTGTTGCTTTCTTTCATCTTTATGATAGTAATATTTTTTATTATTTGACAACCTTCTTTCACACACAGACACAATAAACCCAGACTATGTCATTCCTGAAAAGCAAGTTTGTTGCCTAGAGGCATCTTGACCAATCATGCTGCTCGTGCCACACAAAGACCTGCAGATGCAACAACAACCCCAAATCACTGCAGGTAATGTTACAACAGACCACCAACAAATAACAGTACTGTCTATTTCATCTGCAACAAATGTGTCTGAATCATTGCATGCAACTTGTTATGGGCAGGTTTATTTGGCACAGCAATGAATGGTCATTATAAGTAACTTAGTAGCCAATATCTCAAAACCTTGCCAATCAAAGTCAAACTACTTGCATTGCTAAGTATCACAGGGCATGATTTAAAGATGTGCTTTAGTAGTATGTGTGTATTGACAAGAGTTTTCTACTATGGGAAACTCACAACCCATCACCTGAACTTTTAGGAACCAAAGACTCTGGTTTTAGGTTCTGCCTTTTTATTCCACTGTCTTCCAAACCTTGTCATATTGCCATTAAAAAAGCTTTAAAATGTATGCTATTCTTCAGTGGTGGGATCAGAACAGTTTAAGACTTATATAGTAAAATATATTATCTAGCTTTTAACAGCTGTTCATGGATGAGAGGTAGCTCATGATAGCACAATATGTAAATATTAATGATCCTCCTCATGATTTAGGAAAGAGACATTGTTGTGAGTTTTTTAAATGTATTGGTTTGGTGTTTTGAGCACCACAAGCCAAGTGTTGTCTAGTTCCATTATATTCAAGAGAAAGCAGACATCTCTACAGCTGATACTTCCAACACTCACACCAAAACAAGCTAGATGGATTAATAGCACAGAGGTAGGAGGACAAATATGCATTTGCGATTTAGGAACTGTCCCTTTAAACGTCTGTATTATTAAATGAATAGCAGAAACCACTAGCACTAGGAGGTTGCCAGAATGGAGCAGAGAGTGAAGGAGACCAGCTTTCACCCTGCTGACCATCTCTCAGTGGTGAGTCCCTAATGTGGGGTGAGAACAGTGGAAACAAGAGCAGAACCCATACTCATTAAGTTCACGTAGTGAAGGGGGTTAATTTATAAATGAATAAAGAGTACTACTTGCAAGAGCTCTACTGGATGAATTAATTAGTGTGCTGTGTTTGCTCCAAGATTACTAGCTGACGAGACACCATAGTTAACTAGCTGGGAAACATGCATTATCCAAACAATCAGCTCCATAATTAGAGGCAATGATCGGTCAAATCTAATAAAATTAATCATATCTTATGTAATTTGCAGAGACATTTAAGATATTACATAGATTTAAAAAAGCATTCAGTGGTCCATAGCCAATATAACCCAGGAGCCACAGACCACCCGTATGAATACCTGAAAGCCTTCTATAGGGTTTCACACTCTGACATTGGTGTTATCCCTGAGAGGGATAAATGGATTTATCCCATATATGAATATTAAAGGGATTAAATTATACATGGGGGAAGATGGAGCAGATGGAGCAGCCTACAGAAAGCAAGAAGGAGGAGCGTTTAAAGATGAGAAAAAATGAGTCAGTATGGCAGGAAGAACAGTTGGCATTAACAGAGGGACAGTTATCAGGTATGTGTGCGTGTGAGTGTGTGTGAACGTGAGACAGAGAGTGTGTGGATGAGGGTATAATGTATCATCCTACCTTTATGGGTCCTTGGCCACTTAATAGGAGATTTGAGAGAGAGAGAAACGTGTTTGGCAAGCCAGAGAACACATTAGCTGAATCACTACAGAAACTTTCTTCCTTAGAACAGAGGTCTCGTCCCCCCGTGTAGCAGCCTCCAGTGGAGCAGACAGAAATCAGATAGCCTGGAAAATTGAATGGTGATGGCAGCATGGGGGGAGAGCAAAGACTGGTTGTAATTAGGCGTGTTAAAAGAAACGTAGTCCAATTGAAGTCTGAATTCTTCTAACTTTTTGTGTACGGAAATAAAAACTTGTTATTATACTGCAGCTATTATGTTTGCAAGTTTCCATTTTTCAAAAGCAAGGTATTCAACTGTTTTTGTGAAAATAAGTAGCATCTTTGGGTGTTTCCAATGGTAGCAGTTGACTGACATTTGTGGACTATCAGACATTCATACAATTTTTTTTTTTCTCTTTATCAATATGCTGTAATAGGGTTGGTTATCAGTGCTATAGCGAATTTTTCAGTACCACAGCACACCTATGACACATGTGCAAGTTGTGACTACTTTTCTATGGTGGAAAGTTTACATGAATCAGTCAGCTATAACTATGAGTGTTTTGCTGCCTTATCATCTTCACTTGTCAACAGCGAGAGACCTATAGACTGAGAAAACATAATTTAATGTACTTAGCTGCTCAAAGGCTTCTGCCAGCACCTACCACCAGCTTTTCAGGTGGAAGGTTTTCTTGCATGTCACTCAGTACATGAGCTGATGTAATAAATTAATCCACACATCTTAAATGTCAATACAACAATTTTGACCACTCAATTTGTTTTGATTGTCTCTTGTGCATGACATATGTTTTAGTGATAATTCGATCTTCCAAGTACTTCAAGAAACTATATAAATTTCAACTGATGTACACAAACCGAGAATATTCCATTTCCTCACCAGAAAAAAAGTGGTAGAGCATCACTCTGGTGCATTCTGGCAGAACTACACCCCTGTTAGTTATCAAATGTTACAGAGCCATGAACCATCTGTCCCTTTGCAACATTAAACACTTGGGAAGACCCATTCAGCTGTGAAGTTTGTCCTCTAAAGCTAGGCTTACTATCTTTCACCAACTGCTGTACCAGCCCTGTCACCTGGAAGTTACATTTGTATGTTAATAAACTGCTTTCTTGATTAAGATGTTGTTGCAACACAATTGCTACCTGGACTATATTCAGAGACAATATTTCTTTCAGGCAAGGAAACACTATATTAATGTACCGCATAGGCTATGGGATGAAGTGGCTGGGTACAATGGTGGGCATACAAAGTGCAAGAACTTGTCACCAGAACCCTGGGTTCACATCCAGACTCTTTTCTTAGGTTTAGGCAACAAAAGTACTTTGTTTAAGGTAAGGGAAAGATTGTGATTTTGGTTAAAAGTTAATAAAAAGGTGATGAAAATAATACTGTATTAGAGTGGATACTGCACTGCAAGCCTATTTTGACAGAAACATCTGACAGGCATTGTCATTAAATATTTTATTAATAACGAAAATGCATTGTGAGACGTTTTGCTTAGTGTTCATTTTTGTACCTTGCAGTTTATGTAAATTAGCAACATTTCCTCATTATGTTAATTATGTTAAAAAAAATGGTAATTTGCTCTGCATTGTATTTCCCTCAAAACATATTTACTGTTTCAAATTAGTTGTTGGCCTAGGAGGTATAAACTGCATTACTTCCTCCATATAGAAAGGATTCAATTAATGCTAGCTGCTGCTCTCTTTTATGGGTCCGCTTGTGGTGTTGACAAACAACAAGATCACCAAAACATATTTCAACAACAAGAAGTCCTTTAACCTCAGCACTCCATACAGTATCCAGTGATTCAAATCATGACACGTAGTAAGGAGTCATGGAGTACTGAAGTGCTCAAATCACAGATGGGATTAAGAAACAGCTTATAACATTTGCCCCCCAGCTGGTTAACTGCCTGTGTAGCCGTTGCAACTGAAGTTATAATATGAACTATATTTAGTGTCAACCCACACAGATATTGAACCAATCAAATTAGAGTTCCACACATGTGAGTTGGCATAAAAATTCACAGTCCATCGACAACACCAATGTAGGAGGTGCTGTCACTGCATAAAAAAAAAAAAAATGTTTTCTTTTAGATGACAATTTGCCTAAACAAGTACACAAACACCTAGAATACATACAGGCTACTGATTTACTTGGAAAGAGTCATTTTAATTTCAGCTCGAAAGTCTACTCCTTTGTTCTGTGTTGGTAAACAGCTGTACTGCTGACAGCACATAACTTCTAGGACAAAGTCCCAGTTGTCTGACTTATGTAAAGTAGACCTACTTTATCCATTACACTATAATGATCATCACATCCTCAACAAATGAGACCAAAACATAAACACACACAACTGCACTGAAAATGTCACATCGAAATACAAACAGAAACAGAAATATAAAAGAGGAGGCAGAGGAAATAACAGTGAGTCAAAATATCTCACAGGAAGAACTTTCAGATTCTGTTGCCTCTTCTGTGCCTTTTTTATCCTTTGGTATAGAGCAGCCACAGACATTGTCAAACAAGAATATGTTGTTTATTGATGTCATGTTGGAGGATTCAGGTGCATCTGCAGAATTTAAATTACTACATCTTGTAGTTTGGGGCCACTAGTATGTGACATTGCCTAGAGCTGCTTTAGGGCAAACATCCTGGCTGAGTGCACACTCATTCAAAAATGTCCTCCACTGAAGCTAGTCATTGCCATTTAACTAAATGTCATTGCAAACTAAAAGTCATCAAACTCAATTAAAGGTTTACATTTAAAATACTAAATATAGCAGTGACTAACTGTCATGGCACAGCAGAGTGAGGATAACACTACCTTATCTGCATGTGGAGTTGTGTGTGCACCATGCACAATATGCATGATTGTGTGTGTGTGGATGTTATTTTATATAAAAATCACAAGAAAGCTAAATGCAAATGCATATGACTCATGCTGTCCACAGAGATTTGGATGAGTAATTAGTTAGAAAAGGCACTCATAGAAGCACAGCTCTAACAAGTTGATGAGATATTGGGAGCACTGTTGAGAAAAGTGGTTGAGAGAAAAAGAATGAGTATAAGTGGGAAGGAAAGAGGACGAGGTGGCGCCAGGAGCCATCAGGCAGGTCGTGGAGGTGATGGAGGTGTGATTAAGGAATTATGAGGAATTAGTGTAAAGCAAGTTGAGACATGTTTGGAGAGTTAGGTAGAAGGTGACGGTGCCCAGAGGCTAAAGAGTCCCAGTTTCACTTTGTGGCAGCTTTAGTCGGGACATAGAGCCCACCCTTCAGTTCCCCCTGGTTAATGCTGATAGCTCTGTCAGCACTGTTGCCATTGTTTTAGCTGTTTAAAGTATGGGGGTGGCTAGCAGCCAACTCAGCCACCTCCACGTTAATGACTGTGTCCAACCAACCAAGTCACCAGACAAATACACTGGCATTGCAAATCACGAACATGTCACATTTCATATGCACATATCACTGATTCTAAAGTGATGTAATATATAAGCTGGCTTTTTAGGATACCAACCAAGCTGCAGAATACTGCGCACAACTGTTGAAAAACCAACAACACCTCTTGTTTTTTGATCACTGTTCGTGGTGTTTGTCGGACCAAACTTGGGTGTCTCTTTATTGACACATCTTGGAATTTCCAAGTGGCTTTGGTGGCAGTCCACCAATTTGGTCCAGACTGAAATTTCTTAACAATTATTAGATAGATTGCCATGACATACAGACAGTCAAGGTGCCCAAAGGATGAATCCTAGTGACTTTGTTAATCCTCTGACTTTTCCTGTGGCACCAGCAGCAGATTGACACTTTTGGCTTAAGGGAAAAGTCTTGAGAACTATTAGATGGTTTCAGCAAAAGCTAAAGTATGGCAATGTGACATGATGTCAAGGACCAACTACTGAAAACTGTTTAAACTGTTTTAAGCCACAGGTATATACGTGGCTGTGATGAGCAACATGAAGTGGTAGAGATGGTTTAAACTTAAACTCTTAAAAATGATTTATATCCAGAGTGCCAGACAACAATAAGTTTCCTCTGGGGAAAACTACTGTGTCATGACAGGGAGGGCTCTGTGATTAAAGGGGGTGAAAGCAGTAAATGTGATAAGCCATAATTTTCACATCCTTTAATGCATCCACCTATAATATTGTGCTCTTTCTGATCCCACCCTGTGCCCAAGTGTGCATCAGGCGCGCCAAGGGAGCCTGGCTACGATATTAACAAAAGTGTTTTGGCACACTACCGCATTTGGCAGGACACACCTGACTGCGTTTTGGCAGTGCTGCTGGGTTAACAAAAGTTGAGCCTGCAGTGTCCTCTGATGCGCACAGAGGACACCTCATTACCACTTTATTACCATTACACCTGGAAAAGGTCTCGTTGTCCCTCATATTCTGGCGTCCACACACTTTGATTGGGTGTCCATATACTTTTGACCATGCAGGGAATGCATATGAATTTATATCATACATTCATACCAATACATTGTTTTTAAGGGGCTTAAGATTTGTATCTGCTTGTTTAGACAACCTTGCTGCTCCTGCTGATGCTCTATTTTTATTTTGTATCATCATTTTTAGAGTATATCTCATACATTTTCCACCCGTGCTTGTGCAATGCTTCAATTTCCACAAATGGATCAATAAAGTTTCATCTTATCTTAACAGGGTAGATTATGGTTTGCTCTGGGTTGTCCATTACAGAGATGAGTCAACGCTTTGAGAAAGTAAACAGGTGGCACAGGGACCAACATTAATTCTCTACAACTACGTCATATTTTTCTTTTTTTTTCTTCCTCCCAGTGTCCTGAATAGAAGCAGCTTTTGCCTGTTCTGTTCCCAGATCAGCTCTTGTGGAGTCGGACCTTTTACACTGTGGTCAAAAGACGAATGTCCTGTTGTTGTTGATGTTGTCCTGACCTCATTTAATGTACAGACCTTGAATCAGGTTAGACAGATTAAATTAGGGTTTATTTTCAGATGAGTGTTCATCATTCAGAATGTAATCATCGTTATCTGTTCCTGAACCTGCCCTGAGCAATAATGAGACTCTCATCCATATTCAGACTGTGTCATCGAGACAACACTGATACTCCATTATCTAGCTCGCCATTATTATGCATGGAGTGCAAGTTGATACGGAGTGATGGCCAGAGGCAGACGCAGGAGAGGAGATGGCACGAACAATAATAAAAGTGAGAATGTGTAATTAATGAGAAAAAATGGTAAAGAGAGAGAAGAGCAAAGAGGAAAATATCTAAGAAGAAGAGACTTTAATGCAGCAGAAACATGATCAGAATTGACTTGAGAAAGGAAACGGAGATGAATCGAGTTGGACACAGCCTTCGCTTTGCGGGGTTCAGTCACAGCCACACACGCATTATTTAAACTGGAGATTTTACTCTTTTTAGTTGTGAAGTAAGGCTCATTAGTAGCAAAAAGCACAATTTGATCCAATTACAGAAAACAACTCCCAAAACAAATCCAAATAATTTATGGGCTCACGAGGAAACAAGTCTGGTAGCCAGTAGTTAAAAGTAACCATTAAAATTTTAAACCTGGCAGCATGACATTACCCAAAAAAAAGAACAATGGCTGAAACTGGCTACAGTCAGAGTAGAAGTACTCCTGAGGAAAGCACCTAAATAAAACATCACAACATTAACGTGACGGCATCAGCGAAGCGGCTAAAGTGCTAATGTAAAATGTGTGTGTTCATCTTGTGTAAGCATGTGTGTAAGGAGCTGCCCCGATTGTATTTAACCCACGGCCTTGCTGCCCCTCATCGCAATATGTAATGGTGCATGAACAAGGGAGAAAATCGATCCCCATTTACATCTGAACAATTGCAGGTCAAGTATTGAGTGTGTCGGTCATTGACTCACTGGATGTTAATGTGGGCTGTTATAAAGTCTTAGGATTTAGTGTTTCTTCTGCCATCAAAGTCCTTAAATATGCTTTAAATACCTTTGTCTTTATTATTATGTTCTTCGATTTATCTACACATGCCACTCTCCCTTTGTTCCTTCATCCACTCCCCCTCTCTTTGTTATATATGCTGCCATCCTTCTCTTTTACCATAATTTTTCCTTTCACACAGACTGGAGTTTTAAATCACTTTGTTAATTCAAACCATTTCATTCACTTTAGTTAAAAGATTTAAAGGTGCAGTTTGTTCACTTTTTTCTAGGCTGAGTGAAGGCATCTACATTCAAATACGCATCCATATGTACAACAATTAGTGACGCATCACCGTTTAAATGTACTTCAGTAAGTACACCAGTAAGTGAACGTGTCACCATTCAAAAACAATTTATTACGTACAACAGTAAATGAAGACATCATTATTTAAATGCACTTCAGTATGCACACCAGTAAGTTAATGCGTCACTGTTTAAATATACTTCAGTACGTACAATAGTGAGTGAAATCATCGAAAGAATTTCATGATGTACACCAGTAAGTGAAAGCATCACTGTTCAAAAGCACACCAGTAAGTGAACGCATCACCATTCAAGTGTACCTCAGTATGAACATCAGTAGGTGAACACATCACCTTTCAAAAGCACTTTATTACATACAGCAGTAAGTGAACACATCACAAGCACTTCCTTACGTATCTCAGTAAGAGAACGCATCACCGTTCAAAAGCACTTCATTTTGTACACCGGTAAGTGAACACGTCACCGTTCAAAAGCACTTCATTATGCACCATAGTAAGTAAAGACATCAAGAGAACTTCATCATGCACACCAGTAAGTGATCGCTTCACTGTCTAAAAGAACTTTATTATGTACACCAGTAAGTGAACGCATCACCGTTCAAGTGTACTTCAGTATGAACATCAGTAAGTGAACACGTCACCATTCAAAAGCACGTTATTATGTACACCAGTAAGTGACCGCATCACCGTTCAAATGTATTTCAGTATGTACACCAGTGAGGAAATGCATCATTGTTCAAAAGCACACCAGTAAGTGAATGCAACACCTTTCAAAAGCACTCCATTACATGCAATAGTAAGTGAACACATCAAAAGAGCTTCATCATGTATATCAGTGAGTGAACACGTCACTGTTCAGAACCACTTTATTACATATACCAGTAAGTGAACGCGTCACCATTCAAATGTACTTCGGTAAATAAAACAGTAAGTGAATGCACCACAGTTCAGCACTGATTCTGACTGGCTTCAGTTTGGTAGTGTATTCAGTCTGTTGCTGGCTCAAGCTGTTATGTTCAGTAGCAAACTAGCCTTTACAAGCATTACACATTAGATTATTTATGAGAGTCATCGCATTCTGATAGTTTCTAAGGCTTTCCCCGTCTTTTGATGTGCTTTTAATGAACAAGTACAGTAACATGTTGTGAAACAGCTGAGCCAACAGCGGTGCTCTCAGTCACCAGTGAAAGGAGCTCCACTGCTACAGGCTACTCATTTGTTCAGTGACAATGATGATTCAGATACAATGGTGTGCAGTCAGTTTGCTTTGAAGATTCAGCATTTAAGATTTGTTTGTACATGAACTGAACACCCCTCGGTAAAGCCATAGTTGTCTTGGCTACAGGGGATATCATTGGACCCCTTACAGCCTGTAAGGGTCATTATATTCACACTGTCAGCACTGCCTTTACATATTAAGCCAATTTCTATTAAACTAGTGACTCCAATTTTCCATCAACGTCTCGATCCACTTATTAACACACTGCTACACTTACACAGCACTGCAAAAGTAGCTAATCTAAATGGTGTGACTGCAAAGCAAGTAGTGTGGGTAACAAACTGGAATAATGTGAACACTCCCAAGGCGACATAAAAGTTTATTTTTCTTTTCTTCCCATTCTACTTACCTTGTGTGAATGCAGCATAAATACAGAGCTGGTGTGAGGACATGGTTAGAAGCAAAGGGAAACAGCTAGCCTGAACAGTCTGCTTACCAACACCTCTGAGCTGACGAAGTAACAAGTTTACCCTTAAACTTGTACATGATCAGAAATGTCAATTTTTTTTTTTTTTTTCAAATTGTATTCGAGTCAACGCATTTTGTCACTTTCCATTTCCATTGCATCTAAGTAAGGGGGTTGTCTGCTCTCATGCTGTGATCTGACACCAAATAAGCAGAAGCCTCAAAGCCTTTCTCTCTAACTATCTGCACACAACAATATCTGCATCAGGCCTTTTCCTCATCTCAGCACCAATATCAGTTTGCATAGCTTTAGCTGACTGAAGCGTGTACACACAGACCTTTCTTAAATCAGAAAGCACCTTTCATGTATGTTGAGTTTTGCTACGTTCACTTTGCTCTACAATGCCACATCTAGTAGTGTTACAGGTAAGAGTAATGCTGTTCATCAATAATGTCTCCTCCTGTCACTGAGTGTATCATCAATGTTTAGCCAAAACATTAAAATGCTTGCTGACGTTTTGTTTGTTGCTTGCAGCTGTTTGCAGGATTCCTTTCAGAGTTTTTGAAACATCTGTAGAGACAGAGACGGTCAGGATCTAACAGCAAATGACATTCTGTACTTTTATATACTTCAGACAAGTGTGCTGTCACACACAGACTTTAAGATAGAACTATTTTTTGACAGTCTATAGTAAGAACTTCCCGTCCTTTAGATGGCATGTATTGAATCTCTGAAAGAAATGTTCAAACACAGTTTTCCTTTAAATCACTGAAGCCACTACAGATACTTCAAGCATTACTGCCACAGAGAAATGTAAATCTATGGTATGATTTTATGAAGTGTAAAGGGACACATTTGAGTTAGTGATGACCACAGCTGTTTTGTTTTCATTTGTCAGTGGGGTAAAGTTGAACTTTCACATTTCTCACCCACTGCTGCAGCACAACTGAGTGTGCATCAACAGACAGTGGCAAGGCCGGTAATGGTCTGCATTGTGCCAACAGTAAATGAGTAATAGCTGCATAAAAACTGACACCGCATTAAAAAAATAGAAAGTTTTCCTGTTGCAGCTAAAGCTTTCCAGCAGTGTTTCTGTCAGTCAATGTGCCTGTAGGGACAAAAAGCAGCCACTGAGCCAAAGCAAATCAAATCAAAGAGGATATTCTAATGTAAGGCTGTATTTGCTGCTCTGTATCACTCTATTAGTCTGCTGATAGCAGAGAGAAAATGCCACTGAGGCCGCCTGCCGGTAAGTACGTGACAGGAAGGTGTGCAGCTGTAAAATAAGACACATACAGTAAGTGCTACATCCCTACTGCAACATTTTTAAACTGCAAGAAGCAACGCTGATATGATTTTTTTTCCTATCATATACAAACTAACGCAAACCTGAAGAAGAAGTCACAAAAAATGACGTAAGACCCACACTGTGTGCGGTGATGCAGTTTCTCTTGTGTCTGTGTATCAAAGGGCGTGACCCCTCTCCCATAACATGGCACTGTGAGAAGGTCAGACAGAGAGGCAAAGAGTGAGAGGGGGGAAATCTAATAGTACAGGGTATTTCTAGCAGCTTGGCGTCTCTGCCTGCGGCACGATCGACCTGTCAGGGCAGACTGTCTTCAGAAATACAGAAGGTGCTCCCTCAGCTCACTCTGTCTCTCTAGTTCTCTTCAACTTTTAAATACTCAACTTCTGTTCTCTTTTTTAGGTCATAAGGATACAGGATGATGATTAGTTCCCCCAGCAGTATCTTCACAGAGTGCTGCAGGATTGAACCCTTAAACACAGGAATTAGTTAGCATTTTAGCACTACAAAATCACTTGTTTCAAAGTCAATGAGCTTTTTTAATGCTTTTTGGGATAGCTGAAATAGGGTTTGTGGCTGACACAAGTCTTTCACGTTTAACTCCAAAACATAAAATACACTGGTAAATATGACACTTGTGAATTTCGAATGTTTCCTAAAGGTTGCCAAAGAGTGGCTAAATGAGACTACAGAACATCATCCCACCAAACACAGCTTTACAGCCTTCTTTTTGTGGTGACCTTGAAGTCATGTGACCATGGTATAGTTCAGTTATAGCTTTATGTTAGCTTTTTCTACTGGCCATTGCACTTAGGCTTCAAAAATCATAAAGGTGGTGTTCATTTGTGACACAGGTGCAGTTTGCGTTGGTTTAGGGGGCTCACTGAACCCGTAAGTGAACATGTCACCGCTCAAAAGCACTTTATGACGTACAACAGTAAATGAAGGCATCATCATTTAAATGTACTTTAATGTATGCACACCAGTAAGTGAGCACATCACTGTTTAACAGCACTTCATTACGTATACCAGTAAGTGAATGAATCACCGTTCAAATATACATCAGTACATACAAAAGTAAGTGAACACATCAAAAGCACTTCATTATCTACCCCAGTAGGTGAATGCATCACCATTATAATGTACTTTAGTGCATACATCAGTAAGTAAATGCATCACCATTCAAAAGCACTTCATTACGTATACCAGTAAGTGAATGCATCACTATTCAAATATAATAGCTTTTTACTTCTTGCGATTGCATTTACGCTTCAAAACTCATCAAAGTGGTGTTCATTTGTGACACAGGCACAGTTTGCATTGGTTTAGAGGGCTCACTGATGCAGTAAGTGAACGTGTCACCACTCAAAAGCACTTTATTATGTACAACTCGCTGAACCCTGTAGTGGCTAAAGTAAAAAATATATGTAGGGATTTAAATATAATCTATAATTTTTGTTGTAACACAGAACTATAATCTGTTGTCATGCCTTTCTGGGATACAGAGATTTGGATAATTACTATAGCATACAAAACATATATTTAATAGGCACCAATTACACTGTTGGGACATTTCTAGCTTTAAAATTGTCTACACTGTCAGGAACACAGCCTCTGATTGGTCATCAGACTCAACCCAAGGCATGATTGAACACTAAATGCTAGTGGCCGACTAACAACAATAAAAACTGTTTCAACATGAAAAAAATTGATTTAATGAATCAATTTAATGGAGCCCTCGTGGAATGGAACAACAGTTAGCATTAGCTTCTGGGCAAAACAAAGCAAATCTGTCAACATGTCAGCAGTCCAGAGAAATTTTGCAATTGTAATGTTATTTCTAATGTGACATTGTCAACTCCAGATCTTTTCAGTATGTCTTTTCTCATCAGGCTTCTTCAACGGTTGGTGGTGAGACAGATTCCCGCATGCAGCTCAGCTGGAAAGCTACACTTCAGTGATATAGTACGCAGTTTATTTTCAGATTCTCTTACATTAGACATCACATTCATCTGTCACTTGCCCGAAAGGACAACTGCACGAGGCATTCCACTTCCTCAAAACAGAGTTCACTTGCCACAGGGAAGCATAAATGACGAGCCCTGCTGGGATCTGTATCTGTTTTCTTGCGGGTATTGTGGTTTCTTAAAGTTTGCTCTCTGTTCATTCTCACAATATTCCATCACTTACTGGGCCTGTTAGTCGGGATATGAAGAGGCACCTGATAGTAATTTAATTGTTTATTGTGTAAATCAGGCCTCTGCTGTACACACAACAATTCCACTAGATTTTTTTTGTGAGTCAAGTGATATGTTTTTAAATGATGTAAATAAACCACTCTAAAATCAAGCTCTATGTAAACAGGTGTTTAACCCCAGGAAGCCTGCAATTGCACAGCTCAGTTGATAATGAGATCAGTTGTTATTGTGAAATAAGATAGCAAAAAGAGAGGCAGGTTTATATCCAAAAAAAAGGGGGGCTCATTTAAAATTTAAGGGCTGCAAAAGCCTGACCCCAGTCTGAATGCAGAAACTAATAGAAGTGCTTTATTTGCCAACCTAAAGCTTTGGTATTATAAATTCAGTGTGAAGCACAGCGTGCGTTCAAAATCGCTGCCCCCCTACAGTCAACTGATGTCTGTATTTCTGTCTGGGCTTATTCTTTTTCTTTTTAATGTTTCCTGCCGAGGCTCGCTGCCGGTCGGCTTTGTCAGGCAAGTTGCTTGAGACTGCAGCACCCAGCCAACTAGAAATTAATATGATTGTACCGGCATGTCAAACTAGCATTTATCAATCTGAACAAAAGCTGTTAGAGTCAAAATATTTACACTTTTGTTTTCTATAGCCTCCGTGTTTCTCATGTTTTTACTTTGCATCTCATTTCTCTCATTCATTGACTCTTCATCTCAGATCTCCTGCATCTCTCCTTTCCTCTTGATCAAAGAGAGCTCCACATCCAGATCAAGAAACACTCGTGAGTGTTTTTTTATGCCATCAGATTTCACACTGCCAAGCAGCCAGCTCTTGTTTGTGTAGGTCTTCCTCTGTAATCATCCCCTCTCTGAATTCTAATGAAAGCCTCAGCAGGACTCCAGGCTTCCCCTGGTAAAGCGCTTTCGCTGAGAGGATGAGGCACTGCCACTAGAGTATACAGTAAATGGAGAGAGTATCATCAGACACCAGGCTTCTAGAATAAGTAATCCTGCCTTCAACATTAAAGAGTCAGCACCTCAGTCTTTGGCAGAAGCCCCTCAAGTCTAGACCTATGGCTCTGCTGGGTCAAAGTGGAACAGAGAATATAATCAGAGTGTTTTCAGTGTGAAGGCACTCAAACTTGTTTCCTCTTAAAGGATATCAGCACTCTCAGATAATCTAAAGTTGTTATGCATCATCAACCTGTGATGTTGACTGCACTTCCAGGAGTTATTTTCTCCAGACGGGCTGTCTTTTATTTATTTTTTTTAGCCGTATCCACTTACGCTCTGCTGCTCTCATCTGCTTTAAGAGTCGTACCTGAGTGTCTTTTGACAGAAGAAGGATCTTGTTGAATGTTTAGCAGTTAGTATGTGAAGATGGAGAGAGCAATAGCAGTACTTATGCTGGTAAGAGTGGGGCTGTTTTTCCAGTTGAGGACAACCCAGAGCCATGTTCAGAACTGCACTGCACTCTGGTCTGTGAAGGTTGCCGTCAGTGGAGATATATCTCTTCTGCAGTGGATTCCTCTCTGAGAAACCGTATAAACTGTGTAGCTTTTGAGTGGCTGACCCCAAACTTTCTATGTTATTGTTAGCCTTTTAAGAGCTGACAGTTTCCCTGAATATCTGATTTGCTCCATCTTATAGCATCTATATTTTGCTAGCTCTAAATGGAAATTAGACTAGAGACCTTCCTGTAATTGAATCACTCCAGCTGCAATACATAACTTAAAATGGCTGTGGACCTGGGATGTAAAGCAAGCAGCAACCACTGGGGCTGAAAAATGAAGCTAATCGGAAGTGCCAGAAACTGCAATCAATCAGATCCACCCCTCTCTCCTCCATGGTACCAGCCTCTTGCCCAAATATGGTCTCCTCTAGTTTCCAATATTAAGATAGCAACATCTAAATCCTGTACTCAAGGCTTCAAGACAGGAGTCCACAAACCAATGAATGATGTCAGGGTAGCCACGACCATTTTTGTTTACAGTCCATGATGTTTAAGTAGGGTGGAGGTTGGTTAATGGCCCCCTCCCTTCTTCCTACCCTCCTATTCCACCCTTGCTCCGACCACACCCATCTTTGAACCCAGCCTCCAATGTGATCTCTACTACACATCTGTTAAGTGTCATGACTGCATCTTGCACAGTTGTGATGCTTTTTTAGCAACAAAATCCTTCCCCAGGCAGACAGGCATATAAACACCTGTCGAAGTACTTAAAACTACAGACCGGCTAATTAGCTTGCTATCTTGCTTAATAAAGGATATTAGTGGTGCACATTTGGCACATCGGTAAACATTTGTTTGGTCTCTCGTTCTACAAGCTGAGGTGAGGACGAGACGTATGTTTGTATGTTAGCTAGATTAAAAGTAGACTGTAGCGGGACAGCTAACATGGGCTGCTCAACTTGTGGCTCTCTCGTGTTGTGTACATGATGTATATAAGCATTTGAGGTTTTTACTTTACGCCTGCTCCTGATGAGGCGAAAGATTTACGCTGGGTCTTAGTGCAAAATGTGGCCCCAGAACCACATTTTGCCATGATGACATGGACACTCATAAGGTGAAAACAGTACTAGCCTCTGCTGGTAAAAATAAACAACAAACCAAAAAATAGATGCAAAAAATGTAAAAAAAAAAAAAAAAAAGCTAGAAAACCTACATTTAGGACACATTTAACCTAGCTTAGCATAAAGATTAGACAGAGTCAGGCTAGCTGACTCAAACTCTGCACTTAAAGCCAGATAATATCAATTTTAAAAGCAGAAATAATAAATTCTATCCTACAAATGAAAAGTTCAACATCTGCTACTACTTGGTCTGGAATGACCAGTAGCTTACGGTGGCTAATATTAGCAAAGTTTAGACAACTTCAGGCAGATACTGCTGTGACTAGCATTGCTAACTTATTTCACTGACTTTATGAATCTCCCATACATGTTTAATTCCGTAAGACAACACTATGTCGATGTTTTGCCGAATGATAGTCTCTGAGTAAAGAAGCATCATTAATGAGACGTGCTATTAAGTCAGTGAACTGAATCAGTGATGTCAGTTATACAATATCTATATAAAGTTTCCGAACATTAGCTAACACTAGGCACTATGAGCTTGTGGCCATACAAGACTCAAATAAGGCTAACTTACTTGCATGCAATCAACTTTTAATTTGTAAAGGGAGGAATGTGTTTATCTTTCCAAAGTTACCTACAGTAGTCTCACTTGTGTTTCCCGATTCTAAAGAAAATGCATATGTTTCTTTCAGCTGCTTGCAGCTCATAATAAGTGATACAGTGTTGGATGAGACATGCATATGCAGAAACTCCAGCTTGTGCCCTCCAGCAGAACATCTCAACTTCAGCTAAGCCGGGCCACACTATCAGAGGCTTCTGTCATCAGAGACTGATACCTAGAATAGAAACCACTGTGCTCAGCGCTGTGGGTTTAGAGCTTTACTAAGGTGCATGAAAAGCAAGAAGTTTGAAACTTTGTTCCGAGCAAAAGCCCCATTTTTTTTAAAACTGAAAGGAAAGGCCTTGTCAAGCAAAACAGACTTAAGTATGAGCGCAAAGTCTCCACAGGCAAATGTCACTTTGATGTCATTATCTCAGGCGTTTCTGCTCTCATGAATATATGCTTCTCAGAATAAAAATCCTTGTAAAAAGACTATTTTTTAAAAGTTGCATAAAAGGCTCCACAAACAATCATGGCTTTAAAAAAGAGCTGTTCATTTGCATAAACATGATGTGAACAAGGTGCTCCGACTAGAATTCAATGAGCGTCTCAAGATAGTCTGAATGGTGGTGTGTGTTTGTGTGTAAGAATGAGTGAAACACTGGCATTATTTTTAAAGGAGCTGTATTAATATAGCAGCAAACAACTATTTGCTATCTTAAGACAGAGTGGAGCAATGGTGTCTCAAGCAGAGAATGGAGACAAGGTCCCTGTGTATGTGTTATAATACAAGTTTCTCTGTTCATTGTTGTGGCAGACAGTCTAGCTGTGTGTGCATGTTAGTGCATGTGAGTGCTGTGTTATCTAACTGGCTAGCTCATCACTAGCGCTTTGCACAGCAATCATACAGTGGTTAGTGCTGAAATCGGGATGGCATCATCATGGAAGCGTAGCACCCACCCTCTGGTTTCCCCCCAGTTAGCTCTGTCAGCACCGTCTGAGCTATTAGCACTATTACCTGCAAGCCACTGGCTGAGCCACCTCCATGTTCAGACAACCTCTGATTCGTGGATACACTCTAATTCTTGTATAGAGCTCCTTTAATGAGTATAAACAGAAAATGTAACCAAAGCAAGGGAAAATTATTCACACACATACAACACAAAAAGTACAACTGGATGCACACACACAGAAAATAGACACACACACATATACACACACATATATATATAATTAGCCTCTGTGGTGAGCCTAATCCAGCTCATTTGAAGCTAAAAGCAAAGAGATCTCAAAAATGGCCCCAGTACACTCGTGTGTGTGTGTGTGTGTATGTGTGCAATTGTAACTCTGTGATCTGTTGGTCAATCATGAGCAATAATGCAAGCAGAGGTTCATGAAATCAGATCAAAGAGCCCTAACATCAACAGGGACTGTGAGTGTGTGTGCCTTTGTCTGTGTGTCATTTCAGAAAATATACACCACTGCTCTCATTTAAAGCCATTACAGTGATGTGAGACATTCAAATGTGTGTGAGAGTGACTTTGATAGTTTCCCAGGTGTGATTATGACTAAAATGAGCCCAAACTATTCTGATTTTCATAATTCTGCTCTCACAATGTAAAAGGGATTTTTGACTTAGCTTGCCCTACACAAAAGCAAAGATATGTTATCTGCCTCATCAAAATGTCATTTGTTACAACATATTAGGGCTGCAAATATAAAGCGTTTTTTGTTGTTGTTGTTGTTGTTGTTGTTGTTGTTGTTTTCATTGATCAAGCACTGTTTCTTCACTGCAGCAAAGTCAGCTGATGAAAATGTCTGGTCAGGTGGAGCAGATGTCCCAAGGATGGACAAATTCTTTCAGGGGTGTGCAAAGCTTTAGGAATCTCAGGATTTAATTTGGTTCCAATTGTTGGTGTCACGATTAAATTGGAAACTATTATCAGGCTCTTAACCTCAGGTAATGTGTGCCAAACCATTCACTCCACTGAAATGCAGGGCAGTTAAGTTAACTGGTCTAGATGAAGGTCTCTGTCTGACAGAACAAGAAAAAACGAGATGGAAACAAATGTGAGAGAATATAGCTTTTTGATCTAAAAAAGTTAACTGCAATGTTCTGAAAATAAGGTACAGTCTTCTTCCTATATAAGAATAATACCTTTAACTTTATACTGTATTGTTTATCCTACTTTGGTATTCCCTAAAAAAAAAATCTAATATATGTGATAAAATGTTCTTCTGCTGGCTCACAGTACTGTAGACAACATTTACTGGGCATTTTTATGGGTCTTTGCTTTGCAGTCAGAGCAGCCCAGATTGTTACAGCATGGATTCAAATGCAGCAGATTTAAACAAGAATACGTTTTAATATTATTCATGCAGTTTACACCAAATTCCTCCCCTACCTATGTAACTTAAATATAGTAACATCTGACCATTTTGGAGTGAAAGGATTGAAAATTAGTGACCTTAAACAGGTTTCAGTATCAGTTGGGGAACAATTAGATACATAATAGTTTGTAGGTCCTACAGGAAGATTTTTTCCCCATGTGCAACTATCATGCTTTTCTTGACTGATGTACAGATTTTAGGCATTCTGTTATCTCAAGTGGCTTGAAAAAAAGTGTATATAGCTGCCATACATGGGGGAAAAAATGCATCCAAACACCCCTAAGTTTGGGCTGGGCCCTAAATGTTTACAATGTCTAGCTCCGCCCCTGCTGCTACATAAACTACACTAATGTCTGCGCACCACAAACCTCCATAGAACATATAACAAGCTATTTTTTGAAACTGCAAATCAATTCAGAATCAAATAAGATTGGTATCACAATTCCTATGTGAGTGGTTGTTACTAAGAAAGTTCATGACTTTAGTTGTGATGTTGCCGAAAAGTGCTGGTTTTTCCATCATTAACTCTGTAGCTGCCTCTGGGTAGCTAGCTAAACCAGACGTCTGCTTGACAGTCAGCTCAGTGAGATTTTTATTTTTGGTACCTTATGTTGGAGGAGTCACCGACACTTACTAGTCAGGAGAGTTAGCTAGCTCAGGACTGCCACAGCAAGCACAGTAAACCACTTTTATATTTTTCCATGTAGTGGAAGAGTTTATTCATGTGTGTGGCCATTACAGGCCATCAGCACACACACACACACACACATACATACACACATACACACACACGTAACTCCATCTCATTAAACATATGGACGGAGCACCTAGTGACACAACACAGCACTTCTTCTACATTGTCAGTTAGTATATTTTACAACTTATTAAATCAACTAAAAATACTGCCACAGAACGTTGTTGTAAGTAATTAAGTAAAGTAAAGTAAATTGAGCCTTTATTGTACTGCAGACCTCAGTATCCTATTTGTTGCATGCTCACTGAGATAACAACGCCATTTTGGTCCATTCTAAAGAGGAAGTTTTGGGGAAAAAAATCTTTTTATTTTTAAAGAAAACATGGTTTTAAAGAAAATCCAAGTTGGTTGAAAGAATTTGTGTTGCAATACACAGCTGTGGCTTCACACAGGATGTTCACTGACGGCATGAGAGGTGTTTCTTTTCATACCACTGCAAAATAATATCCATCTACAGTGCAATGCACAAAAGCACAGGAGGTGATCAGTGAAGCAGGTCGGGGAGCAAACTCCAGCAATGAAACCGACTGCTGCCGAAAATCTTTGAGGAGACACAGTGGAAACTTGTTAGATAACGCTGCACAATAGCTGAATTTCCTTTGCAAGAGGAACTGTCTGATTCACAGAAACTGCTGATAAAGATGCACAGAAACTGCTGAGAAATCTGTCCTGCTGTGTCCTCTAGCTCTTCTTTACCGTGTTAACACAGAGATGTAGAGACAGAATCTGAATTTGGCATCAGTGCTGATAAAGAAAAACTCTCAAAACCCTGGAAAGACATCTCTTACCAGTCCTCCTCCAAGGAAGTTTGTTATTTAAATGTGTACACACATACCTTAAGATATTTATTGCTTTGATCTTTACTATTTACAAGACTATGACTAGAAAGTGCACTCAGTGGAGGGTAGATCACCCAAAGTGATCACGGCCACTTTGATTTTGTAATTTCAGCAGACACACCGCAGGATGTTTAAGAAGCTAATAAAAATACATGCCCCATCTATTTTTGATGTAGCCATGGTGAGTTGCACAGAGCAGATTGAGTTTTTCTGCAAACAGGGGCTGTATATGAAATACATATACAATACAATTATGAGGATGAATGGTTTTTCTACAAAACAGCCAGAAATCCATGTAGCCATAACTGGACTTTAAGAAGGCTACATTGTTAAATTGTTTCTTTTTCATTTATTTTAATTGCTTTTATTGTTGTTTTTTTCATATGTTGTTGTGCTGTAGCCTACAGACAAAGTTAGTACTTTTCACTTACTTATAATAGAAGCACAAATATCAAGACAGAATGACCAAATTACCAAATTTTGCAAGTGTTCAACATTAGACAGACAAAATGCTTCGCTTCGGAAACACACCTGTTGCGGTATGACACTATGTGGCGCACAAAACAAAACTGCGTTGCAGCTGGTCGTGGTGGAATTCTCCCTCCCAGCTCCCTTACAGGCAAGATAGTGGTAAACATAACAAATACAGGACTAATCCATCTTGTAGTATTCCTATCTTCAGTAGACCATAACATAGTATGTGGTATGGGATTAAGCTGCAGAAGCTCCGGTTCAAAATAAGACCACACGTTTATATGGTTTTCAATTTTTTGATCCACAATGAAGGTCAAAACGTGGCCTGCAACAGACATTAAGGCTTGTTGTTTTTAGTCAGGATGATTTGCGTAAAACTTGTACAAACTTTTACTTGTTCAAGACTTCTGAAACATCGCAACCAGGAGAGATCCATGAGGATGCAGTTATACATTCACACACAACATATGAGGCTAATTGGTCCAGTAGTTTGCAAAGTTAGCTGCGGACAGACAGATACACACACTCATTTACACACACACACACACACACACACACACACACACACACACACACAACCAAACACATTATCCTCTCCAGGCTCTCACCTGGCAGAAACACTAACACA
>JAPZEB010000002.1:3056815-3069831 GCA_029783705.1 Chaetodon striatus
AAGTGGTCACAGTCTCATGGCTTACGATTACGTGGGTTGCATACAAACAGTGTATATACATATATATATGTACATATATACAGTGGGGAACTTTGAATAAAACACGTCTGCCTTTGTAGAACTTCCTCAGGTACTGTGCTGTATATTGAAATGTGAATTGGTTCTGCCTCAGTCATCCTATTCTCCGTAAAGCTTGAGTCACCACTAGACAGGGATTCAATACTGGAACCATTGACTGAAAACACGGGGTGGTGAATTTCAGATCAACCAATGAGACACAATCATCGAGTGCAACAGTGCACATGCACACACACTGAGAGCAAATATACACACACATGCCCAAAAGTGAATGGTATAGAGACACATGCACACATACGCATACAGCTGAGTCATATTATGACCAAAATAGAACAAGAGCAGAGACGATGTTCAAAGCACGCAGACAGAAAGAGAGAGAGGGAGAGAGGTATGAGAAGAAAGACTGAACGCAAAATGCAAAGTAGTTGCAATTTGCATGAAAGAAAAAGATAAAGGAAGATAATACAAAGGAATATAAAAGGAACAGCTTCTAAAAGATGTGGCCGAACAAAAATACAGGCAGGGAAAAGAAAAACACTGCGAGAGTGAAGGGGAGAAACAGAAAGTAGAGGAAGAGGACGGTCACAGTCAATGAGGCACGTAAGAGCAAAGAAAAATGTGTTTGCATGGGAGTTATACCAACGCATGCTGTCAGACCGGCAAACTAAATGAAAGCGTTTCTCTCTGGCGCACATTCCCCATCAGTCCCTCTAAGAGGAACAGCAGGCCCAATCGGCACAGATGCCCCTGAGGTTAACTGTCCAATCAGCCGCTCCACTACTCGTCTCCACGGAGACAGCCTCAGTGACATCATCGGGGCTAGAGGCTGGTAGCGTAACACAAACTGATAAGCAGCCACGTCAACAGTGTCACATACAAGACTGTCAGTATCATGTTGCTTGTTTCACTTTAATCTGAACCATTTAATCTTCTGGATGTAATCCTCTTTGCCTGGCTTTCACTTTTTTTCCCCCGCCCTGTAAAAAACTGATGGATAACAGCTGCTGGAAAAAACTAGACACTAAAATGAAATTAAATGTCTCTTTTACAAAGAATGATAACAATGATGTGTATTTTCTTTACATATCTAGCAGCATAATAGTTCTCCTTCACTTTCAAAGCATAATTAAGATGTTTTTAAGGTACTTCTCCTGGAACTGACCGTCATTAGCATCATTAGATACTCATCAACCCGGACTCCCTGACTCTATGACCCACACCTTACTCCAACACTCTTATTAACCCAGTCTACTGTGTGAGCTGTCAGTTTTCCTATCAGTGCTATGTCTCCACTACTGGTGTCATCCATCACCATCAGTTCTGAGAGCACCCCAGCACTGATGTCTCACACTAACCTGCACTAACAGCATGACCTTTTCCTCACAAGGGTTGGATTGGACTGGTGTTCTAATTAATACCCAGAGGCCCCAGTCTGAGGAGACCCTGCACCAGGGAACCACTGAGTCCAACAGTGTTAATGTACCACTGACACTGCCTACAGCTGACCTAATACTGCAGCCGATTTTCCTTAATAATGGAGAACTGAGGAGAAATAAGTTATTTTGTCAAAGTAACTTGGAGATGTTGTAAAAATTGACAACACTCAAACAAAAATGATGTCCTCTAATTGGTCATGTCACTATTTTAATATAAAGTTACAGCAAAGTCACAAAGTAGACTGCTCTTGACAAATACACCAGGTAATATTTGTCTGTCTAATACTATCCCAAAAACTGTCTTTGTCTCACACACATGCACATACACTCCTACAAACACAAGTGATAACCCACCTAAACTTAAAGTTATAATCCCTGGGATTTTCATGACATCAAATCCCATTTTGACAGTATTTATGAAGGGTGTTATTTTAGCAGTAGCCATTTTAAATATTTACATTTGGAAAATGTAAATACTTACCCATATAGTGGTTATTACTGTTAGCGGCAGAGTCCACCATTCCTAAGCTGGATTCAAATTGCCTTCCTATGCACAAGAGATTCATAGGAAATGAGGCATGCATGTAAAGCTGTGTTAATGCTAATGATGTAATGTTTGTAATCTCACTGATATCAGCATGTTTACTGTTCAGTATCTGAGCTGTATTACTGCTTATACAAACCAAACATTTTTTTCTGGTGCCAGTTCACATATAAGAGTTCAGCATTCTACAGGAGTGAGTCAATTCTGGGACCTGTAGTATTAACTGCACCTGTTGATACCACCAGTAACCACAGGAGTCACTAAATCAACCAAGACTGAAGTCTTTAGGAATCTAATCATGTACGAATTTTAGGCTTCGGCATAAAAATAAGTATGGTGGCTTTTGATTTGGAACATTAAATATTACATCTGCAATCCTCTGATGGAATTTAAGTGTCTTTATGTAGGACACACCTTGTCTTGTATTCCAGTAAGGGGCAGGTCTAGATGTACTGTCTGGCCCATTTGTAAACTAGACTATCGCTGTTATCTTAGCCAAACTAGCAGGTACAGGTGTGGAAACATTTTGAGGCAACAGAGATACAGCAAATGAATGGGACATTAATTCTTTAAGGTAGTTTAGGATTAGGCTTCGTGGTTTGCATTTGAATCAGTGGGCTTAACTTTTGCTTTAATTCTATTTTTTGAAAATCTTATAGCCTTGCGAGCGGCTTCATGTCTGTTCAAAATTATGTTTAACGGGGCATCAAAACGACATGTGCATGCTACACCAGGCTGTCATGCTCTGACTCCATCTGTTTATATGTTAATGCCAGCCTGGAGTTTTAATCTACAACTGGGTTAAGGTCATAGTTCAAACACACACACGCACACACACACACACAGAGCTTGACATAATACCAATGCTTGACTGGTTTAATTGGAACAGGAGGGATGCTGGGTGGGTTTGACTTTTTCTCCAAATCCCTAGAGTTGGAGGGCACAGTGTCGTCATCCTGCAGCTGTGCACTTTACAATTCTTACAATGAATATTACGCAACATAGCACTTCTGTGTGGCAAGATGAAAATATTCATTTGAATTCAAGAATGATTGATATTCACATTATTCATAACACTTGACACTCTTTTACCTCTACTTTTCCATTGCTTCTTTGTCAAACTGAAATCGCACTGATGGTCAGGCTTTTATTATTTAATTCATTTGAACAGTCTCACCCTGCAGCAATATTGAGTGATGCGCCGTCCTGCAGAGAGGAGAGAGAGCCCATAGCTCATATCGCATCTGAAGTTTTCTGAGAACACAGCAGTGTATCGCTCTATTCCGCGACTTGAGAGATGGAGGAACATCACTCCGAAATGAAAAATCAAGAGAAGGGAGAGAAAAATAAAAGAGAAAACTACCATCACTAAGCGACCAAGGGAAATCATGAAGTAGGTCAGCTTGCTAATAAAAAGTTTGTGGTGGTGGTGGGGTGAGGAAAAGAGAGAAGCTGGGCTGAGATGTGAACATGGGGAGAACAGGCCTGTTGTAAACAAAAACAGAGATATATCAGCACATTTAGGAGCTGCCAGTGATGACTGTTTTCCTTCCTCTGAGAAGGGTTGCCTGGAAACAAGACTTAAACAACTGAGAAACAAGTAGAGGAGAATGGTGATGAGATCGTTCAAAGAAGGTCAGAATAACAAAAGGGTGAAGACTGAAGCTGGAATGTGAATGAGTGAGAGCAAAACAAGGGGAATCCAGAGAGTTGCTCAAAACTCGTATATCTGCTTTACTAGATATGAAGGCAGTATGTGTGGTATGTAGCTTTACTAACAGAATATCCCACCAGATTAATGGCCATGTTGTGGCTCTCTGATGGTCACACACCTCTATTATATCACAGGCTGCTCTCAGCCTTGCTGGCATACCACATGTTGTGTAGCAGCAAGGGTGGAAAAAATCAATTCAATGGAGGTAATGCCTGTTAGCTGATGGTCCATCTGTGGCAGGTAGTGTGACTGAATGCTGCTTACTGAGGAGTGGCTCAACTAAGGTATTGTACACAAAAGGTAAAATTTCAGGTAGTGCAAACTATCAGTTATTAAAAAAAAATAGTGCCAATTAGGCAGTATGTAAGCATCCTTCAAGCTTCATTTTGAATTATCTCCTGAATCTGCAGCTCCCCTCGACTTAATGGAGCTTTATATGTTTCAGCTCATTTCAGCCAAGAGGCAACCCCCGGGGGCTGAAAATGCAGAGTGTTAGAATCCAAAAGAAAGTGCCAAAACAGTTCATTAAATGGCCACTTGAGGCTTGTTCCAAGGGCAAGTCAGTCCAAACAATGCCCATCAGGAGAATTAAAATTTTTACAGGGTTTTTGATACCTATGGCTAATTTTGCTATTGATGACAACTGTACAAGGGGAGGGAAATTTTTATGTAACTAAATCGTTTACATTTTATCAAGGTTTAAAATAATGCATAATTAAGGGCATGGCTGATTCGACTAACAGGTGGGTGCCGTCTGTTGCCCCCACACGACAATGTTTCATAAGTAACATAACCGTGGCATGACCCAAGATTCACAGAGTAGCCTACAGGCATAGATAGTATAACTGTAGCTGCCGCTATTACAGCGTGTTTTCAGTTCATCAGGGTAAACTATAACATTTTTGTCATCTAAAAAGTATTCAGTATTTGGTTGTACCAAAACACCCTCTAAGGAGTCAGATATTCAGTTTTTCCTGTTTTTCGCTGACAAGAATTAGCATTAGCATTAACACAGTTAACAATAGCTATAAATGCACCATGCTAAACAAGATGGCAGCTAGCGTTAGTGTTATTTCCACTTTGTTGTCCAAATATGGTCACTTCTGCCTCCAAAAATCTAAGATGGCAATAGCCAAAAAGCCAAATTCGACTTCAAAACAGGAGTCCACAAACCAATGGGTGACATCATTACAATACTTTATACAGTTTTTTACAATCTATGATTAATGGTTCACTCTCACTGCTCTCATAGTGTTCTTTCACCTGCAGCAAGCAGCTGTTTTTAGTACACAATACCTGCTCAGCACCAAACGGCAGACTGCATTAGCAACTAGCTGGTGAACATAGTGAAGCATCTGGCTGCTAAAGAGCCAGATATTTCCCTCTGGAGTTGGTAGAGACCAAAAAAAGAGCTAAAAAGAGTTATTATTAGACATATATTCACTAGGTGGACAGAAATAAGGCTCCAAAGGAATGATAATGTTTCTCCATAACTGCTAGATGAGTAATTAAGCACCTTTTTTCTGACAAATTTGGCGTATCAACTGAAAATGTGTTATGTACCCGAGTGTCGTAAAGAAAAAACAAATGTACACGTTATATTTCAGTGAAAAATGCTTTTATGTTGGCTAGTTATGATAATGATGACCTCCCCATTCAAAGTTTTTCAGAAAATAAGATAAGGCTGATATGAAATGCTTAAAAGTTTAACTGAATATTCCTACATCTCTTTTCCCAGGCTGAATGTCATTTCCCATTGACAGCTGTGATACTGCCTGCTCACTTCCTGCCTGAAGTTGATGAGAGGGAATCACTCTAGATCGTCTTGCGACTCTACTGGTTATTCATGAACTGCAGAAAGACACAGACAGCTCTTTATTTTTTCATCAAAAACATATGAAATGAAAGACTGCTTTTACTTCTTTTTTTTAAAACATATTTAACCAAGCATGAATCTACAGTCAGCAGAGCCTATAATTAACCAGACTAGAGCCAAGAGTTTCTTTCTCGTTGTTAGGCCAACTCACAGACTAAACGTTCATTAGCGACATTTGAGTGGCTCTGCTGGTGACAGTTGTCATTATAGGCAAAAAACATCAAGAGTCTTCACTCTGACTTGCTACAGCTTGTTAAAATACTTAGTTATATAAGGTATTAAAGGAGCTGGATGTCACATTCAGAGCATATCTATGATTCAGAGTCTGGGGCGGGATTGTCTGCACATAATGGCTGAGCTGGTGGCTAGCAGCTAATGGTGCTAACTATAAAAATACTTCAAACGCTGGCAACAGTGCTGACAGTGCTAACGATGGTAACCAGGGGGACACTGGAGGGTGAGCACTAGGCATTCGCAATGACACCATCCCGATAACAACTGTAACCTTCATATGAGCCCAATGCAGAGCATTAAGGACACTCTCACAGGGACTCATATGCACTAACTATCTGCACTAACATGCATGTGCAGCTGGCCCGGTTACCACAACAAAGACCAGAGAAGCTCGAATTACAACACACAGAGGGTGTGTGACTTCATTCTCTGCTGAGGACGCCATTACTCCACCAAATCCTTACATAGCAGGTAACTTTTTGCTGCCATATTCGTGCTCTGAATGTCGCATACAGAACATTAAAGCTCCCATGATTGGAATCAAACTGTGATTTCAATGTTAAAGCCCTAAACAAAACAATATCTTTAGATTTTGATTCATCTCAGACGTACCTCTTTTGTTTGTCATTCTGCTGTTACATATGCCACTATTTTTGCGACACTAGCTGTTGATTCACTCAGACATAAGTGGGACATGCCATTTTGTGTATAGAATTTAAATGGTTTGTAAACCAACCCCATCTGGAGCCAGAACTGTTATGATCTTGTTTGGAAGGCACCAATTTATTTAGTAATTGCCTCCGTCTGCTATCTGATTAAGACTTTCCTTTCCTTTCTTCTGTTGTCTCTTATTTCTCTCACACTCATATACCTTACAGGCATAAAGCCTCCTACAAAGCTTCAAACATAAATCTGCTTTTGTATGATGTCACCATACCGAGTGTTGGGAATGTTACTTTTGAAATGCAATAGGTTACAGATCATTAGTTAATCATTTAAAGTGTAATAAGTAATTTAACTATTTTAATCACTTCATCAAAGTAATTTAACTTTTAAATTAATTACTTTTCTGACAAATGTTCTCAAACTGGACGATAAACCTGTGAGACAGCAAAGAGGAAGGATAGGCATGCAACAGTCCTGCAAGAAACAGAGTAGGAAAAAAGACCAGCGCTCCATGCGCTTAAAGGCAAAAGAGAAAGCACACAATCCAATCACACGATATCAATCACACACTGTGTTCCTGCATACTGTCAAATGAATGGAGCCTGTCTAGACATTGAGATAGCTCCTTGTAAGCCATCTTACCCTTTATGGTGTTGCACTCAAGTTTGTCCCAGTGGCTTTGCTAGCACGTGCTGTGTGGAGAAAAGATGCAAAGCAGCAGAATGAATGCTATATAGGGGTTTCAGTGAAAAGAATATATTTGGATGTTATTCTTTTGTAATCACCAACATTTCGATTAGTAACTGTAATTTAATAACATATTATTTCAATTACATTTATTATAATTGTGAACACTACTACATGTAACAAGTTACTCCCAAACACTGAACGTATCTGTAAAACCTCAAATTTGGGAGGATGGTAACAACTCAACATAACAATAAGATGAGGCAACAAACACAAGCATTTTGATTATTAGACAGCTTTTAAAAGAGTGCTTCTTTATTTGGAAGTAAAACTGAATATTCATAAATATCCCTTTTGCACAGGGCTCTCACAGGGCGACATGGAAAAAAATCAAATATTCCAATATTTTTGACACAATTGTAGGGATGTAGCTGTTACAGGTTTCATCATAAGCCACAGTAAAAGTCCCTACAGTTAGTATTGCCACTTAAAATTTTAATTAACATAAAATACGGTGTTTAATAGCCGGGCTTTGAAAAAGTCTCTGTAACATCTTTGATGTTAATGCACATATGATATGGTTTTTATATGCCTACATAAGGCATTTGCCAAGTTATCATTTGAACGTTTATGCAAAAAGAAAAAAAATGCATGGTGCTGCTAATTTTATTTGTGGTTTTCAATAAGGCTTGGTGAAATTATTTTTGCATGTGTATCACTACTTTTCAGACATTAACAGCACAGTAACAATACCATGATAACACCGATAACGATCATTTTGGTCACTATAATTGCAATATGAAATTTTCATACCATTTAATCTCTACAGAATACTTTGACATCGATATTGCAACGATAATCTAATCTTATATTCACCTTACTGATAATCATCAGTGAGGTAAACCATAATAATTAAGTGTGTAAAGGCAAATCATAGAACAGCTAAAGCAGTTCAGAAAATGACATCACTTTCCTGTAATGCAGCCTTTAAAATTGGGAAAAGAAGTGGCTTTCGGTCACTTACAATATCCAAAATCTAAGATGATATCTAGTCTTGTTTGACAATATTGATGTAGTAGATATGTTGCCCAGCCCTATATTCAACGGGGGATAATGCACAAGGGTAGAAGTTGAACCATTCAGTCTGTAAATTGTCTGCCATAAGGATCCATTCTAGCTGTAAATTGTAACAAACCTTGCTTCTCTGACTCCTTTAGGGGCCCAAATGAAAGTTAAATCAAAAACAAAACACCATTTATATCAGCACTGGCTTCTTCCACTGTCCTTTATATGATCAGTAGACCTCTGGGGCGAGTAGACACAGGGTATTGTGCTGCTGGTGTGTATGTTTAAGTGTGTGTACAGGAAGGTTGTGCAGCATTCATGGCCAGCAGCAGCCCTGTGTAATGGTGGAGCAGAAACATTAAGAGGCTTTCGCAGCGTGACAGGGCACAGCAGAGGTGGAGCTCAGCACACTGGTTCTTTTCTTTACTCCCTGTTTCCATTGTAAATCTTCCTCTCTGTTCACTCTCCCTCTCTCTAACCAGTTGTTTTCTCCTATTCCTGCTGTTCTCCTGTCCATATCTGTCCATCTGCCACAGCACATCGCTCTCTCTTTTCCTCTCTTCCTCTGCAGCATGAGCCACAACGGGGCATCTGGGGACTTGCTGTGCCATTCAGCTTAATCTCCCCACCCAGCCCAGCAGTTTCCCAGCAGAAGCTGCTTTCTTCCTTAAATAGATAGGATGGAAGGCCAAATTAAGAGAAGAAGCAACAGAGAGAGGGAGGGAGGGAGAGTAGATGAAGGAAGAGAGAGAATAAACAAGGAAAAAGCCAGTGAGGGTGGATGCTAAGATTAAATGGAGAAAAAAAACAGAGGAATGAGTGGGCTACGGGGTAGTAAAAAAAGACAGAAGATGGGAAAAATGGAAAAATATATCTGGCTGGCACAGTTATGTTGACTAATGTGCATAGTGGCAGTAAAAGCACAATGTAATGAAGAAAATAATGTGAGGTGAGAAAAGGAGAGCAGCGCTCACAGAGATGGAGAATGGGAGAGAAAACAAGGGCACGTGCAGAAAAACAGAACCAACGAGGTGGTAAAGTTAGCAGTACACTTGTCCCTGAGGGCTTGTTATTTAAATATAGATCTACGATTGCAGTTATGTGAATGTAAGACACCAGTGAGCCCATCTGTGATAATTTCATCAAGCCAGATTAAGAAAAGGAGAGAAGCACAAGAGAGCTCAAACAGTATAAGGAGACTTATACTCATCGAAATGCTGAAGGTCCTGGTTTAAAACTGTTAGGCTGATTTGCTTAAATTATTGATCAAATATAAATGAAAGTTTAACTGGGAGAATGTCCCCCTGAAATGAATGTGACATAATCAGATGATGGCTTTACTTGAAAAGATGTATCACTTGTGGGGACAGCAAAAACACTTGTGATCAGTGCCTGCATTGGATCAAAGGTGCCAGTGCTCTAATTAAGCACTGTTGCATGACATGATCATCACGTGTGTATGAGATATAATTACATTTATACACATATCTTGGTAATATGTTCCACTCCAAATGTATTTTATCATAGGCTTACATAACAAATGACCAGGCCTATACAGAATCTGCACCCGCAATGCTCTCTGCAAATTTTAGAAATATAGATGCTGGCTCTAAAACTCAGAATGTTGTCACTGTCTCCTCCACCTCCTTGTGCTTGTGTTTGGCAATTGTGTGCTGTATTCAGTCAGTGTTAGTGGTTTTGTGAGAAGAAATGTTTAAAATAAGATTTACTGTTAATTTTAAGTAAATTATTTTTTGTTCTCTCTGCACCATATTGAACCTTCCATTTTAATGGCCATTTTTTCTTGAAGTATTCATGAATAAATAAAATTTCTGGTTCAAAGTTTCTACTAAAATCTACTTAGTAGTTATTTTGCTTGAGGTAATTTTAGGTTTTAATGGATCGTGTTTTTTCAAAATCTATTGTTACCACATACGAATATTGTCTATCACATTATGAGCAAAAGAGAAAAAAAAAAGGCATTCTGCAGAACTCCGCCAATTTTCATTTTAGATCTCTGAAACAAAAAAAATCAGCATATTTTGTTTAGTTTATGATACAAATCAAATTGTACACATATACAATATTGCATATATGGCATGCTACAATAAAACCAACTCTTAGAGGTGCAAGAATGAGTCCTAAAATGAGCTAGCATTTGACATGCTAGAGAAATTTCCTTACTTTTTTATTTTAATTATATGTTGTTTTAATTCATTTATTTATTAAAATTAACACTATTAAGTATGATTATATGATCCTTTTAGCTATACCTAAGTGACCCATGTTCAGAGGTGTTTTCTTAATAGCATATGAAACAAAAACAGCTTCTTATGAAAACTAAAATGTAGTAGTGTAGTTATAAACAAATAAAAATAAAAAGAAACAATTCTGTTTCTGAAATGCCAGAGAAATGTCTTTTTTAAGTTAGACCATTGAAAAATTGTTCATCATTACTATGTCTGTGTACGTACTGGAGGTATCCTTGACATAACCCCTTCCCTACTATATAAAAACAATGTTACTACAGACGCAAGAGCACATAGTATCAGTGTCATGTCTTTTGCCCATTATGTGAGAGGTAAGCTTGCTACATCCCAAGAGCTCTCTGAGCTCTTTCAGTCTAATAAATAAATGAATAAACATCTCTGCTAAATGCCACAGTCATATAAACACAAGCTAAACAGCCATCACTAATCAGCGACCCAGCCTGCCAGCAGTAACTGTTCACTGCTGTGGGTGTTTGCTTTGTGCTAATGTTAGCTGCTGAATGAGATGCTATAGCCATGCAGCGGCTCTCATTCCCTGGTTAGGTGGGTGCATGCCGTGCAACCGTAGTTTGTGTGTGCTTCTGAGTTAGCTGCTAACCAGAATCTGTCGTCTAGGGTTCATTCATTGAGTGTGTGAGTGGCAGGGGCAGACAGCATGTTGCCTGTTCCGTCGTGTAAGCTGCCATGTTGAGCACAGTGGCACTGAGAACAGTTTAAGCTGTATATTTGATTTTTTAAATGCAACAGGATAGTTCAATATCAATGAGCCAATTACTTGCCTTGCAGAAATAGTAAACCTTGTCCCTTGTCCAGCAGTCAGGTGCACTGTGCCCATGTTGCGAGGTGGCATTGACGCAACAGTAGCTGAAGAGTGATGGGGAAGGCTCGGCGTTGGTGTGGCAACTAATCTGACAGCCTCGGAATCATTTGCACGGCAGGTAGCTACTAAGAGTGCAGTTACAGCAGCAGAGAAGAGAGGAACCTTCGTTGCTGGAGCAAATTTGGTGTTCAATATCTTGCCTGAGTATACTTTGACAAGCAAACTGAAGGAGCTGGAGACTGAACTGCCAATCTTCCGATTAGTGGAAGACCCACTCTACCTCTTTAGCTGCCCTATGTACAAGCCACGTATGTACCTAGACTCAGCAGGAGGTGGTAGTACGCAATTAAAGTAAGGGTACTCATGTGGACAAAAATCAGAAGTGCTGGTACTCAGAACCAGCCCATTTCAGGCACTGCCCCCAGTTGTACAGTGGTTTTACAGAACGGAGGTTCTCCCCTCACAAATGATTTTTGGCTGAAAACAGACAGCAGCTGCAGAGAGCACTTGCTTGCTGTCAAACTTCCTGATCTGTCTAACATCTTGTGAAAGAGAGCTATTTCAAAGGCTCTAATTTAAGAGTGTCCTCTTTATCCTCTGTATGGAGAGTGTGAGCCCTCCTACACATACTTGCTTTTTTGCCAAGATGAGAGGATGAGATGATGGATACCACTCTCGTGTCTGTACATTTATTATAAAGCTGGAGCCAGTAGTCAGGTTAGCTTCAGCACAGAGCAAGACCAAGGGGGAAACAGCTATCTGGGCTTGGTCTACCTGCACATTGTTTTATGGGGGGTTATGTGCCAGACTATTTCTTGGCTGAAAGCAATAATTTCCTGGAGTCTCAGCTGGCTGAATGGCAAAAGTTCAGCACATAACCCCTGCAAGCAAATTGCCATTTCGACTCTGAATTTTTGTACAAATTGAGCAAGCCAAATTTAATGTCATCAAATGACATCATATCCAAACATCACTCAAGCTTCACCACAAATCATTAGACATGCTTTCTGTCTGTGGCCCGAAGTCTTGATCTTCACTTCTGAATGATGTGAACCTCACAGCAGGTGGATTCCCTCTGCTCCCAATGCACCACATTTCTGTGCTATTTGTGTGTTTTTTGTGTTGTTCCTCGGTCTGTCTGGGCTTTCCATCACATTAAAACTCAGAAACACAAGCAATCCAAAAGCAATCCCAACAATCTAATACTGTTTAAGAAAAACAGGTGTTTTATCCTCTCTGTCAGTAGCAGTAACTACATGCATTGCCCAGTAACTACATGCATTGCCCAACTTCACTACAAGATTCCATCCATCCATTTCCTAACCGCTTATCCCCTTGAGGGTCGCGGAGGGGCTGGAGCCTATCCCAGGCGGGGTACACCGGGGGACAGGTCGCCAGACTATCGCAGCGCTGACATGTAGAGACAGACAACCATTCGCTCTCACATTCACACCTACGGGCAATTTAGAGTCACCAATTAACCTATCCCCAATATGCATGTCTTTGGACTGAGGAAGCCGGAGTACCCGGAGAGATATGCAAACTCCGCACAGATGGGCTCCCGCACCCGGGATCGAACCAGAAACCCTCTTGCTGTGAGGCGAGAGTGCTAACCACCACACCACC
>JAPZEB010000002.1:3069931-3088482 GCA_029783705.1 Chaetodon striatus
ACCCGGGATCGAACCAGAAACCCTCTTGCTGTGAGGCGAGAGTGCTAACCACCACACCACCGTGCCGCCCAACAAGATTCCTGTTTGATGTATTTTATTCAGTCTTCCTAAATTGATCCTGATTTTATCTCTTATAGTACCCAATAGTGTTGTCAAAAACATTGATTTATCAATGCATAGTGGCTCTGAATAAAGTTTTTTTTTTTTCGTATTTTTTGTATCAATACGCCTGTACCAACTGGGCTATGTGGCTCTCTCTTATTGTTAATGTTTACTCCAGTCATTCTACTGTTCTCTGCCACTTACCAAGTCCTGTAGTATCAAAATTGGCAGCAATTATCAATATTTTTCAAGGCACCATATCAAAGTTAGAAATCCTAGAATCATGACAACACTAGTGTCGAGATATGATGTGTTTGGGCCATGCCTGCTGCCCCACTATTTATACTCTCATCTCTGATTTTATTTATTTGGCTGGAGCTTCTACCTTTGTCCAGTTTGTCATTAGGCTGACTCATATCAAGAGTCAGACTACTGATAATGTCTTTGTATCAGGTATATCACCAAGCTCTTTGGAGTATCTGGATTTCCCGCTATGGACCGTAAAGCTGTAATCTTCCTGACCTCACTTTCACCTTGTTATCCTGCCTCCCCTATTTGCATACATCCTCTTAACCCACATCAGGCATTCATTTCTGCCAGGCTGTTCAGTAGGTTTCATCGAATCCCTCAATTCCTCCCCAACCATCCACTGAGGGCCTAGTTTCTGGTTTTAATAGTATACGTCGTAGAATTTTAGATGAAACGGCACCTTTTAAGGACATTACAACTCAAACCCTCGCTCTGACTAAATGATCACATTAGAGACATTAAAAGAAAGTGCAGGAAGGCAGAAATAATTTGGGGAAAAAAAGATTAAAAACTTAATGACTCCTTATGTACCCTCAGAAGTCTAATGAATACCTTTCAATCTGGTGTAAAACAGGCAAGGAATGCATAATTTTACCACCTGATTGCCTCTCATAGCCACAATCCCAGAGTTTTATTTCAGACCACTGACTTAATGATCAGCCCCCTCTTACCCAGTTTACTGAAGTCACCCAGGTGAAATGTGAAGAGTTCTCCAATCACTTTACCCATAAAACAAAGGAGATCGGGCAATAAATTTCTCATCATGTGAAATGTACACCTCTCCTGAGCTAGTCCCCTTCTTCACTCACTTTGAACCAATCAGTCTGTCAAGCCTGGAAAAAAATATCCTCCATAAAATTATCTTCCTCTCTAAATTTCATACCCATTTAGTTTTTTAAATCTTGGCTTTCACACCATTGCACCTAATATTATTTTCATTATTACCTGTCATCTTTCCATTAATACTTTCTTGTCTAGTTTTAAGCAAGTAATTTCCCACCCGTTGCTGAGAAAGTCCACCTCTGACATGCTGGTTTCAAAGTTTCAGTTTTTATCAAAGCTTTTAGGAAAATTATGATCAGTTAGTTTATTTTATGAACAATAGTATGTTTGCCATTCTTACCATGTCAGGCGTGTGTCCACAGAGCAGTTTTCTCTGGTAGAAAAGGAGGGGCATGGCGCTGGTGAGTGCTTCATCCCAGCAATTTATTAAAAGGGGCCCCCAGCACTATTTCATGAAGCACTGCATGTGTGTTTGTTTCTATGCCAACAAGACCTTGACGTTAACATTACCTAACGTAATGGGACATTAACAGAGGGTTAACTACACAGTTAACAGCAAGCTTATAACGCTACAGTAATAAAAGCACAGTCACCAGGAACATTCATTGTTTGGTAGGGGTGTGGTGACACATCGATCTTGATCAATATACCAATACTATGATCAACGATCCAATATCATTAATGCATGATGACAGTATTGTTATATATTGTCATCTTTAGGGTGCTTCTTTATTTTGAAATTTCCATGGCACATGTGTCACCACTTCTGATCGAGCACACACCTAGTAGACAATGGTCAGTAGCAAAGAAAACACAGTGAGGATGTTTACTAATATTGTTTCATATGGATCACAGGCCCCTGAATTAAATCGACTCGAAATCACACCATGGCAGAAGTTGTAATGTCAGCAAATATCCTATTGTCATCCAAACAATTACTACAGTTTCACATTGTGATAAAAGTTGTGATTTACACCCCTACAATTGTATTGTGATAGTCTCTGACTAACATAAAGTTCAGGATAAACAGTTAAGAAGCTATAGTGACAACACCAGCCCCTCTCAGAAAAGTTCAGAGATTTTCAAGTAGAGGTGCTTGAAGTGGCCGCACAAAAGAGTCTGAGCACTCTGTACAAAGCTCCTTTTCTCTAGGCAGCCACATGCACCCTTGTACGTTCTCTCCTTAATGGCAGCAACTGAAAAAAGACACTGGTGCTCAGAAAAAAAGAAAAGAAAAACGTTATGTGGACACCCAGTCTTAGTTTAACGTGTAACCACACTAACAGTTGCTAATTAACACTAGACAGAAAGTAGCTGAGGCTGATGGAAATGTCACTACTCTTACAAGACCAGGTTAAAATTTTGACATGCGGAAACGTTGGGATGTTTATCCTGAGGAAATCTTGTAATCCTGGGGTGAACATGAATGTCTGCATAAAATGTCATGGCAATCGATCCAGCAGTTGACATATTTAAGCCTGGACCAAAGTGCTGAATAACGGAGTTACAGATGAAAATAAGAGGAGGATGAGGAGCCCTTCTGAAATGGAGAATGGAGCCAAAGTTTACTTTTTCGGAAATGTGTGAAATTTGTCTGTCTGGCACTAATTGACCTTGAGGCATGACCCCAAAACATGGGTGTATTGTTTATAGCAGACACACACCTGCTGTGACCAACAAACCATTGCAAACAAGTGACAAAAATGGCACAGAGGTGTTCATAAAAGCAGTCATGCAGTTGAGGCCTAAACGCTGCTTAAGAGCCATCAAACACCATCTGTTGTACTCTTTCTCTGCCCCCTTTTCTCTCTGGCCCGCCATATCAGACCTTCAGGGTCCTGGTGGTCCAGCTGATCAGCCCAACATGGCTACCAACGAGTGGGAGAGAACAGGACTGCAGGGGCCAGTAATGAAGTGTCAAGGAGGATAAGGACATAAAATGAAGAGAGATGGACTGAGGCCAAGGAAACACGGACCCTGCAAAGGGTGTTAACGAAACAGATGAAACCAGAACTTTGCTTGCTGCATACAGAATGGCTCTGGGGCTGAATGCCAGAGAGATTTTCTCCTCACACGTTTTAGCAGAGTATCAATCAATCTGCAATGAAATGTGTCATCTGCATTACAGCCATAACACTAAAAGACAGCATGTTCTCTATGGACAGATGTGACAGGTCAAATTGGGCTCCAGGAAAGTGTATGCACTTTTTTCACTATTTTTAACACCACACATTCTCCATGGTGGAAGGGTTCAGCCTTTGTGGCAACTTTTCACACACCTCCCCAGCAAGAGCAAGTATCAAAGCCAGTGTTTCTGGTGGCAGCAATCACATGAAGCGATAAAAGAGCAATCAGTTTCCATGAGCTGATGTATCTCCGTGCCTCTGGCAAACTTGAAATAATACTCACTACTCCATGTGGCAGCAGTCACACAAAGCAATCACACAGTGACTTGTTTCCCTCCAGTCTGAGTCTATGCTTCTGGCAAATCTAAAAGTGGAAGCAATCATCACAAATAATCAAGTAGCTATGTCTCTGCTGAGCTGGATTGTGTCAGTACTGAACTAATACTTTAGGCCATTACAGTAATTATTTAATCAAACCTTCCCTCTTGCTCTAAATTGCCTCCAGCATTAATGGATCTGTAATAATGTGACTTGTTTCAGCCCTACAGTTATTTTGTTTAAAATCATCTTTGGTGCTAAGTGCTGTTAGCTGTTCAGGTTTTACTGTTGCTATACCATTGCTTACTGTTTTATTATATTATATTATATTATGGCTGACCAAGATCATCAGTAATTCTTTCACCACAGATGTGTGACTTGCCCACCACTGTTCAAGACCAACAAACAGCAAAACTAGTTATTTTTGTTGCATGTCATCTCTGTGTTTCCAGCAGCGTTTTAGCCATCAAACATGGCTGTTTTTTAGTGACCCATCACCATGTTTCCACCAGCAATAGTGCCAAAAAAAAGTGCTTGTGTTTTTTCACCAAGACATTGCTGCATTTTCTGCCAGGCTAATGCCACAAAAACCATTTTTGAGACATCACCTTGTTTCCTGTTGGCATAGATCCATGAAAAGCAGTTGTTGTTTTTTTTACCAAGATACAGCTGCATTTTCAGCTGGTATAGTGCCCCCAAAAATACGGGTATTTTACATCAAAACTTGATCTTTACCTAACCATAAACAAGTGATTTTTGAGGCTAAATCTAACCACCACCAAGTCTTAACATACAAATGTAATGCATCTGAGGTCTGCAGAAACAATGCCAACATTTATTCTAGCAACTGGGTTGAGTTAGAGGATCTGGACCTCTGCAGAGGCTCCTCATCTCTGCTTGAGACTACCATCTACTAGTATAACACACCTGAATCTCAGACCACACAGTTTGCAGTCAGCTTGCACTGTGGGTATTGTAGGCACCAGGTTTTAACAAGGAAAAAAAATGTGGACTAAAAAAGTTTGTGCTGTCTGTTATGAGTCCAACAATGTTATACTAATGCAATTTTAACCGTGTAGTATTCCTGCATGCAGTGCAACTTCAACGTTCTCTATGTGTGTGTGTGTCTGTGTGTGTCTCACTGCAGTGCCACACAGCCATTTAGCCAGAACCTGATTTAATAGAAGAGCCCTTTTTCACAGCAGACATTTAGAAATGTCTTTGCAGAGAAGGCACAGATGTAACTAATAACATTAACAATCATTCAATTTAAGCGTCACAATAAACCGTGACGGTGAGCCAGCATGCACAATTCAAGGCCCTGAAACCATCTGAGATAAATAGAATTCAGCCCTCATTAAGGTTATTAAGCACTCCTGTGCTTTTCTACCGTGACATGTCAAAATGTCTGACATGAAAAAGGTCTATTTTTTCAATGTCAGTTGTGGAAAACCTCAATTTGTTTGACTTGTGCATTTTTGTTAATCCAGTTTTGTTTAAAACATGATTAAAATGTTTACAATTGTTCAAAAAGGAAATTAGAGCAGGTCTTTACAAAGACTTTTTTACAAACAAGTTTAGAAATATGCATAAATATATTATACCATATACAATTCATGTTGTCATAAACTTAAAAACATCAATATATGTTTTGTCCCTACTACCCAGCCCATTTACACAATGTGTTGCATTGAGCCTGGAATGAGGCCATGATCCTAAATGTGCACATGTGCACTCATGCTTGTTATTCCAAACACACCACTGCTGTCACAGCTGGAGACAAAACATTGGTTTTATTTACCTTTATTCCCAGTATATGAACGGGACATAAAAAAAGGACATGCCAACACATTTCCCAAAACTCCAACGTCCTCCACCGTCTCTACAATCACGATCCCACCACCCCCGCCTTAGTCGCACCAGGTCAATGGGCCTAATGAGAGGAATCATGTAAACAATAAAATGTAATTAAACAATAGGGCAGCTGCTGTCACACAGACTCACACCCACACACAAAACACACAAACCTGTTTGCTTGAGCTACAATGTGCACTTAAGAGAATCCAAATTACACATACGACAAGCTGTTTTAATTAACATGGCGCTGACCTGCTGACACGTGGACCAGCCTCAAAAAGAACTCACGCAGTGGGTTATGTCTGCATCTTCACAGGTGGGGGAAAGCAACGGAGAAATGAGGCGATCACTCTTTCTACTTTCTCACTGAATCCTTTTTTCTCTTCTTTTCACTTTATCTCATATGAATCAAAGATATGACGAAGGAACAGGTTGACATTTCGGGAAATAACATTATTTGCTTTCTTGCCAAGAGTTAGATTAAAAGGCTGATATCACTCTGATGTCTTTATGCTAAACATGACCTATAGCCTGCAGCCATTTAGCTAAGCTTAGCATAAAGACTATAAGCAGGGGAAACCGTTGATTAGTTAGATATTTAACACGTTGATTGGTGAGCTTTAGAGGTGATGGCAGGCGAAATTTGTTACGTTTAGGAAGAGCCAGGCTAGCTGTTTCCCCCAGCCTGCTGTCTTTATGCTAAGCTAAGCTAAATGAATACTGGTGGTAGCTTCATATATACACCCAGAACATGCTGGAGGGAATACATATCTCATCTAGCCTGGGAAAGCCTCTGGATCCCCCAGGAGGAGCTGGAAAGCGTTGCTGGGGAGAAGGGCGTTTGAGGTGCTTTGCTTGGCCTCAGCAAAAAAGTGAATATTTTGCAAAATGTTGAACTCTTTCCTTTATGGCACTGACTCGATTTTCTGCCTGCTTGAGCTACTTAATTGTTACTTTCTCTACATGCACCGCCTGCTTTATTCCTCTCTCCATTTCTCTCTCCCTCCCTCCCTGCGACATCTCATCCACGCCTAAATGTCCCCTGTGCTGGCAGGCTGGATGTCCAAACTGTCCACTTTAAGCATCCCACTTAATCCTCTGATGGGAATATTGGCTCAGTTCCACACTCATCCGCCCGGGTTAATGTCTGTAGCTGGCTGGGGTGTGTGTGTGTGTGGCAACGGCCATATCAGTCCCACACAAACCACCTTAATCACATCTGAAGAAATGCTGTACTGTACTCACACACACACACACACACACACACTGTCTTACAGAGTTCAGGAGCCTCATTTATCAAAGCACGCATAGAACAAGTTCTAAATGTCTGCGAAAGAAACTGTGCGTATAAAAATTGGTATTTAAAAAACATGCATACTCACACTTTCACACAATGAACAAATCTCACCTACTTAACATCCATCTACTTGTGCATGTACAGGCCATATATGGTCAATGACATCGCTCTGAAAGTCCTAGTAGGAGGTATTTGTTGTGGACAAAATTAGCCATCGAGAACAGTAAAGACAGAAGTTTAGAGACTGTAGCATCCCAAAAGCAGATGTAGTCGCTTCCCAGCATGTACTAGGGCGATGGATTTATGGACATAAGTCTCAATTTTATTACAAACAAATGTGGTTACACCATGTGTAATGTTGTGTGTACGACTGTTCAGCTTCTCCCTACTGCACATAAAATATGGAATTGTTGAAATGTGCTAAGCTTGTTAATAAACTAAAATACTGTAGAATAGAATAGAATGGAATAGAAAGAACTTTACTTATCTCAAAGGGGAATTCAGCTGTCCAGCAGCTCATAAAAGACAAAAAACTAAATAAAATACTTTAAAATACTAATAGAGATTAAGTTAATAAAAATAAAATTGTCAATTTTACAGTCCAGCCAGTTGTGGCTAATGTGATCTGTGTAAATGTGTGTGTGACTGGATTCAGGAGGTGTTAAACAGTCTTATTGCCGTGGGGACGAATTTGTAACACAAATACAAGTGGCTAAAACGTAAACTAGAAAAGTGAACACAGTGCAGATCTCTGCCAAGCAACTACGCTCTGGCTGCAGCCACCTTAGTTGATCGAGCAGCTGTGCCCAGTGGAATTGTCCCTACCAGCTTGAGAATCCTTTTTTTCCAAGAATGGCAAAGGCATGACTCACCCTACTCTGCCTTACAGTGCCTTGGATTAGTCTGCCCACACATTCTTACCTCAACCCTATCAAATCTCACTCCCCAACTAACCCAACCAATGAAGGTAACAAGTACTAGCAAATCAGAGAGAGAGTAGGGTGGGTAATGTCTTTGTTAACCTAGGGAAAAAATCTGCTCCCAGCTCCCTTATAGTCAAAATAGCAGTGAAGATAACATCTCATTTCATAATTATTTTTCATTTCATCTCATATTGTGCCTAACTGTAGTGGTTCACATCGTGTCTTGAACTTATCTGCAGATGCTCTGGTTCAAAAGGACACCAAACTTTTCTATGGATGTCAGCTTTTGAGTCATGACAAAGGTTAAAATGCATCCTGCAAAATACTGTAAAGGTTATTATTTTGGCCGAGATGATTTCTGAAAATACCTTTTTTCTATGCTTTTGTAATTTTGAGAATAACTAATAACTTAAACAGAATTTTGAATAGCTGTGATTCACAACCACCATGAGACATCCTTGTGCATACAGTCACACATGTGCACACATAATACTAGGCTGATTGGTCCAGTAATATGTGACATTAGCTTCAGACGATGATAAATGAAGATACAAAAAGGGAACAGGTGAAAAAAATGGCAAACTTTGTGTGATGATCAAATAACAGTTGCAATACGCACAACTGGACAAAGTACGATTTCAATGTTATCCATAGATTAAAAATTTGCTTTTGAATTGCTGAACTTTTTTAACAGTTTCGGCAAAACAGAAAATATACATGGCTTAGTTCAATCAACTGAAATCAATGGTACCAAAATGTAATCGTTCATTATTAAGGCAGATTGAGTATCAGGCGGCAAACTTCCAAGAGAGTGCCAAAAACTACAGTTCTTTAAGTGGCCACTTGAGGCCGGCTCCAAAAGCCAGTCAATCCCTATAGACCCCCACATTAAAAGGCCCAACAGAAGAAAGCAGAAATAAACATGTTTACAGCATGGTACAAAAAAAAAAAGTTGGTCTCTGTAGCTAATTACCCAGTTAATGACAACTGTACCTGGGTATAATTTTTATATAACTCACCCATTTAAATTTCATTAAGGCTTAAAGTCATGTATAATTAAGGGCGGGCCACTTGAGTGACAGGCTGTCTGCGAGGCGTTGCTGCAAGTCACAATAGTCAAAGAGATAGAGATAGTCAAAATGCCCAGCCTGGTCTCACTCCAAGGGCGTCAAAAAAACTAAATGGGCAGTGGCCCTCTGGGTCAAATATGGACTCGCAACCCACCCCTTAGCGTATGAGACCCATCAGGCTTTCAGCCATCTCTAAGGTAAACCCATCTGCGCCATTATTAGACGTTCAGAGCAACAGACGTAGTATAGAGTGTGACAGTCTGCTTAGTGAGGTGGTAGGGGAGATGGACGGGTCCAACAAGCACAGGCCTTTCACCCACGGGGCTGGTGTTTGTGTACTTTGGAAAGCTAAAAGTCAACATTGAGTTGTTTTGTTGCACCCATCATTAGTTATGTGACACGACTACTGTAACGTCAACCACAGTCTTTTCCCATCCTTAACATCCAAGTAGTTTTGTCACTCAAACTTAACCGCTGGCCCCCTGCATCAAGATACAACACAAAAGGCTGCTGTCAAAGTGTCAAAATATGACAAGTTGGGATGAGATCACACTCGAAGACCAAACTTAGGGCTTTAAAATGGGAGTACACAAACCAATGGGTGAAGTCACAGTGGCTACATTATTTTTAATGTACAGTACCACAGAAACAAGAACAAGATGAAAGAGATATTAATGAAATCATCTCACAGTGAGACAAATTATGATCTTGTTTTTTCCAACTAAAAGCAGGCATTTCTTAAAGACCAATAGTTGGCAATCTATGAGTTATATTTAAATGGTTGTTAATGGAGCTGTTTTATCTGTAATTAAGGAATTGTTTTACACGCAATTATACTTGTTTTCCACTAAGGGTTTGTTGGTAAGTTGGTCGGGGAGTTCTAAAAGTTCACACATTTTTAAGCACAAGAAGAAATGGATGAATCACATTCTGTGAGTAGAAATTAGCGTAGCATGGTTAAGACACAAGGCTGTGCATACGCATGGTTGAGAATGATGCCCCAGGCTACCATCAGCTGTTCTCAGGGTGATCTGTTATCCAGCACAAATTGCAGTGAGTTCAATAGGAGGACAAGCTTCAATTCCTTGATCACAGACATCACAAGTAACAAATAACAGGTCATTTAAGGATAACAGCCACACTGCTGTCACTATAGCACCATGAAGCAACCAGAAAATGATGGAAAGTTAAATAAGAAGCGAAGAAACAGGCAAAACTGGCACAACAGATATGAAATGCAGCCATTTGCCATGGGAAACAGCCTCATCAAAAATACATTTCTGCTTTTGTCATGTGGAGACCGACTAGCTCCAGGACCGTGTGTCCTCTTGTGGGCTCTGACCCGTGGTTTGATCCTTAGAATAAATTTAACTGTAAAGTAGGTGGCTCACTTGTTAATGCAGCAAAGGAAAGTAAGACCAACAAACACAAACAAGGAGAAATGTATTTCCTCGTCCAGGCAGAACTGATGCTGATTAAAGCTATGAATGGATAAAGCAATTCAATTTGCAATGCTTATATCGTTAAAAAAAAAAGTCATGCATTTTAATCCATCGATATCTAACAAGCAGTTGTGCCAACTACGACATCAATAGCTAATTTCATACATGAATAATTCTATACTCAGACAGTCCATTTGTCATTGTCCCTGCACTGATGATGGCAAACTGGCAGAGCCCGGTGTGTCAGAGCAGCCTTCCTGGTGAGCCCTGATTGAGGGTGGCATTTTGCTGGCACAATGAGATCTGCCACAGCACTATGCTTCGCTGCTGGATCCAGCAAGACAGGCCCAGACGCTGCATGTCAGCTGTAATCCTCATTATGCAAATTAACTCACACCAAGTTAGGAGCAATCATTGCAGGTTGGATGGGAAAAGTAGCACCAACACAGAGAGGGGGAGGGAGGAGTGGTGGAGTGAACAGGTTGAAATGTGTTAGAGGAACTAACCACCTCTTTAGCAGACCTGACAGCAGCTGGAGCAGGGGGTGCTTTAAACTGTGGGATGCTGCTCTTAAAAGAAAGTGGGGATGGAGGGAGAGTGGGGAAGGGAAAGAAATAAGCACCATTCCCTGGAAGAGGAAGAGCAAAGATGATCAGGACTCTCTCTACCTGAAGACTCAGTAAAAGAGAGCAGAAAGTTGCTCTCAGAACAGAATAAATCTGCCTGTGAGGCACAGCTGCAGCCAGATGCCGGGCAGCACAGCAGATGGTACCGACTTGTTTAGAAAAGGCGCATCTCACTTAACAGCTGGATGGAGTTGCCCTGCAACCTCTTTCCTAAATCCCTGAATCTGCACCAAAAATCACGCAATTCAAATAACACAACACGCAGGCATCACTTGACTAAATCCCACGCAGTGGCAAAGTCCCTGCAGCTGATATCATCCGCCATCCAAACTTGTAAAAGCTCTTCATGTCGACTGCATAACAACTGATGATTAAGATGCGCGGTCCTGCACAACAAACCGCTGAAGGGATTATTTTGGATATGGCGTCCACAGTGATTTCTGGTGATATTGTGCTTGATGCTCTTCCATCATTTTATCCCTACAACAGTGTCAATAAACTTGGGCAAAATAAGTATCCACACCTGTTCATGAGGATGTCATGTCCATTAGTAGCTCCGCAACGCCCAACAACAACGGCAGCATCTCCGCCAACAACAGAGCACATGTGCGCAGAGGTGAAGCACTCTGCGTACTGCATCGACCTTCCCAATCTAAAGTCTTCCTGGCAGAAAGCCAACACCTAAAAGTCCACAGGAGCACCTGTACGTCATTTGGTTTTGTAAAATAAGACGGAGAGAGCTGGAAAGTTTGGTGACAGGCAACAGCTCTTACCTTTCAGTCCGGTGGTTGGACGGCAGGCGCAGTCAGCGGTGCGTCGGAGCTCGCCGGATCAGCTCCGCGTAAATGTTTGGACACGGCATGTTAGCGACGGAGGACAGCAGGTGGAAATCTCGCTCCTGTCGTGGTCCTGTTCAGTGACAGAATCCAACGAAACCATCAGTTACCATCGTCCTTCTTCCACTGACTCAACATCTCTCCCCCTCCTGCCTCCTCTTCCCGTCCCTCTCCTCTCGTCTCCTCCCCTCACTCACCAGTGCGCATTTATGCAATCCCCAAACATTCACAGTGCCAGCTGTCCCTCCACCATCCTGAGGTGACAACACCCGACTCATCACCTCCTTAACTAGCAACCTGTAAATGCATCCAGTGCTGCTTTGAGGATGTGCTGTTGTGAAGACGCTGGGTTCAAGCTTCCCACCGCTCACCGCCTGTATCAGGTAACTCCAGACTCACCTGAAGGGAAGGATGCTGCCTCTAAAGGTGAGGGTGCTCCGAAAGCTGCGCTGCTGCCCTCATGTGGATTGAGGGAACCAACAGGGATCCACACTTTAAACCACACACACAGAAAAACACCCAAACACAGTCAGTTTCAATGGTAGGCCCTCTAGATCCTGTTATAACGCATTTATATTGCAGTTTTAAACTTTTTATTTGGGGTGTTAAAGAAGTAGGACTCAGAAAACACAGCCCTGTGTGAGAGAGGGAAAAAAGAAAATTATGATAGGCAATGTCCTGAACAGTTATAGACAATAGTTTAATCCATACCAAAAGAAAAAAAGAAAACAAACAAACAAAAAAAAGATGTTAATTGATTTTAGGAAAATTGGGACAGTGGAATAAAATGTATAATTTCTCACTAGCACTTGATCTTGTAAGAAATACAATAAGATAATACTATATAACGTACAATATAAATAATAATAACAGTTAATGTGGGGTAGTTTAAAGTCAAACATAATGGTAGGCTGATGTTAACTCTACGTTTCATTTTACTCGATACCTGAAACAATAACCAACATTTTTATTTCAGGTTAGCATTCAGTTAGCACATGAGCTAGCTTATCTTTGTCCTGATGATTGTGTAGTTGGTATCCGGCCTGTAGATCTGAAGGTCCAGTAGGCCACTCACCCGTTTGAAAACTGGGCGTGGGCCTCCAAAGATTGGGCATTTGCCTTGCGCACATACTGACAGATGACAGATTGATGACAGCTAACACAGCTAACACAGCTAACACGGATGCCTGTCATTCCAAGATGGCGGCGCCCCAGGAATGTTTCGCAACTTCCATTCCAAATTGAAGTAGCTCTCTCAATTATAAATATCATCAGCACCTGTGTGAACTCTGTGCTCAATTCCTCAATTACTTCTCAGTTCTAAAGAGGTCAATACATAGATTGAAGTTGTTACCAAGCATGGATATGTGTTGAATTTATTAAAATGTTATGTTATGTTATGTTTACAGAAGATGTAGCTTACATGTTGTTTTACAGTCACATTGTCTGGATTGAGAGCTACAATATTCACTCAGGATTTTTTTTTCCAACATCATTGGAGTCCATGCAAACTAACTATATAAAACTAAAGAAGAGAACTGAAGCTTCTTTTTTTTTTAAGAGGCAATTGAGTGAGCTATGGGAGCATGGATGGAAAAGTGCTGCCACCAATAGACTCAGTGAGGACAGATAAAGGACAAAGAACAGGTCGTGGGCCCCTGTCAGAGGACATGCAGTACTCAAGTTTCTCCAAAGCCATCTACAGTAGAATAACTGACTCTTAACATATTCAGTAATTCCTATTATTGTATATTTACAATGGCCTATTGTACTACTTTCACAGACCCAGCACACTGGCGCACACTGGTGGCAGGGTCAGAGCACTGACTGCAGAGCAGAAGGCTGCTATGGTGGACATGATAATTGCCAACAATGCCATCAGATTGCAGGATATCAAGGCAGCAGCCATTGTTGACCAGAGGACATTCATCAACGTGAACAGTGTCAGTGATGTAAAAATAGAATGCATCCTCAAATGCAATATGGTGGCAATGATGTCACTATACAAGGCACTATTCCAAAGGAATAGCAACATTGTGAAGGCAGCACACGTACAATATCCACAGGTACAGATTACTCTGACCTGTTTTTAATGTCAAGAGTAATAGATCTAGAAGCACACACGTGTTCATCTATGTGGATGAGCGTGCCTATGACCAAATCACAGCTGTGTTGATACTCAGTACAACAGCATGACCTTGTGTATGACATTGCTTAAATGATTAATAGATCAGAGCTGAGTTGAACATAACTGTACGTAACATGAGCACATGAGGATACACTACAGAAATTGATGTATCTATAAAATGTACGCATTTATATTACAGATCCAAAAAAGCTGTTCTATCTTCTAGTTCCCATTCCAGTCACCGTTGGGCCATCTGCTTTTTAAGTAAATCATCAAATGTTTAGTCAATTGCCAGCAGCACCACTATCGTCAATCACAATTAGCCCGGGACAGACACTAATGTGTCTGACCTCTGCCATAATGAAGCAGTCAATTAAACAAATGCTTTAGGAGAGTACAATTACCCATTAAAACCTCACTTCAAACACTTCTGTCAAGCCAAGTTTTGCATTTTTAATCCCATGCCAAACTACCGAGAAAGGAAACATTTTATCTCACGAGCATTTCCCTTATCATTTGGTCCTCTGCTTCCACTCTTTATTTCCCCTTGAAGTAACTCCAGGTAGCTGAAGGAGCGCTGATAAACATGTTTGTGTTGAGATGGTGGGAGGAGAAGTGTTACAGACATTTCTCATGTTCATTTGAACATACCAAAAGCATACAAATTAATGTGCTTACCACACTTTCTACTTTCCTTAATTAATCCCCAGTGGACTTGACCTGGTCACAGACACACACAAACACACACCTATTAATCAATAGGCTATCGATGATTTATGCATGAGCGGTGTCTGAAAATCTGTATTACAGCCACGCATTGGCTCCTTCACCGTTTTCTCCTATTGATCATATTCTGACATTCTTCATGGTGTCAGAGCAGAGAAGGCCAAATCAATATAACTTTACTTACTGTATCTCAAAGGCACTAACAATCATCCAATGCTGTGTGCTTACAGGAAGTTGAGACAATGCAAAACAAGTAACAGTTTAATAAAACACATACCGGTTTATTTAACACCGAATGGAAATATTTACCATCAGAAAAATAAATAAATTACAATTTTCAAGTTGTTGACGTGATGCGCATTCAAATGCATGGTAGCATCAGAATTCATGAAAATCATGTTATGCGGATGAGACTTCAATGCACAGTGTTAAAGTATTCTATCGCTGCTTTGGGAGAGTTTCAGTGTGTAAAACTGGAAGTGCTATTTTTCTTCATTTCCTTTGCCACAAAATGCTGTCCTTGCATAGGGTGCATAAAACACTTGATCACACATGCTCAGTCATCCCACCTCCCATTAGCTTTGCTCTGATAAACCCACTGTGTGATTAATTATCTAATGTCATACTGATGTTTCCATTTTGTGAATCTAGCATTTTGTGTTTTGCACACTAAACCTCTGAGCTAAAACAATAATGAAACACAGAAATGTTACCACCACTAACAAAGCTGTCCATCCCGGCTTTGCATTTTTCTTGTCATTGTATTAGTTTATTTTTTTTTTAGGAAATCCATGCTAAATATATACTGAAAAAGTACAGTACTGGTACCATCACTCTACTGTTCTCATAAACTTGCATTTAAGTGTTTTTTTTGTTTTTGTTTTTTTAGATTATGATACTGTTTGCATTCAGCGGTCTCTTTTTTTGTGACCTGAGGAAAGTATGGGAAATAAAAATCTCCCAAAAAGCTCAACAATAAATAAATCCTAAAACCCTTAAAAGCAAAAAAAGTACCACCGCTTCCACACAAATTTAACTTATTCAATATGTCACACAAGAGTGCTTTGAAATAATAAAAACACATCCCAAACCCTTGTCCAACCTGATGATATGTCTCAGATATTACTTTAAACTCTATATATAAGATATAAACTGTGGTGACTGTCCTCCTCCAAAATATGACCACATAGGTTGTTTGTAAGGCCGCAATTATGACCCATATTTATGTTTGTCGGTAGGCGGCGATGTCTCATGGCTGGAGTAATTACAAAAGGAGCAAAAAAAGTAAATAGGTGACATAATGTAAAGCCTGGCAATGTCCATTCGGGGTAGGAGGGTCAAACAAACACAGGACTTTTATCCAGGAGACTGCTGTTCATGTTCCGTGTGAAACTAAAAGTCAATGTTGAGGTATTTTAACAGCGTAACATAGCATGTCGTACATGACATATGTCATACTTGATGTATGTTGTACATGGTGTTATCCTTAATGTTACATAAAGGACAAACATACTTTTTTTTAAACCAAACCAACCAAATGATCTTTTTTATAAACCTGACCACGTAGTTTTGGTGCACCTGCGTCAGTTTCACAATGTTAACCTTGTGTTTAAAACGACCATTACCAATCATATATGAGCTATTCTGTCGCCCACCGATAGGAGGAGCTAATTTAAGAAACCCTCCTTAGGGTCGTATAAGAGTGTATGAACGTGCAACTTATGTGGTCATATGGGTTGGAGGACTTGTTGAAACTGCTCTTACAAATGTATCATGGATACAGATTGATTTTACCTGATCATATCAGAAAAACGATACGTGTTGTTATTGATCAAATGTGTTTTCTTTTGTGATTTCTACCAGCAATACAGTCATTACAATATTTGAAGTAATTTTCTTATGCAATGCCTTCATAATGTGTTTATATTGTGCTTTAAGGTTTTACCCCTTAGTAACAAAGTCATACTCAGCAATCCGATTCCTTATCAGTCATCTGGACATGTTCAAGTATTACCTTTCGGTTCTGAGTGGATGTAAACAATACAGACGATGGCTAACAATGCAAGTTAAAACAAACTAAGGAAGAAGCAACATGAAAGTGTCACAGCCTGAGGATGACAAATGAAGAGCTGAAGCAAAACCCTGGTGGATTCTACCACTAGACAACTAACGCAACACTCAAAGGGCTTTTCACCATATCTGACCCCAATTATGCTGTCTGACACAAATTTCAGAGAGTTAGGCCAATTATCCCATGGTGTGATTAGTCACCGAGCCTTTGATGCAATCAAAGAGTCTGGCCTGGCCACTTCAGTGCTTAATCAAGTCAGAAACTCTTTCTGTGGCGGTTCACCTTGGGACAGCAGACAATACAATCTATTTGCCAAGTGCCCTTTGTATAAGCTCACATCCTTTTTACTGCTCTCCTGGAGTACATAAAGTCAGTGTGGTACTTGAACAGTTTGAAATACATTCAAATCCTACTTATCTAGCTGCCATCTTCAGAATATAACTGTGAACCTTCCTTAGCTGCATGTTTATTCCTGTAACCTTCTTCCATATGTAAACTTCTTCTGTGTTTTGATGACCTCTGGTCCTTCAATAAGCCATCAACCTTCGTGTTTAACAGCCCTATCTACAGTCTACTGTGTCTGGGTTAATGGAACCCTCAACTGGAGGTTGTCACAGACAGACATTCAGTTGAACTGTGTTCTAGCCTGCCCCCTGCTGGAGATTCCTCTCATAGTTTTACAGGCAGATGTGGACGCGCTGGGTGAAGTAGTCTGGCTGAGAAATGGCCTGGAGGAGGTCAGTCTGGACCAGTGTGATGTCATACAGCTCAGAGGTGCAGGCTGTGCGAGTCTCAGTGCCACCTGGGTCCAAGAAAACCTGAGAAACACACATGGACATGTGCACACACAGAGAAAAGGAAGAAACCAGGGGAGAGAGAGGGGAAAATCAGGTTAGCTTTGTGGACCAGCTACTGTCTCACCAACACATCTGTCAAAGCTGTTTATCTATTGAGAGATCGCTGCATAAATACCAGTCCTAAAAACCTCATAATACACATAATAGTATCTGTAAATACCTTATCATGGACAACTTACTGATATACAGGATGATTAACAGGTGAAAAATTCTAAGCAAAAAACAAGACTTAGAAATTTTGTACAAGATAAAAAGTAGCTGTAACTGTTAAGGGCAAACTCCAGTAATGTGCTGTAAAATAAGGACTACACTTATGTATACCCTAGATATCTCCTATCAAGCACTGACTCTTTGTCACAGACGATATTTTGACATGACACAGTAGGTGTAAATAACAATATGAATTCTGGCTGAATTCCATTTAGCTGCTTCAGTGTCAGGGACATGGTATTGTGCATGCTGGTTCCCTGTCAGACTGTCATGACTTACTGTGACACAGACCCATTGCTAATGTTATAAATAACACCTGTCCTTTTCCCACGTCCATCAAAATGTCTACTGTGAAAAATTACTATTGCATTAAATATAAGAGTTCACTAAAAAAACATCAGAAACATGTTCAGAGCATTGTCAAAAAGTAGGACTGTTAATATTTTTCAAATAAACAATCTTAATGCATAAGTACTGCAACAAAGAGAGGGGGTGGGAGATCAGAATCCCCTACATGTACATGTACTTATTACAGGCCAAGCTGCACTTCTAGCTCATACACAGAGCTAGTTTGATGCAAAAGGAGTAAACGTATCTGTGTCTACTGACCGATCATCAGCCATGGCTATTTGAGATTCTAACTGTGCAGCTCTTTCTAAATAGGAGACGGTGTGCTCTTACTGCCTAATTACATCCACAAACAGATGTTATTTCTTAAAAAGAAAACAAAAAAACAGCTGTATGTGGCAAGTGCAGGTGAAAAAAACATCATATCAGCAACTCCAGGCAGCCTAAGGTGACGCTCAGACTGCAAGCAAAACTCAGAGCTCAGATCATGAGGACAGGCTATCTGCATTGTTACGTGCAAGT
>JAPZEB010000002.1:3106104-3120185 GCA_029783705.1 Chaetodon striatus
CTCCTCCACCATTGTCACGGTACTGTCATCAAACAGACGCCAGCCTGTATGACAGGGAGGATGGGGAGAGGAAGAGGAGGAAGGGAGGCAGCAGGGCGGTAGAAAACAACAAAAGAAAAAAGAAAGGATGAACACTTGTCAGAACTACCAGCTGCTGTGTCAAGATGGGAATAAACCTCACTGACTTCACACTCACCAACATCACTGCGCTGGCTGTTCTTGTCACTTGGCAGGCGAGCGTAGGCCGTGTAGTGGCCTCCTATCATTCCTCCATAGTGGTTGATGACTGCATATAAGTCGTAAATAGGAGGTTGTTGCATCTCATCCTTCTGGCCAATACAGAACTTACTTAGATCCAGATTCCTAGAGAACAAGATTAAATTAGAGGCCACCAAGATGTTGAGCATGTAAAAAAAAATACCACATCTTACATTAAACTAAACAAAAACAAATGATGATGGTGGAAAAATTAGCCCGTCATTTACCTGACAGGAAAGTCAACCATGTCGTTGATCTTATCCCTCCAGATGAAGCTCCTGAAGGAGAAGCGCTTGAGCTGGATGATTAAAACGTTGGGCAGACGCCACAGCAGCAGTTGCTTTGAGGCCTCTCGGTGCTGCTGGCACTTTGGACAGTACCTTAAAAACAGACATAGTATGGATAAACACAATGTCTCTACTTTGTCCTGCTTCCCAGTAAAAATGAAGGAAAAACACATTACACGTAAAGGACGAAATGTCGAAAGAAGTCAGTCGGTTTCAGGTAAAAAACAAAAAAACAAATAGCATGTGTAACTCACGATGATTAGTTGATTGATCGACTGGTTGATCAACAGAAAAACAATCTTAATTCTATTGATTCAATTCATTGTTTCAGTCATTATTTGAGCAAAAATAAAGTAAGGCTTTGCAGCTTTTCTCTCTTTTCTATTATTGTAATGTAGATATATCTTTAAGTTTTACTCAGACAAAAAAAGCTGCTATTAATATCTGGTCATTTAAACTGGAAAAAAATGAGAAATGCTCCTGAGTTTCACGTTCTTCTCCAAAAATGTCATGCAAATGCAACATTTGACAGGAAACGAGAGAGAAACCAGAATGACAGACACAGGTTAGAAACAATGAAGCATTACTTTAGATTCTAATCACAAAATAAAGATCCCTACCATGCCTCCTCTGGCGCCAGCACCTCTGGCTTTGTGAAGAGGTTGAGGCACTGCTCCAGGGTGAAGTGTCCTGCTCTGGCTGTCTCACTCAGAGAGCCGGGGTCCTCCTCGTACTCCAGCTCCTTGGAGCTCACGAGGACGTACTCCTTCAAACGCTCATTGTTTTTCCACACCAGCTCCAGAGTCGCGTCCTCTGGGAGGTCCGCCAAAAGGTCCTCTGCAGAGGGGTTGTGTGTGTGTGTGTGTGTGTGTGTGTGTGTGTGTGTGTGTGTGTGGGGGATTGAAGAAAAACAGTGCTGATGTGTTAGACTGTATTTCTTCACAGCCAAAAAATGCTTATAGCATATAAAAAAAACACCAGCTAACACAGTGGAATACAACACAGACTGTGGTCATAAAATAGGATGAAAATGAAAGTACTTATATATTTCTGGTTGTACCTTTCTCATCCAGCCTCTGTTCCTTGTTGTTAGAGTCCAGCAGAGCGATGTAGAACTGACTGGCATGACCTGACGCTGATTCACTTGGATGCTGATACCCTGTTACTGCAGCTGCAGAGAAGTGGCGAGAACAAGGAATAAATGGATGTAGAGACAAAAAGTCACAATCACAGAAATACTGAAGCATCTGTCTGTTTAAAGCTATGTTATTACCTTCTGGTCGCACTGCCTTCTCACATGACGTCTCTTTTTCAGCGTGAGGGTCCAGAGAGCAGCAGGAAGTGGAGGAGATTGGCTCAGAAAATCCTGAATCTGCAGTCCGCGTGGTGGGCAGTGAGGTCTGAGAGGAGGAGAGGGAGTCTGGCCCCTCAGAGTGGAGGGCTGAGGCCTGAGCACACTCTGCTTGGGATTCAGGCAGCGGAGAGTGACTCTCCGGCTCCTGATCACCTGCTCCTAGAGTACTGCTCCCACCCATGGCCTCGTCCCCTGAGCCAAGACCCTCAGGAGAGCCTGCTGGCATTGGGGGGAGGTCAACCCGGCACTGAGATGTTTCAGGGGATGTTCTGCCTGACTGGAATGGAGGCTGGAACACGTTGACAGAAAACCTGCACAGAGAGTTATAAGGGAGATTACATTAACAGCTTACAACATTTTAGAAGTGAAATCCTTACAGTGATCTTGAACAGACATTAAAAAATGCATACTTATTAATCCCACTTTTAGTATATAGGCATATGATATCTCCTGACAGCCTTGAGTCACATACAGAACATGTCTATATGGCAGAAAACAGAAAATATTTAAAATTCTTGAACATTTCAGGACCTGCAGACACCCTGTAAAGGATATGTTGCCACTGAATCCTTACATAGTAACCATTGAAAGTGCCATGAAATGTTCTAATCAATTTAACAGCTGAACATTTGATAGTGAATTCTGTACAAACATAAAATGAAAAGACATTCAGCTGGGACTTGCACATGCTGCTTGTAAAGGGATTTGGCCGCATATTCATTCATTTTTGTGTGTGCTTAAAATAGGGTAATTGGGTAACTGATGACTTTAAGTGACTGGTGTGTCTATTCAGACATGATAGACATTTGTCATCACATTTATGTAATACGGTGTATGTCTGTAAGCGGGCTATAAACAGATGAGTAACAGCAAACATCCCACTAATCTGTCTTTAGAATTTTATGTGTGAGCAATGTTATATTCTGAATGATGATGAGCACCAAGTTAGACTGCGTACCTGGAGTAACCCTCCAGAAGCTGGGTGAGACGGGCATAGGAGAGCCGGGATTCTGGTACGCTGACCAGGAAGGGCAGGCCGACATTCTCTGTGTTGGGTCGACACAAACCCTTGTGATTGGGCCAGTGGTTCCTCTGACACACTCTGAGAAGAGAGTTAACATGTTCATAGAATTGATTTCAGAAAAAATGAGAGATGCCTCAGTGTACATTTGAAAGAGTTTTCAAATCCAAATCCATTCCTAACAATGTGTAACTTTGAGCAAGGCTGAGACAGCAGTTTCTTGTAGCACTCACTGATTGCAGTAGCCCACACGATAGCAGCGAGTGCATCGCTTCAGCTTGTCCTCCTCAGACACCGGAGGCTTCAGACAGGCAGCACACTTTGAGATGGGGATATTGGGGACCTGGAGTCTCTGTAGGGCAAACAGAGGGCAAAGACAGGTCTGTCAGTATCTGTTCACACTGACCAGGCTTGATACACATTTTACCAATGAATTTCCATTGCTTTTCCATGACTTTTTCATGCCTCTGCGGCAAATTTTCATGACCAAATATTCTCTGAAAAATCTGTGTATACATGAAAAATAAGAATAAAAAGCCATCTTAAAATTTAGAAGGTGCCAGTCCATTTTTGTGAACACAATTACCACATACAAATCTGGTAGTTAGCTGGCTGTTGGGGAACATGACCTCAAAAAACTTGCTTATGTCTTCACATGACTTGCAGGAATACTGAGAATAGGTGATCTTTAGTGCCTATAGCACCTCTGTTGTTTTGGGATTCATTTGTGGACATAGCATCCAAAATGTCACCCAAATTACCCTGTTTGATTTTGTCTGATTGTCCCCTGGTGCTTAATGTTAGTTTTTTTTTTAACATGGCTAGCTAGTGCTGCTTCTCCAATGTACAAAATGTTAAACATTTAGTTACACAGTCCACATTTTGCACGTCAATGTGAAGCTAGACAAAAAAATTGGAATTTTCCAGGCATTGTGAAAATTAATATCATGTCAAAGTACAAGCTGCAACTCAGGTCGGAGTCTGATGTCATCCACACAGAGAACAACATAACTTCAAGTGACGTGACTGATCTGCCTGTAACATTAATTTGTACAATATCTATACTCTATCAAACTGGTATTTCGGAAGCAAATTTCCATACATTTTAGGGTTTACATATTTTTCCGAAACTTCTTTTGGCCTGGAAATTGCTATTTTCATATTCCATGGCTTTTCCAGATTTTCCACAACCGAAGAACCCCGACTGACGAATTTAACACGCTGCAGAAATATGAAATCAAGGCTTGGTGGTAATTACCTGCTGCACTCGGAGCAATACCACTCTCTCTTTGGCCATGTCTTTGGAAAGCACCTCAAAGCAGAACAACATGTCAGAGGAGGACACCGTGTCCAGGGAATGGGATGACAGGAACATGCGCTGGAAGCGGTTCTTGCCCACCTGAGAGGGACAAAAAATAAAAACCAAGTCCACTTTTGTCTTAAAGTATCCTCTAACAAACCATCTCTAATTGTTCCGTATGAAAACTTGAATATTTCAAACAACAAACCTCTGCCAGTCTGAGGTTCTCTGGTTTCACCCTGACGTTCCTGGAGATGGATTCAAGGACTTCAGCAGTGCTTGAGTTCTCCTTGCTCACACTCACCAAAAACTGAGACGCACATATAAAATTACATCAGTGGACCACAGATCAAAGATACCTTTACATTTTCTCAAGACAAAGCAAAGCCATATTTCTGCATTACACTGGCTACATTTACATGCACACTAACATCCCCTTGTTATTCTGAGACAATATTATGAATTTGATACAGTCCATGTAAAATGAATATTAGTGGAATATTCATCTTCATTAGCCATGTAAACAGCTTAGTAAGAATGCTGTCTTTTTTGGAAAAAAAGGGCAAAAACCGGACTATTTTGTGCATGTTAGCATAGTCAGTGTAAATAGACACTGTGAGTAGTACAACCATTTAAGTGGAGAAACTAAACCAGTTATTTTATCTTACCTTAATGGGTTTTTTATGAGGTTCCTTAGCAAAGTAGAAAACTGAGAGCACCTTTTGTTTCTGGGGCAAGGGCACGGGCAGGTAGAGGAAAGGGTCAAAGGTGATAGACACCTGAAGAAGAAGAAGAGACAGAGGTGAGGAGGAGGTGAAAGAGGTAGGTTAGTCATCACAAGGTGAACATTTCTAAGCATAGTAAGACATTTTGTGGAAGGTTTCTGTGTGTTACCTTGGAGCATGTGGGGCAGACGAGTTTGGATTTGAACTGGCCTTGAAAGAGGTCCACTATGAAGGAATCATTTCTCATCTTGTGCCTCTGCCATGCCTCCTCAGCCACCACCTGCACCAACAGACAAAAACACATCATCACTAGACTGTAGAAGGAGTAGTAGCTGTTATCTCTATTAGAAATATATGTAAGAAATTCTTTTTACTTTGTTGTTACCCTGTGTAATATAATAATAAATGTGAAAGTGATAATACTTAAAATCAACTCACTAATCACAGCAGAAATTGCAATACATTTTGCACCAGACACTTCAAAACCAGATCCCCTCTACATATCTCAGAGGTAAGGGAAACACCCACCTCATCGAGGCGTCCGTCAGAGTCCACTGTCTCTGTGTACGGTTTATTCTGGATGCGGTTCAAGTCTTCATGGAGCCCGTCCAGCAAGAAAGCCATGAACTCCTGGGCATCGTGCTGGGCATAGCCTGTAAACTGACTGGCTTTACTGGCCACAATTGCCTGTGGAGTCATAAACAAAGGACAAAGAGGGGGGAAGGTGGAGTTAAAATACTGATCATATTGCCGCTGCTACGTTCAGCATAAACAAGTTTCCCCTGAGGGAAGAGTGAATCATAAAATTGTGATCAATGCAGTCAAAGACAGATTAAGTACTTCTAAAGTAACATTTCAAAGCAGCTACAGCAAAATTAAAACATATTTTTAATGAAAAATCTCTGGGTGCTGCTTGTTTACCTTCAGTTTTGAGGGTTGAAAGGCATGATGTGTTCCTTTCCAAAGGGCCCTGAGCAGCACAGCAAAGCCAATAGCGAGCCTACCTCCTGTTCCCAGCGGATTATTGCAGTTGATTTCTGCCTCAAAAGCTCGATCTGCAGGGGCACACAAAATACAGGTATTACGAAATGCAACCAGACATCAATCAGAAGAAGTCACTTGTAGCTTAGACATAGACATCATAGTATAAACTACCTTGGAATAACTTTAGGTGGATAAATATGGAAACAAGCCAAAAGTCTTATAAAAGACTTGAGAAAAACCTTCTTCGTAGCTCTTTGTATATATGTGATGTTAGTTTTATCAGCTCATGTATCATCCCTACAACATTCATTGTCGTTCAACCTTTAGCTAAGTATATCATGTCCAAAGTAACAGATATTGCGGCAGTGTTTGCATGTGTGAACTGCAGAAATTAGAGTATATTTGGCATATTCAGATGAAACTAGAAGTCCTCATTAAATTTGCCCCTGTGGGCAGCTTGTCACTGCTTTTGTGTCCATGTTAGCAGTTGCTAGGACTATCTGCAAGCAGAAGCAGCCAATATAACCAGAATTAATGAGGCAATAATTATCATAGCATTAACTGTTCATCTGTGTACCCAAAGCCTAATAAAACAAACCCTGTCTTGTTCCTCAGAAACATTTATAGGTTACTGGCTTTTGCAGTGGAATAAGTTAGTATAAAATTATGCATTTGGTCAACATTAAGAGTCAAACTTAAGAGACAATCTAGACACTATTTACCGTGGAAGTAATCCCTGAGTTCTCTGGTGTTGGACAGGGATTGGATGACGCTGTTCATGAAGCAGGTGTTGCCCAGGTTGACCAATCCTGTAAAACCAGGCAGGCACACCTTCTTCTCCTCCTCTTCCTCATGGCGGTCGTTGCTGGCGGGAGGTGCATGAGTCATGGGCTGCACCATGCAGGTAGGTTTAGGCTGGGAGAGGAACGATTTGAACACCAATATTAGTGTCACTTCTGCCATTTAGCTATTGAACTGCTCTGCAGTACATTTTTCTTTAACTAGTTTGGTTCAACAAACATCAGGTCAAGACTGATAAGACCAAACCAAGCAGAGTACAAACAACACTTCTTTCCTTTGCGCATCTCTTAGGTTTAGATGATTTAGATATTTATCTTTCTGCTCACCGTGGTAACGGTGGGCTCTGGCTTGGTGATCGCAACATGCTCAGAGACAGTACGAGGAGCCACAGTATCCAGACCGCCATCCTCCACTCTGGATGAGGCCTTAGGGGGCTTGGGTTTCTCCTCCCCGACCCTCGGAGGCTCCTCCTTGGCTGGAAGGCTGTGCTGGCTGCTGCCTGGTTGGCTCTTCTCCATGCAGGCAGGGCTGGAGGGCACGGCGACCTTGGCGCCACCCACTGCACCTTAAACAGAGGAGAATGGAGCTTGTGGTTAGAGGATGAAGGTCTGCAACAAGAGACTTAACAGACATTTAAGGCATAGTTTAAAAAAAATTACTTTCTCACAATTTTAAATCACATCATAACATCTGAGCAATTTACACTTGTTATTCTTTAGCTGATGTAACAGTGCTGACAAATCACATGGTTTCTGCAATTTAAACAATCAGGTTATTCCCACATTTTGCTGTTGTCAATGTGTTGTTAATGCTTTATTCTTCAGGTCTGCTATTTTCAGATTATTTCCTTTGAGGTTTGTACATTACAAGTATGTCATTTGGTATTTCATTGAAAGATACCCAAGTAAATGTATACATTCAGTATCACTTTGTCATTGGAACCTTTGTTCTCCAGATATTTTAATTTTATGTGTGCTTGTACACATCTTTTTTTACATGTTCAGCTGACTGATGTGTACTAATTGAACACTTTCTCGATTTACTTAGAAATGTAATTAGGAGGAACTTACACAGTTCTTCCTGGAAAACGTCCAAGGAACTTTCTGGGAAGCAATTTTCAAACTGCAGACTCATAATATAACCAGTTACTCAAATCAACTATAGAAGCATTTCACAGGCTCTCAAAGGCAGCAAGCCTTGGGGTCACAGAGTCTGCAGGCCACATAAGGCTAGCAGGATAGCCTAGCACCCATATCTATTTACAGGATTAGTTACAGAGTTCAAATTCCCGTCATTGAGAGCCACCCTAAAGCGCACATATATTTTCCTCAGACATGTACAGTTAAAAAAAAAAACAGACTCACAAATAAGTTAAACCATGCCAGGAGTTTGACTTCTTATATAAACACACAGGCATACAGGCCACCTGTCTGTGTGAGAAAAACACCTTGCACACCTTGTGTGGCGGGGGCCTCCAGACCCCCCCAGCGCTGGCTGAGCCTCTTCTTCAGGGTGATGTCCAGTCGGGACGGGGTGAAGGAGTAGCTGCACTGCTCAGGCTGGATCAGGTTCCTGAGGCACGGCAGAGAGAAATGTAGACAGGTCAGATTAAAAGACAAAAGAGTGACATGAAGCTACAGCTTATTACAAGTGTTTTACCCACTTAAGTCTGTGGACGATTGTTTTTATTTTAACATAAATGTTTTAAATACATTAAAAATATCTGAATTATGACACAAGACCTGTCTTGATTATCTCATTTAAGTGAAAAATTCATACATTAGGAGCTGCTCCTTTTCATGCACTCTCTTTAAAAATCGAGACTTGTGAGTTGTGATTTAATTTTGAAAAGTAGCCAAAGGTTAATGTATGGTCTCATAGCTTTCATGAGCACTTCATTGACATGACACAGGACAAATGTCTCTAATCTACAATACATACCTTTGGGCTGAGCATTTAATACAATAAAAGAACTGTGATCCCAGTTTAGTCAGGTTCTTGGTCACATAGTACCACCTTATCTATTTCATGTGTTTGACCTGATGCAGCATGAGTGCAATGGCACTGTTTTGTTTATTCATGACCCATGGCCCAAATAAATGCTTAACAATTGTTTGCTGACACTAAAGAAGCTGGATAGGCTTTCTGGAACCGAAGCTAGTTCACAAAATTGCACAGACAATCATGCAATCTCTGCTCTCTCCTACTGTCCACTTAAAGATTACATTTTTTAATTTAAAAAACATTAAAAAAAACTGACTGAAACAATTACCTGAGTTTGACTTGCCACTTGAAGACTGTGTTTGGTCCACAGTCTGAATGAAGCCGCAGAAAGTTGGTATCACTGTAGAAGGATGACACAGACAGATCATTCACTGGCTGTTGTTCAAAGACATTAAAGCATGCCGAAATGGCAACCACGCTTTGTTGGTAGTGTGTAAGGGCTGAAATATTTATCAAAATTTTACAGAAATTAAAATATGGTCTACTGCAATTTTCAAATTACAGGATTAAAGGATGACCAAATTACTATTATAAATTAAACATGGTCATATTGCAGAGATGTCCTGGCATATACATAATATTCTACAGACTTAAGAGAACGTCTTTGTTTAGTACTGATTCACGCAAAAATCACACCATAGTCATTTTAATGTTTTACCACTGAAAATGAGAATATCAAAAAATTATCATTCAATCTAATATTACAAATCAAATCAAAATTCCCATTCACTACCTTGTCTGGAAGATGAGGGTGAAGTCCTGTTCCCTGAAGATGACCCTGGCCGTCTCCCTGCAGACCCCCTTCATGTAAACATTAACCACCATCAGGTCTGTGCCCTTCTCGTAAGAATCATTCTTCACAAGTTGCAGGTTAACCATTGGCTCTGGGCCTGCAGGAAGTTATCACACACATCAACAAATTCATATTGAATAAATATCAATGAACTGAATAAATCAGTGCTGATAACTGAAAAGCAACAAACCTTTCTGTGCAGTACTTTGTTATTGCTCCATCTATCGACATATACTCTATGTGTATACACTGTATGTGTGTGCACTGTATGTCACACACATACAGTGCACACACATACAGTGTATACACATACAGTGTATACTCTATGTGTATACACTGTATGTGTGTGACAATGTGGCATTATAAAGATTCTGGATAAATCAAAAGGAAGTAAGTTGTTAACAATTAAACAATGGAAGTTGTAACACATGTAGATAATCCAACCCCAAGGCCCTCTGCATTCCCCAAACCTTCTTCACTAACCTTCCTGTTGTTTCATTTCCAGAGGAGGCTCCTCCTTTGACTGGTCCCGCTTCTCCTCTCCGTCACAGCTGCCCTGCCTCTGGGCTGGACCGGGTGAATGGCCTTGTTTGGCAGCCACATTAACAGCTGGTATCGAACCCACCTCTCTTGATTCAAGCTGCTGGTGGATCAAAGTATCCTGCTCTGATTCCTGCTCAACAGGCTTTTTCTCTGGCTCAGAGTCAGTTCTATCTCCCTGTGTTTCTGGAGAAGCAGAGTCCATTTCGACAGGTTTGAGGCAGTCACTGGTGCTGACGGGAGCTGCTGGTTGGCTATCACTGCCATGTGCTTTTGCTCGAGACCGGTCTGAGGACTGGTTTCTCTTCTCCGTCACCTGAATCAGAGAAGACACAAGAAATTAACTCAAGTCCTCCAGAGAAAAATGTTCACTTTCTAGGGCCCTAGCGATGCTCAACAACAAGGACTGCCCGACTGCGCAGGGCAAGTAAAATGCCATCTTGGATCCCCCTTTCTGTTGCATCTGTACTTCAACAACTAGAGACAGTTCTAGTTTTCACAACTCTGTTTTGAGGGACTTTTTATAGCTCCTATTTCAAAGTATATACTCTCCCAGTGTGAGAGGAACCATGAGTGGCCTAACTGTATGGTGACTGGCCCAGATGTAAGTGTACATTGATTAGTTATATTCTAGCATCCGCCATTTAAAAAAAACACATTAGCTGTGTAAACGACAGACAAAACAAAACACAAACAACAGTTAATAATGAAAAAAATACAGCCAAATAGGCCGACAGTGAAGGCTTTGCTGAGCATATATGCAACTGTGGAAATACAATGTCCTTCTGACTCGACAAAGCGATAGACAACCGCCAGGTGGCTCACAGTTCGCGTGGTACCATTATTGCCAAAATGAAAATCACAATTATTTTGATAAGAACTGAGATCACAATTATTTATCACAATTATTCATAGTTTTTAGGGACAAAATATGTTTGTTGCACTTTCACATTTAAATGAACAAAAGCACTGCTTTCACTTTGATGTTTTGCCACATTACCACTAATTAGAAAATATTTGCATCGAGATAAAACACGGTTCTTCTCCTGAGTCCAGCCCATCTCTTATCTATGAATACATAGCTGCCACTGTTTGTTTTTTACAGCAGCCACAGTACTATAACGTGCTGCAGCATCGTTGTCATGGATGTCTGATGTCTTGTCGCTGGACAAGTATAGGGATTCAGTGAGGTAACACTAGCAACGGTAGAATGAGTGTCATTCTATTTCTATAGACGTTATTCGTCTTGACCTTAACGCAGTCACCATTCTGAAGACTGTACAGTTATTTTTAGGTGATTTAACAAGTTTAACAGTCCCTGTGCAATAATTTAACTTGTGCAGTAACCCTACCGTCATAACATTTCTTTTTACACGCTATATAAACATATATTTGTACCATGAGGCACATTATGTACATAATCCTTAATTTTTCTTATTTGCATTCTGTATCTTAGGTTACTAAATATATTTTTGTAAATAATCTTGTTATATTTTCTTATATTTTCACTTCTAATTGCACTACACATCTTTCTACACTTGTTAGGAGCACCTGTAATGCCAACAAATTCCACCTGGGTATCAATAAAGTATTTCTGATTCTGAAGTTAGTTGTTTTGCTTTACAGATGATGATAGTAAATGCCTTATTCATTTTGCTTGTCTGCATTTGCAACAGTCAGGAAAGTTTTTCACAGGCTGCTACTGCAGGGTGCATGTATAGCAGACAACTCTCCAAAAGTAGAGGCTGGCTGTTTAGCAAGTGCTTGATTTGATATGCAGCACAGCTCACCATGAACAGAGCACACATTTTACATGTCAATATCACATATGATCCTGTTCATTTCATTGTGGGAAGCCAAAATAGTGATCGTGATTAATATTTGAGTTATTGTGCAGCCCGACTTACACTATGTCCCTGCAGCATTCCTATTGGTGATGCAAATGCTGGCACAAAAAAATCCTTGAAGGTGTGTAGTTCCTGAGAGGATCTTCCCAGTGGGCAGCTCCTCTCAGGGAGTACCCAGAAATGTTTGGTCCAACAATGCCTATTATTTTATTCCCAAGTTGATGATGGAAGCAGTGAAGGAGTGAGGCATCTTGCTTCCTTCTCATCTCTGTTAAAAGTTGCACATGCAAAGTACCACTCCGGCACTCATGAGAAAATTACGTCAGGTTAAGACAAAGTTTATAAGGTGAAGCTAGAATTTCAATTATCCTGGAAACAAGAGGTGAACTGTTTAATGTGAGAGGATGTGGGCAAAACTCCAACTATGTATTGCACAGTTTGTCGCAAGTTTGAGAGAAAGGCGGATAAAACTGCCTCATTTTCCAAAGGCACGTCAAGTTTCCGAGCGTTTGTAAAGCAATAAAGCAATCTACAGGGGGGTATGTAGATTTCTGACTCATTTGCCTGACAGGGCAAGTAGAGAATATATTAACACTGAGCCGTGATTAGATGCTCTGGAGACCAAGTAGGAGCAACAGATTCTTCCTTTGGCAGATTTACCACAAAACCATTTCTCCCTCTCATCACTGCAGTTATCAAGAAGAAGGCAGACAACTTGTTCCAGGTCAGACCAAGGTCATGTAAAGTATCAGTAGCTCTTCCGTGAGAGCTTAAGCATCAAAAGTTGACTATTTTAACACCAGATGCTATTCAGACACCTAACTACACTACACAATCCAGACAGAGAGCAGTTTCTCATGTCTGGTTCACTCCTCTTCATCAAGCAATCTGTTGTGTGAACAAACTGTAAGACTGATGACAAAGGCACTGAGTTGATTTGTAGAAGCGGTAAGAAAGTAGTGTGTTCACTGTTTGTAATAATGTTTAATAAAATTACAAGTCTCTTCCAAGCTCTTGCAAAGGCACAGCCCACACAGGCCAGATGGTGTTATTGGCTGTAATCTGATGCACTCATAGTGCCGAATAATTTGAGTAAATCTTCCAACTGTGATTTCTTTTTCTACAAATTACACTCCTGTCCTGTCGCTGTAATCTACACAGTTTGAAATGAGATATTTTTACAACAATACTGATACATCACAATCACAAATTCTTCTTGTTTCTAAATGAACACCATCAGGTGACTGCTTGTTGTTGAGGTTCTGAAAAGGTTCAAAACAGTCAGACTGAGAAATTCTTACATCTAAGTAAATCCTGCAAATGCTGATATTTGTGATATACTAGGTATTTCACGGTGAGGAAAATTTCCCACCAGTTAATTAACTAATGACAACACTGGTGTAACTGTTTAAGGCGCATTTAACAGGAAAAGATATCTGTCGATAACAATCAATATTTGTAGAGCGCTTCACAAAGTTCCTGCCAATGTCAACTGAACATTTCCTATTGCTGTAGCTTCAGGTTAAAAACATTTAACTGGCAAAGCAAAAAATGAGCAAAGGGATATTCGGGGCAGTGGGCAAGTATTGTTATCAATCAATACGTTTACATCCGGCTTGAGAAAATTTAATTATTGGCTTAGTCTGACTGAAACCGGACTTTTAAATACATGTAAACTGCTTAGTCCGACTGTAGCTCGACTAACACACTTAGATATTTCGACTGAAAACGGGACTATTGCTGCATGTATCCACTTAGTCCAACTGGAGTCGGACTCAACCTTCTGCGCATGCACCACTTTTTTTGTGGGCTTTTACCTGGACAAAGAAGGAGATGACGTAGCAGCAGTTCACATTCACATTCATGCTCCGACAGCTAAAGGAGCTTCATTTGTTGTTAGCTCCCTCTTCGGGTCAACAGGAACTAGTTCAATACGCACTATATTAAAAAGGACACAGTGCCGCTGTTGTTATTTGATGACAGAATAAAATGAATGAAGTCTCATCTGTCAGTTTTACTCGGTCTCTAGTCACTTAATCCATTAGTCAGTGGACAGAAAATCTGAAACAGTTTTTATGTACAGCTCATTATTCAAGTGCTGGTAATCTCGATATCTTTGGCTTAATAAATACTTTTTTTTTTTGTCTTTTATGAGCTGCTGGACAGC